>BSBM01001073.1:1200000-1535000 GCA_027924585.1 Larix kaempferi
TCGTCTCATGTGTGAAATGCAGAAGCATCTACCTTCAGCATTTTTCAATGCACAGGAACACTACCTCATACCCCAAGTTGAGGAGATTGAACTGTGTGGACCCGCGCACTCAAGGTCCATGTGGATGTTTGAGAGGCACTTGAAATTTATGAAGGGTTTGGTTAGACAACGAGCATATGCTAAGGGTTCTATGATGGAAGGATATATGGTATACCAAAACATGTTGTACATTAGTGAATATCTTCCTATATTGGCGTCAAAGCTCAATTTACGTCGCATTTGTGATCCAGACTCCAAAAAAGATTTCGAAGGGGAGTACCCGAAGGGGAAAGGTAGATTGAGGAAGGTGAAAGGTAATATAACACATTTCACTAGTGATTTTTATGTTTATATATCATACATATATATTCTATTTTTTTATTTAGTATTTTGCATCATTTTATATTGTAATTATATACTTTTTTAAGTGACTAATATACATTTTCATTGAATTTTAATTTTATTGTCATCAAACAGTTGGTCGAAAGTGGGATGCAATTCATTTATACATCGCAAACAATCTTGGCTGGATGAAGGTATGGATTGAAAAATGTGAACAATCTGGTCATGGAATATCATGGGGAGGTGTGGCTTCATTGGTTAAAGCTGCACATCGCAATGGAGACACCAATGTAACAAAAAGGGAAATCGATTTAGCAAGAGGTTTAAAAGCTAAGCAGGTAAGCATATTAATCAACGACACTATTTATTTATTTCTTTAAATATTGTCATTGTACGTCACACTGGTTATTTTCCTTTTATGGCATTATAATAAACATGCACTACTTTATCATAAATATGGTGTGATCATTATGTAATCTTTTCCCGCATGGCTTGTTGTACTAGGTAAAACACCATAAGGATATGGTGCAATGGATGTAGATATTGCATCAAAAAGTTGGATGAAACAAAGAAAACATCTGATTGTGGGATATCTGTAGTCTTTGAGGTGACCAATGTTTCTTCTAGAAGTGACAGACATCCAGAACTATCTAAAAATCGATACTATGGGTATCTGGAAGACATTCTTCAGTGTGACTTTAACTCCTTCAAGGTATTTCTGTTCGTTGTCAAATGGTACAAGTGTAGTTTGAATCAACGTGATCCCGATAGAACAATTATTGAACATGATAATGGTTTTACCATGGTAAATACAAGGTTGTTTGAGCCAGGAACGGAGCCCTATGTTCTTCCAACCCAATGTGAATAGGTATTTTACTCTAAGGTTCTAGGTAGAGTGGGTTGGTCATTTTCTGTGAGACACGATCTAAGGGGAAGGCCGGTAAAGTATAACGTTGATGAAGGTAATGAAGACGTTCTCGAATAAGAAGACACCATAGAAGATGATCATGATCAACATGAGTTAGATGATCATGGTCCAGAAGAAGTTGTCGAAGAACTTATTGAATCAGACGATGTACTATCAAACAATGTCCATGAAGATGATATCGACGATGACATGTTGATCGTAATTGACATCGACGATGAGGATGATATCGCCAATCCTTACAATGTTTAATCTGGATCATCGGATGATAGTACAGACGATAAACCAGATGAAGAAGATGATGAAGACCATTGAAGTTTATGAGGTATGCAATAATAATAAATTCATTGTTTTGTAGTGAGTTTCAATTTTCCTATATGATATAATTAGAAACATTGCTTGTTTTAGAGTATGTCAAAAAACACATTTAAAGTTTCTAGTGTACATAGATATTTTTGTCGGGTTATCGGGAATTGAGAGTGATGTGAGGGGGGGGAGGGGCCATAAGAGCTTCCACCTTCACGTGGTTGGCCCTGTTTAGTAGAGAATATTAAATTATTCTTGAAATAGAGACAAGCTTAGTAAGAAAATGCACAATTATCAAGACTCAAACATCATCATCATCATCGTCGTCGTCGTCGTCATCGTGATCATCTTCATCATCATCGTCATCATCATCATCATCATCATCATTGTCTTCATCATCATCGTCATCATCATCATCTTCATCATCATCATCATCATCATCGTCTTCATCATCATCATCATCATCATCTTCATCATCATCGTCATCATCATTCATCTTCATCATCATCATCATCATCATCGATCGTCGTCATCATCATCATCGTCGTCATCATCATCGTCATCATCGATCGTCTTCATCATCATCGTCATCTTCATCATCGTCATCATCATTAGAGAAATTTTGAGGTCAAAAAATGGCCTCAAAACAAAGAAAATGTACTATAAAAAACAACCAATCACATTCTAGTAGATGACATAATCCCCCTTGGTTGAGGTGGCATTGCATGAGTTAAGAATGCTTATTTGTCAATTTTTTTATGGTGGATGAAAACACATAGTTAACCAAGGTAGTGGTGTAAGTACTTTTAAGTCATAAAGTAAAGTACTCATAATGATAGTCTTTTCATAAAATAATATTATTGTCAATTTCAAGTAAAGTACTCATAATGAATGTCTTTTCACACTTTCTCATAAAATAATATTATTGTCATTTTCAAGTGAAGTACTCTTAATTCATAAAAAAAGTCCTTTCACATTTTTTTATAAAATAATATATTATCATTTTTATGTTTTTAATTTTAAATTATATATTCACTCCATTCTATTTAATAACATAATGCCAAACTAATGAAGAATAATAATATATTTAATAAATAATAATAATAATAATAATAATAATAATAATAATAATAATGCAATGTGGATTAGAATAATATTATTAACATTTTACATGTAAATAAATTCTCAATTAAATTACATTATATTAAATTCATGAGAAAAGTACTAAATATAAAAAGTCAACATAAAATTTAAAAAATAGCTCTTAAAAATGTTTTTTATTATTTAATTTCATTTGCAAGTTCAAGACAAATAAATGCAAAAGGACAATAAATTTTTGGGAATTTACAATGAATCTTAGTCACATCAATGTAGACTTATTTTATTAATTTTATTTCTAGTGAATTTTGAAAAGTAACTCAACCATGGTTATTTATATTGTGCATAGAAAATAGTGTGGGAGGTGACTTGTCATATATACCTACCCCATAAAACCCCTAATTCGTAATATTTTAATATATCTCATATTTTTGTAGTACATCTCTTAGGAGGCCATTTTTTGACCTCAAAATCTCTCTAATGCATCATCATGATCTTCATCATGATCTTAATGATTCTCATCATCATCATCATCAGCAGCATCATGTTTATTGTCATCGTCACGACCACCATCATCATCATCATCATTGTGATCAGCATCATCGTCATCATCCTCACCATCATCATCATCATCATCTTCCTCATCATCATCAGCAATATCTTCATCATCATCATCGTCATCATCGTCATCATCATCATCATCGTCGTCATCATCATCATCATCATCATCATCAATCGTCTTCGTCATCATCATCATCATCATTGATCATCTTCATCATAATCGTCATCATCATCGTCATCATCATTGATCATCTTCATCATCATCGATTGTCTTCATCATCATCGTCATCATCATCATCATCATGATCTTCATCATTCTCATCATCATCATCATCATCAACATCATGTTTATCGTCGTCATCATGACCACCATCATCATCATCATCATTGTGATCAGCATCATCGTCATCATCCTCAGCATCATCATCATCATTATCATCATCATCTACCTCATCATCATCAGCAATATCTTCATCATCATCGTCATCATCGATCGTCTTCATCGTCATCATCGATCTTCGTCATCATCATCATCGTCGTCATCATCATCGTCATCATCGATCGTCTTCATCATCATTGTCATCATCATCGTCATCATCGATTGTCTTCATCATCATCATTATCTTCATCATCGTCATCATCATCATGATATTCATCATGATCATCATCGTTATATGATATCTGATGCAGCTATTACCTAGAAAAACCAATGGTGTTTGTCGTCGGTGATTTAGCGATCTCATCGGATTCTTTTGAAGTCAGAAGTCTGATATTAGACGCATGCATTGACGGTGTGGGAGGGTTTCAAGACTCGAATGAATGACACTCACCATTGCAGCATCAGAAACCATACCTATAAATTAAATAATGTGATACATGGGGCCAACGTTGAAATTTTTTAAATATGTGTTGGCTTGGACTGAAATTTGGCATGCTTAGACTAGATGCATGCATTTATGGTGTGGAGGGTTTCTAGACTAAAAAATGACTGACACCAACCATTAATGGAGCATTAAAAAACATGTAATGATACTCAACAAGGAGTAATTTGATCATCATGGTTTCACTCTGAAATAACTTATTCTTTCGTGGACTCGCTAGTACCATTGCTTATGGACCCTCACAAGGAAATCCTCTTAGGTCGTTGATTGTGTTGGGATAAATCATCACTAACTTGTTTGATGGACCTAATGGTCCCATGATAAACACTCATAACATGTAAACTATAGAGGACATACAAAAAATGGTTTATTCTCTCACCCAATTAGTTAGCAAAATGGAAACCAAGAATCACTTCTCATTTTCCGACCCTTACAATAGTATGACGCCTCATTTTTCTGAAGTAATTCTAAACAAGTTTGGCGGGTCAGATCCGATTGGTTGGTTCGATTGATCAAATGAAGCACTAACTTTCCCTTAATGTAATATTTTATTACCTAATGAAATTCATTATAGGAGTCATCAAAGTTCATTTGCTTTTTCATAAAAATTAATTGATTATTTTTTAAGCAATTCCTTATTAGTGGTCTTAAAGAGGAAATTAAATCCCACTTAGAGGTGAACCACCCTACTACTTGGTTGGAGGACAATAATATTTATTGTCATGCCTGTCTTATATCCTATGCTCAGTCCAAAATCCCCAACTTTATTTCATTTCCTTTCCCCAACTATGGTGGCTCTTCAACAACCTCTTCCACCTTTCAAGGTCCATAAGTTGGCATAGGACAAAATGGAGGAACATCAACTTAAGGTTATATGCTACAATTGTAATGAAAGATATTCTCTTGAGCATAGATGTAAGGAACATCAATTATTTATGGACATATTTGAGGACATTTATGATGATGAACTTGATGGAATAACTCAAAAGGAATCCCCTCCCATCATTGAGGAAGTTTTTCTTCCTAACCCTTGTTAGGATATTCCTATACTCCATCTTAGTCCCACCATTATTTTGATCATTTACATTTTCAGTCATGCATGCACTTTTAGGGTTTGCATGCATTCTAGGGTTTGCATGCATCCCAGTCATCAGTCCAACACCTAGCCCTCAGTTAGCCAGCCCCCATGAGCTTCTCACTATTCAGTTTTATCCCTCCAGTTGCTTAATGCACCCTTCTTCCTTTATTTTAGGGAGCAACTCGCCCTTCTTCACCTACCAGTATAGTTGTCTTCAGTTTACACTCAGTTACACTTAGTTACACTCAGTTACACTCAGTTACAATTAGTTACACTCAGTTACACTCAGTTACACTTAGTTACACTGAGTTACACTCAGTTACACCTACCAGAGTTAGTTTGACTGATGGTTGACAGTTACTTGAGCATTCATGACTCCACTGATGATGATGAAGACTTCCAGTTGTGCTCCAAAGATCATGAGGACACCGAGTTGTGCTCCAATGACACTTTATTGATCTTATGATCACTCTAAGAGGCTAATTTGATTTTCCACCTTAGGCATTTGAATCCTCTCTACCATTGTACTATTTATTTGTCCATACTGTGATTAATTAATTAGTGTGTGTGAAGTATTATTGCTTCTATCCGAGTTCTACTGTACCATATTATTCTGTTGCTCATTATACTGTATTGTTCACTCTTATTCTATTTTCATGCTTAATCATAATTACTCTTGTGAGGTATACATCATCTCTTAGATCTGTGGTGAGGATTTTCACATGGTATCAGAGCATGTTGAGAGTTTTGTTTGTCTCCATTCTTGAGAGTTTTTTGCAGGTTATTACCAAGATTTCAAGTGCACCAGTTGCAGCAGTTTCTACATTTTTGCAGCAGTCACAGTTGCAGTTATTCTATATTGTTTTTGCAGGTCTTCTACAACTTCAATGAATTTAGAAGAAATCCCTCCTCTTTCTCTATTCAACTATGATGAATGGAAACCGAATATGATAGCATATTTAAAGAGTCATGATCTCTTTGATTGTTATTTTGAAAGAGAGTTCGAATCCTCTGAAGAGAAGATTGACTGGTTGAATAAAGGTGACATGCACATTGGAAGAATGAATCTTACTATGCTAGATTACATATTGCTCCCAATCATTATTTATATTGAGACTCCAAAAGAGTTATGGGCCCATTTGGATGAAATATTTGGCAGAAAGAATGAAGGACTTGGTCCCAACCCATTCGAAAGCAAACAAAGTGATGCATTCGCTCCTCTTGATGGTCTCTCAGATCATGCACCAATATCATCTCATATTGAAGTTGTTGACAAAGAACTTGCAGATTCTCCACTCTTGCTCAAACCTTCTTCTCTTTCTGTGCCAGATCACACTCTAGATATTGCAGAAGGTCCTAAATCCTCTCTTGCACCAGAGTCTGTTGGTTTGCATCATGATCACATGATTATTTCAGAGGTCAAAACAACTACTAAAGGTAATGCATTCGCTCCTCTCCAGCAATATCCTCTTTTATACTACTATATGATCATAAATTCATGCTCTCAGAAGATTATTGAAGATTATGGCCATTGCCATTCACTTGGGATAAATTCTCATGCAATTACTGGTTTTGATCTCACCTCTCATGGTTCGAAGAAGATCTCAAGAAGCCATGATTCAAGTCTTGTATCTAATTTGGGTTCTAAGCAATTACTGCTTGGGATAATTTCTCATGCATATGATAGTTTTGATGTCACCCCTGCTAGTTCAAAGGAGATCTCAAGAAACTGTTTTTTAAGTCTTAAATCTGATTTTGATTTCAAGCAAACATGTAATAGTTATTTTTGGCATAATCTCACCCATGGTGGTTCGAAGGAGAAGACAAAAGACTATATGCACTTTCACAGATTTGATCCTACCTCAGCTGATTCGAATCACAGATTCAAGGATCATTCTCATACTATTGGTTTTGTTCTCATCACATTCGATCTGAAGAGAAAGTACAAGCACATGCTTTTTGAACATGATCCACTTCTTCACAAGAAGAAGAAACCTCCAGACATATGACCAAGCATCACACCTGCTTGAGTTTGGAGCATTTATTTTTATGTGTGCCTTACAGTCTATTTTTTGAGGAGGGTGTATGTTTCCCATGAAATTTTCCCACTTCATTGGTTTATTAACTATTATTATTCATTGTATTGGGTGACCTTTGGTCTTAGTTACTAGGGCCAAGGAGGGATTAAGGGGGGGTGTTAGGATATTCCTATACTCCATCCTAGTCCCACCAGTATTTTGATCATTTACATTTTCAGTAATGCATGCACTTTTAGGGTTTGCATGCATCCCAGTCATCAGTCGAGCACCTAGCCCTCAGTTATCCAGCCCCCAGGAGCTTCTCACTATTCAGTTTTAGCCCTCCAGTTACTTAATGTTCCCTTCTTCCTTGATTTTAGGGAGAAACTCGCCCTTCTTCACCTACCAGTCCAATTGTCTTCAGTTTACACTCGGTTACACTTAGTTACACTCAGTTACACTCAGTTACACCTACCATAGTTAGTTTGACTGATGGTTGACAGTTACTTGAGCATTGATGACTCCATTGATGATGATGAAGACTTCCAGTTGTGCTCCGATGATCATGAGGACACCTAGTTGTGCTCTGATGACACTCTATTGATCTTATGATCACTCTGAGAGGCTAATTCGAATTGCCACCTTAGGCATTCAAATCCTCTCTACCATTGTACTATTTATTTGTCCCTACTGTGATTAATTAATTAGTGTGTGTGAATTATTATTGCTTCTATACGAGTTTTACTATACCATATTATTATGTTGCTCATTATACTGTATTGTTCACTCTTCTTCTATTTTCCTGCTTAATCATAATTAATCTTGTGAGGTATACATCATCTCTTAGATCTGCTGTGAGGATTTTCACAACCCTGTGAAGAACCTTATATCTCCCTTAATTATTTGACTAGTATTTATTTCTCCTCATTAATGTTCAAATGGGTGATTACTCCCGGAAAACTAACATGTTTTCCATTGAAACGGGTGGGCGTGATATTGTTCTCAGTGTGAATGGATAATAAGATTATGTCATATCACCATGGATTTATTGGAATTACAAATGAGAGAGCATGATCATAACATCTCATTGCTTCATCGACGTATCCTCCCATCCAATGTGTGATCATATTGTCATACTTTTGAACAAAATAATATATGAAATTAAAAATATTGTATCATTGTTTTTAAGCCCCTTATATATAACAATTAAAAAAAACATTATATATAACAAAAAAACCAATTAAAATTAAAAAAATGAATATATAATAAATAGAATTAAAACATTAATAAAAAAAATTACAACATAAATATATAACAATGGTTTTTTAATTTGTTATTAATTAAATATATATATAACAATTAAATTTTAATTGTTATATATAATGTTATATATATTTAATTAAAAACAAATTAAAAAAACCAAAACACAAACATTACATAACATATATATTGAACAAATATAAAAGCCGGTGGCCATATGCATTTCACAAACCTGCGATTTGGATTTGGAGTGACCTCAACTGACCTCGATCTGGAGTGACCTGCGATTTGGAGTGACCTCGATTTGGAGTGACCCTCAATTTGGAGCTACGCCTCTGCGATTTGGACCTGCGCCTCTACGATTTGGACCTGCTATCGATTTGGGTTGGACTATTCGATTGTGGCCAAAGAGGCAGTTTGTGATTGTGGCAGGGGAGAGGGAGTGGCCCAACGACCAAGCAGTGGGAGTGACCCAATGAGCAAGCATTGGGAGAGGCGGTTTGGAGTCTAAGCAAATAAACTATAAGAGCTGGAAATGCCTCCCATGTCCGTGAGTACCAAGCCCTAAATTGTTTTGATTTGAAAAATTTATAAATTTGGTAGAAAATCACTGTGGTTTCATTGCTAATTCGATCTTCTAAGAGGGTTTCATTGCTAATTCAATCTACATTGGGGTATTTTTATCTTATTGCATCTACTATTTTTTTTAGTTTGATGGGTGAATGGGGGGGCGGGGGCTATTACTAATGACCCTGATAAAGCAGAGTTACCAAGCTCTCACTGTGACTGAATACTTGTATTCACACAGGCTCGAGTTAAGGTTTCCATTATTGCATTAAAGTACCAGTCCGAGCTAATAGCAAATAATCCCAATATCAAGAAGCACATCCTTGCTTTCATTTCCAAACTCTGTCGTTAATGCTACCAACCATCAATTCTCTTTAGTATCATCAGCTAGAAAGACAAAAAATTGTACCACAAACAAGCACCAAAATACTTTCCTATTCAGTCCATCTTTTGCAGCTAATAAATTAGTCCTTGCAACATGATCCAAGACATTTAATGTAGTCTTGAGATGTTCCTTCAGATGAGCACAAAATACCATTGCAAGGGCAACTGAGTGTTGTTGTGTGAATGCTTTGAAAACTGCAACCATGTGCACAGCTACAGACATCCCTTTTGAAGATAGCGGAATACTTGGAAGAGTCAAGAACCTCATAAGGGCTTCAATGCCCTTTTACTCAACAAATATTCTACAAGTTTCAGGATTTTCCATTGCCAGATACACAAACACCATGGCATGTGAAATGATTAATTTTAGAAAGCGTTCATTACTCATATTTTCAAGAGACAATCCACTAGTTCCAACCCCATCATTATGCTTATCTTCAGAATTAGTATCCATAGGAACAGGACTATCCAAACTGTCTCTGGCCTCTACTCTGAGCCTATGGGCCTTGCTGGGGCATACGTTGTTGATCCTTGGTGGCTGTCAGCTATTGCAGAAAGGGTTTATTGAAAAATATATCTGATTATAAGGAAGGTCTAAACCAACATTATTGATGCTAGTTGTTAGTTTTGTTTAACTTGTTCATTACTTTATTAATGTTGTTGTTATTTATTGTCCTTGTCTACTTCAAATTTAACACAGGGACCTTTGGGAGTGTTAAAGTTGAAAGAGATGAAAATTATGTTTAAATTTATATTACCTTGTCACAACTGCACTATTTTGTTTCTAGCATTGATTTAGGAATTTATTTATGCATTAAAGTATAAATATTTTAATTTTCTACTCCAAACCCTAACCTAACCCAATTTTAAACTCATATAACAAGTTGTAGCCTCTCTTGAGCAGACCTCGGTCCCAAAACAGTCCCCAAGTAGTAATTTTTGTAAACTAAAATCACCATACTTTTAAATTTCCTCAAGTCTCGGCATGGAAGCAGCCTCCATCTCCGATTTTGAAATGAATGCCTCAGCCTCCACCAAATTAAATGAATGCCACAAAAATTTGTTGTGAATTGGAGGGATGTTAAGTTAACCAACCAAACCGTGAATGCAAAAAGAAAGACTTAAGGCCACCCACATTGTAGTTTTGAAGGTTCCCTGTGTTATTAGTGAAGTAGTAGTGAATCCAGATATGACTTGGAGTTTTTTTCATGGGGCCTATCAATGCTCCATAGAGTAGTGCAAGATCAGGTTTTCTCTATATATCTTCGATAACCATTTCTTCATAGATAAATCCTACTTGGGGGATAGGAAAAACAATATGGGTGAGTTCAATTTGCTCTTCTATCTTTTGAAATTTGTTGCAGAATTGGGTCTCACCCAGATTCAAGTCATACGGTCTGCGTGTTAAATAACTCAGCAACAAATTAAAGATCAATCTGGTATGGATGTCAACCAAATCATCATCCTCTTTAAATTTCCCTATCTTTATAAATTAGATTGCCCTGATATGCAAAGGATTAGGTTGATAACTATACTACGGCTAAAAGTTGCCCTATCTATAAATTAAATTGCCCTGTCTATAAATTGACATATCCTTCCATGTAAATTATAAAAATTGCAATTAGGTCAAGTTCTCCTTACATGGTTTGGATAAAATTGAAAGCTTCAATTTTCATGGTTTGGATAAAATTGAAAGCTTCAATTTGGGCAGTGTAGAATGTGAGGAATGAGAATGTATCAATCATTGCCACCATATGAGTTTTGAAAGTAAGATTAATTGGCCCCATCCCATTATGAAGTGGAACCATGTGAGATAGATCCTATAACACCATTAGCATCATGATATAAGAAAAATCGAAGTTTAGTTTTCCGTCGAGGATGCTTGAAGATGATAATTTCTAGAAAGTGGCCCAGGGTACAAAGTAACAAAACATTTGACGGATTGGAAATTTATATATATAAAAGGAACATAATTATATAGGCCTAAAATTGTGGTTGGTGCCATTGCAGTCAAATTTAAATAAATTTGTAAGCCGCCTCGACGGAAAACGAAACTTCGATTTTGCTTACCCATTTTTGCTGTTCTGGTTTAGGAAGTATTTCAGGCTATTATGGTTTGTTTTAAAGTCTTCATCTTCTTAAAATTGGCTTTCATTGTATCATTGATCAGGGTTAGTAAATTCATAAAAGGTAAGCATGCATCATCATACTTCAGACTTCAATCAAACCATCATGACTTAGATTGTGGCAATTTTAGTCTTCGACTAGGGTAGTACTGTAGCAGCTTTAACACTTAGAATATAGTAGCTTGGGGGAATTCATGTCAAGGTACTCAATGCAAGTTAAAAAGTAAATGATTAGTATTGCTCATGATGTAAAAGTAAAGGATGTATTGCTCATGATTAGGATACTCTTGTATTTATAGTCATAAAAAAACAAGTTATGGTTACTGTTTTTTTATTAAGCTCATGAATATTTATATGCAGTTTATTGTTTCTACTATCCCTATGTTTTTGTGAAGAATGTTATAAGTGTTCCTAGAGAATTATGAACATGGATATGTACAATTCCTTATATTTATTATCACTTTATTTTATGTAATGAATTCATTTGCATGACTTGAGTATATCTGAAGCTCTCCTTGAGGTCCCATGAATGAACTTGAACACTTGTTGCATTCATTTAATTTCAAAGAGTAGTTATAGTTTGAAAGAACTCTCTCCTTACCTTAGCTAGAATTCATTGAAAGGAAAGGCTTATTTTATTCATATGCATTTGCATGGTTTGAGTTAGTCATCACACCACGAGTTTCACTTCCATCACCCGATTGAGTAATACAACCACTAAAATTTACACCCCCTAACTAAACACACCATAACCTCACTTGAGGAAATCAAAAGAATTTGGTAGTTAGGTAGGACACAGGGGATAGGCATCCAAATAATTCCCCCTTGTCATTATCATCTGAGACATAGTTGTTGTCCTCTAGGGAACCAAAATCCTCTAGTATTTGTTGGCACGGTCATACACCATTTTGTGGAGGGGCCTCCTATTGTTTCAAGGGTTAAACCGCCACGAGATCGAGAACCGGACGGACTATGTGGAATGCCATACTCCACTTAGCCCTAAGGCAACATCGATCATTGTGTTCCTTGTATTCTCCGGCCACCATACTGGTGATACAAGGGTGATAAGGAAGAAGTGCCGAAAACCTTTTCTGACGTGTCATGAACGAGGTAGCTTAGTGACTTTTCTACTAGGGTTCTTTTACCCAGAATCCCTTTCGGTAGAGGGATATCCTTCAAATTCAGTCTCTCACTTCATATTGTTCGACTTGGATTTCATCACCTTGCGAAGGATACGATTTGTAGAGGTCTCCAGTTCCTAGTTAGGAAGTTTGCTTGCATTTTCACCTTTTTAGAAGGTCTTTTTATTTTTAGTGCTACTTGCTGGCATTCTAGCCACTTTTTTTTCAGCTCGCTTACTGTGACATCATTCCCAGTATAGTTTTTTGAGCTTGTTTTTTTGTCCCACAAGCCTTGTCTTTTCATAGCTCCCCTTATGCATTCTCGGTTGCTTTAGGGTTTTTGAGTTCATGCACGGTAGTTACCAATACTTATTTGATGATGTGTGATGCCCTCTTCTCCTAGGTCTTCGAGATGGTTGATTTAGATGGTCTTCTGAAGGGACTGAACACCCCTTCATGGAGCCACTAACGCTTGACCGTAGGAGTAATCTAGAGGACCACGTGATCACATCACCCGTGTGGACTTTTCCGTTTACTGTGATGATGGTATTTCAAGTTATATGGAACAATGGTACATTTGAGAGAGAGATGAATGGTTGTACCCTACCTTGGTCGATTGTCTTATGGTCCTTTCATTTTGTCAATAATATTTTTGTGGTACCTTACCTTTTACCTTTTGGGTGTTTTACTGATATTGGGATATCATGTGATTTGTACCACCTTTTATGTTTTAGGTCTTGTGGGTACTATGGTAGTTTTTCCACATTTGAGGTACACCCACTTTCTCCAAATTGTTATGTGTCTTTATACCCACTTTGTACCACCCTCCTGACCTTAGTTTGGAAGATTGCATGCTATCATACCTTTTGGTGGTACTATTTGAGTTTCAAGAGGTAGTTACAAGGAGCTATTGCATATATGAGGTAGTTACAAGGAGATATTGCATATATTGATTTGGACCGCCTTTTATGTTTTTGGTCTTGTGGTTATAACTATGGTAGTTTGTCCACGTTTGAGGTAGTGTACACCCCCTTAGTCCCAAGGGTTGTGAGTCTTTATACCCATTCTTTTTTTCTTTTACTTGTACCTTACTGGTTGGTCTTTGTATTGAGCCTTTTTACTGTCACTGAATTTCTTTGAGTGACCGTACCATAGCCCAGTCATCTCTCTCTCTCTAGTTTGTACTAGCCCTATCATAGGGTCACTTGGTTCCTAGAGTTGACTGGACTCTAAGAGGCATAGTCATTTCTGAAAGTAACTCTTCTGAGTATATTACAGGAAACGTCTACACTAAGGTAATCAAATATGTGGTAAATAGTTTTCATTAAGTAGCTAGGACTTTTAGCATTAGAGGAGATCCTATAACGTGTATGTGTAGTGTTTCATGTGTGCTACATGTGTGTTACATGTGTGATGTAGCATTAAATCAAATAGTTAAAAACAACTCAGAAATATTGCATGACTTTTTACTCTTAAGAAAGATAAATTGGTCGTCTTCCGATCATCAATTGAATGCCTACATGTTGACAAAGGGAATGAGGATCAAGTAAAATTATAAAAGGAGATACACGTCAAATTTTAAGAGGCACTATGCCTTGTAGTCGAATCTAAACTTTTTTCCAATGGTGCAGGTAGAACCAAACAGGTATTTGTCTTATCTGTATTCCTCGAGAGTTTAGGAAGGCTAGAGGAAAGTGAGACATCCAGTAGGTCTAGAAGAATTGTATCAACTAGATGTCAAAAAACCAAAAGAAGATTCCATAGACGTAATGAATTTTTTCATGGTCAAGGGGGGGCATGTTCCTATGGTGATGAGACAAAAGACGATGAAGAGGTTCCCTTGAGGTACAGACATCTAGTGAAACAATGGGTACCGAAGGATCTTCCTCCACCGAACACTGATTTTTGTGTGGACGAGAGGAGATATCGAATTGCATCGTCATCGATACATGGTTTCGGGTTGTTTTCCATGGATTGAATCTTGGTCAGTTACAGGACATGTACAGAATTGATGGAGTATGTTGGACCCATTTACAACTACAACGATTGGATGCACCTTGTTTGATATACAAAAAGTATGCGTAGCTATAGATTGTCAACAAACTATTTACAATTGAAAGACAAAAATCAAAATAAAGGAGGAATGTTGTACATGGACAGAAGGCCAAAGGTTACAAGGAATATTGTGGGGTTTATAAACAGTACACAACTAGGGTCTACAATTAAGCAACCAAACTGCAAATTTGAGGGGTGTGAAGGAAAATGTGTTTTTGTAGTTGCTATTAAAACAATATTTGTAGGGAACGAGTTGCTTATTAATTACCCTGTCAACCGAGTAGATATAAATAAGGCTACTATATAACATTTTACCCAACCTTTTAGTAATAAATTAAACATCATAAGGATTTTTTGTTAGTTTATTTCATTTAAATTTCCCATATTTACTTTGCAGGCCAGTGATCGGGATAAATCCCTGCCAACAAATGGTCGGAGGAGAACTTCTTCCTCGACGGACCAGGTATATATCTTTCTAATAGTACAAATATAGTAAGAGAAAAGAGTTTTTATTTGCTTTGTTTTTCCATTATTAATAACTTGGTTTGTTTTATATAATGAAATTTATATTTGATGCAGAACGTCGATCGGGAAATACACCCGTCGAATGTTGATTAGACGACAACACCCTCGGGGCAACAGGTAGACCTGATTTGAATTGTAAAATTAAAATATGTCAAAATGTTTTAGCATTATATTAATGTTTCAATGAATATTTTGGTTTCGTTTATGTAATTTTCTAGTCTATGTTTTTGATGCAGGTCGGTTCCGTAAGGTCGGCCACACCAGGGTCTGTGCAACGGGTATACATCTTTGTAATATTAAAAATATAATATGAATAATAATTTTTTTGATGTGTTTTCTCATGAATAGTTTTGGAATCGTTTAGGTGACTTTCACTATGTTTTTTTATTAGGGTGTTGTTAGGGGTAGCTCCCAGAGATTAGCAGATCGGGACAAGTCGCCTATGACCATTGATCCAATGAGTGGATCGTGGTCCTCGAGGTTGCAGGTATAATTCATTTCAATTGTACCAATATAATACGTACCATAATGTTAATTTTGTTATGTATTTTTCGTGTGATATACTGGCTTCGTTATGATAATGTAAACCGTGTTGTAATTTTACGAATCTATCATGATATATTTGTTATATATGTTAATATAAAATTTGGAATCTATCAGTAGAGAACTTAGTAGTGCTTTATATATGTTTGTTGCAGCCCACTAGTGAATTGCAGTATGAATCAACATTGCAAGATTTTCCGTTAGACCCTGAAGTGGTAGAGGTGCTTCATGATTGCGAAAAAATTGGTGAAGCCACACACCCGCTAAAGATGGTAGAGAAATTGTTGAATAGATATACTGCGGAAATTCTTTCTCTAGTAATCCAGGTTCCGCAAACAAGTGCAATTAAAGAAAGGATTGCATTGTTGGAACATAAATCTAATAACTTGCGAGTAAGTTGAGGAATCTTGAATCATAGAATAATTCATTTAAATATTTATAATGTTCTCTTTTATATGATAGTATTGAACGTATAAGACATGGTGTGTATTTACAGAATTATAAGGGACCACACAATATTGGTCAAGGTGGTGTTGGCCCCAGTGAGGCTCATGGAGAGACTTCGCATCACGACCAAACGACTCCATGTAGTTCGAATCCTTCGCCATTGTTGTCGACAGAACAGTCGGCAACACGTTCTGAAACACCACAGACCCCCGCTGTGAGCGCAATAGCCGCTACTGACCAACACACAACGGATCCTCCACAAGAAGGGGTCGACACCGAGTCCCCTATCAATTTTGATGTTGAACAAGCTACATTTCCAGGATCTTCCCATGTCAAAAGCACAGGAACACTGGAGACAACATTTTTGGTGGACGAAGATCTCATTCCAATAAAGATACCAACGATCCCAGGTAATTAATCATAGTTGATCAGGTTAATTAGTGTTTATAATTTCATTGTAATATACTGATAAAACGTTTTTTATCAACTAATTATGATCATGGCATGATCGTTGTGCAGAAAACAATGTTTTCTATAAACATATGAATGAATTTTGCTTGGAGATCTTGGGCCCACCATCCGATCAAGGTGGGATAGACAACCGAAACATTTAAAAGATGAACTCACTAATCAGTTGGTTGTCCTGTTCGGGGAGAAAACCTTTAGTCATGCCAATGTCTTGAAAAAGGCTTGTCAACATGTGAAGGTTGTCCGAGACCAATATAGGACACACCTCGAAAGAAACCATAGGTATGAGCTCCCACCAATGATTCTAGCAATGGAGTGGAGAGCTCTAGTGGAAGATGGAAAGGAGAAGGCTCTGAGAAGAGAAGGCAAGTTAACACCAGGCACAGGGAGGTATGCAATACTTTCCGCAATGTAATTCTAAACCTTATTATCCTTGATTTCTATATCGAACTTGGAACATCTAACGTATTTCAACACTTGAATAGGCTACCAGACACATGAAAGACCACAAAGGCAAGACTAGAAAAAGTAGGTCAGCACAAGCTTGGCCCTAGTGGTTATTCAAATTTGGAGGCATGGTTTGTAAGTTTCGAGAAACCAATAATGAATAAAAATAATAAATTGAAAATTATTTTTTGTTTTATTGCACCGTAAAATGTTAATTAACGACGATAAGCAAATATGCAGGCTGATAGATTCAATGAAGTACCCACAGAGTAAGACATGAAGCTTGGCTTCCAGGAAGGATTTGGAGCTATTTTTGAACGTAGAAGAAGCTTATCTGGGAAAACATCCATCCGGTGCACAGGTATATAGAATCTATATAGTTTAATGAAGATTTGTCTCTAGTGGAATATTTTCATTCCAAATACTTGATGTAAAATATTGACTCTATTTTTAATAGGAAAGTAATGATCCCATTAGTGTCGAGGAGGGACAACAACAAATTGATGATCAAGATTCAAATCCTGATAATGAATTTATTCATATGCTACAATTTTATGTATATCATTGGAAATGGTGACCATTAATTGTAGTTCACTGTATTTCAACTGCAGAGCATGTAGAGGGTGAAACTATATAGGTTAAGACTGGACAAGAACATCAACAACATGATTTGGTCACACTTGGTAAAAAATCACCTTCGTAATGAATTTTTTTAAATGAAAAACTTGTCATTACAATAGAAAAATATAACGATGTAGCATTTTCACATCGTTGCAGCAAATCCGAACCCCTTGCCGCAAAATCCAGGTCTAGAACAACAATCAGCTAGGATATTGCAAACATCACCAAAAGTGCCGGCTAAAGAACCAAGAACTGGAAGAGAAAGTCCAGATGATGTAGATGGTCCTCTCATAGATTATATACCACTGATCAAGAGAAGAAAAACTTTTAAAAAGAAGGATGGGAAAAACAACGTCTAAATATTTTTGATAACAATATATCGTCCACTATTTTTGGTCTAATGAATGAATGAATGGTTTAATGAATGTTCTAATGTTTTAATGATTCAGTTTAGTAAACTGTTACCTTCATTGAATTTCAACTTTTATTGAATGAATGTGTTGACTGAATGATTAATGAATGGTGTATTGAATGTTATCTTTTATTGAATGAATGTGTCGATTGACTGAAACGATGGTTTAGTGAATGTTAGCATTTATTGAATGAATAATGGATGAAAGTTCATGATGAAACATGGATGAATTTGCACATATTTGTTTTTTTCAAGTACATGCATTGGGTATGGGGAATTGAGAGTGATGTGAGGGGGGGGGGCATAAGATCTTCCACCTTCACGTGGTTGGCCCTGTTCAGTAGAGAGTATGAAATTATTCTCAAAACAGAGAGGAGCTTAATGAATGGCTATGATGTTGGCTTTCTACAAACCACTCGCGTGTTGTTTAAATTTTGACAATTTCTTGGAGCTTGTTGTGATTTTTGGTTGCTCCTCATAACCAATTTCCAGTTTCCACAACATCAAAGGTTGAGTAAATGATGCACTGGAATCAATATCCTTAACCTTCTCTTTAATTTCCTTGGAATCAATATCCTTAACCTCACATTAAACCCTTCCAAATTGGTATACTTAGCATTCAAGGTTGGCTTCTTCTGAAGCATGATATTTGCAACTAAGCTAGCATACACCAACAATAATTAGAGACATGCTGCTTGTTGTGAATGTTCATCTTTTTTTAGGAATGCAACTTGACCATAATGGATCCTCCTATGCTAGGGAATTAAAGTCAACAACAAATTAAAGAAAACATATAGTTTGCATTGAAAAAATAACAGGGTACGAACTAAACTAAGGAGATCCGAACCTACGACCTATGTCTAGTCCCAAGGCTACCACCTTCAAGCTTGAAGTGCAGCTGGCAAGGGCGACCACCTTCAAGCTCGATTCTCATTGCATTTTCGTCTCAGATTCTTGTTGCATTTTCCCTCTATTAGTTTATCAATTCGGTATGACCCACGCCTTCCATTTGATGAGTGTTTCTACGGTATTGAGTTCCAGCCTGACAACAGTGATGATTCATTCTATATTTATGTTTCCCTTAAGCTGTAATATGGCAAACTCATAGTTCACTATCAAGATTTCTTTGACCATCAGCTTTGTCAGAAAAACCTTAATAGTGAACTATGAGTTTGTCATTTGCAGTCGAAGGGAAACGTAATACCATGAATCGTCAACCATTGCCAGGCTGAAATTGAAGACCATGGAAACACTCATTGGACGACGGACGTGGGTCATACTGAATTGATCAACTAATTGATGGAAAACGCAATGGGAATTTGAGATGGTTGCATAGTGAAATGCATGCAGAATAAATGAAGAGTGGGTCTCAAGAGAAATGGTTTTGGGACGTCGTATGAGAGGAAATGGCGATGGGAATTGATTGATAAGGTCAAGCTTGAAGGTGGTATCCTTGGGACTAGACATAGGTCGCAGGTTCAAATCTCGTCTAAATATTTTTTATAACAATATATCGTCCACAATTTTTGGCCTAATTAATGAATGAATGGTTTAATGAATTTTCTAATGTTTTAATGATTCAGTGTAGTAAACTGTTACCTTTATTGAATTTCAGCTTTTATTGAATGAATGTGTTGACTGAATGATTAATGAATGGTTTATTGAATGTTATCTTTTATTGAATGAATGTGTGTATCGACAGAAACAATGGTTTAGTGAATGTTATCATTTATTGAATGAATAATGGATGAAAGTTCATGATAAAATATGGATGAATTTGGACATATTTGTTTTTTTTGAGTGCATGCATTGGGTATGGGGAATTGAGAGTGATGTGAGGGGGGGGAGGGGCCATAAGAGCTTCCACCTTCACGTTGTTGGCCCTGTTCAGTAGAGAATATGAAATTATTCTCAAAATAGAGAGGAGCTCAATGAATGGCTACGATGCTGGCTTTCTACAACCCACACGTGTGTTGTTTAAATTTTGACAATTTCTTGGAGCTTCTTGTGATTTTTGGTTGCTCCTCATAACGAATTTCGAGTTTCCATAACTTCAAAGGTTGAGTAAATGATGCACTAGAATCAATATCCTTAACCTTATCTTTAATTTCCTTGGAATCAATATCCAGCTTAACCTCAAATAAATATAAGTGAACAAAAGAAAATGCAACAAAGAGATTAAACTTGCAAAATATAACACTTGTATTAATAAATTCAAAAAGAGAGAGTAATGTTCATGGGCCTCTTGGAGAGGATGAGCTCCTTTGAGAAGAGCTTCAATACAATACCAATCTTTGACAAAACAATATACATCCTTCTAGCGCTATAAATAGTTTCTTAATAACTACCAAAACCCTAACTACATGCAATCTCAAAATTAATGACTACCAACCACCTACTGGTTCTTATTTAATAAAAATGAGCCTTTTACATTAAGTAACTACCCATTAACTATCTAATGAGCCTTATTCAAAGAATATGATCTCATACATGAATATACAGACTCCTCAATATACCAAATTAGAGGAGTTAGGTAAGAGTACCTTGACACAATGGAAGCACACTACCATCTCTTTGTGACGAATATGCCACAATGTTACATAACTTCCCAATCCTTTTATTCTGCTATGTGGAAAGCTTGTAGTCCATAAAGTAAGTTCCATAGACACTAGCACTTGAGACTTAGAGTACAGTCTTTTGTGCCACCTTAATAGGCACCCACTAGCCTGTAGGTCCACTTGAATAATGATTGACTCCGCCGCTTAATACAATGACTCTAATACAATGGATTTATTACAACGACTCTATTCCCTTAGGCTACTCCACTGCTAATACAATGGGAAGAGCATAATGGGGTTCTCAGTTATATATATATGTAATTATTCTACCTATTTCCACAATAGAGATAGAATATATTGATTTCCTGTATTATTTTTTTTCTTTTAAAATGTATTGGGTAGTCGGTTAACCAACGACCTAATAACGATGACCGTAGGGTAATATCTGACGATGTTGCAATACTACCAATGGCTCGGAACGTCGGATCCATTTTTTTTGCTATGTTGTCCACGTCATTTAACCAACGACCTATCCGACGATTGCATGTTGATATCCTACGATTGTGCTATACTTCCGACGGCTCGGAACGCCGGAATTATCTTTTTTTTTTTTTGGCAAACATGTCGCTTAACCGACGACTTTGCCGACGCATAATCGACGAGGAAAGGATGGCATCCGACAAATATTGCAAGTTGATGTTGTCGCTTATCTGACTTCCTGTGAAGCTGGAGGAAGTCGGTTAACCAACGAGGTATGGTAGTCGAATATCTAACGTCTTGAACTATGTCGGATTTTAGCCGATATACCACCGACGATAAAAAAGACTGGAATTGTCGGATAGTCGACCATAGGTTGTAGCAAATTCGACATTTTGGCCGTTAGATTTTGGGTAAGAAAAACTTAGTGGTTCATAGAAAAAATTAATATTGTTAGTGAAATTGGGTGGTGGACAACCCCTAAAACACAAGGATTGGTCATCTTTGAAGTATATGAGCGTTGAAGTGGAAAATCCCACATTAGATCTCAGTTCCATAATCGTTGATCCAACATTCACCTCTCTAACCTTCTAACTCCTCAAACTCCTCTTTAAGCTTTTTGAGTATAAAAAAATATTTTAAAACAAATCAAATAATCTTTGTCTTTCATAAAATTTAATAAACCAAATTTAATATTAATGAAGGTTAAAAAAACCCTGCCCATGGATTCAACAACAGTTAAAAAGGTTAACCCATTCGGGAATCTCCAGATCTATGCTGATTTTCAACTCCCCGAAGCATTTCGTCTCTTACCATGCCCTACTCCCCGTATTACGTACTGTAAAGAAAGGAGGAGCCGTATGAGGTGGGAATCTCATTGGTTTATTAATATTAAATGAAGGTTAAAAAAACCATCATCATTATCATAATATATATTTAATTTATATAAACTTAAATAATTAACAAAATAAAACTTTTACCACACCCTAATTTATATAAACCTAAACAATTAACAAAAATAATTTTTTAACCAAACCCTTTCTTGTCTACAACCACATTCAAAAAAAAAAATGAAAAAAAATAAAAAAAATAAAAACATTCACCAGTTTAAAAAAAAAGTATTTTCCTTCCGTTTTCTTACTGGTCAAACAAATCAACCTCAAATATTAAAATAATCCGGCTAAGCATGGAAAACATAACGAGTTAATGTAAATTGTCAAATATTATTATTGTTTGAATGTAACGGTAGCAGAATTGCTGTCGAACAAATAACTATTAGGTCATGTGAGGCTGGGCATGGGATTTCCATGACCACTGTTGTTCTATTTGGTTTTATGACAAGAGTCAGCTCATGTATTTGGTGTGGCTGACCATACCAATTTCATGACCACCATGGAACCCATCATATTGTCATTTACCTACACCAATTTCATGACCACCATGGAAACCATCATACTCTGATTTACCCATACCAGTTCCATAATATTTGATCCAACATTCACTTCTCTAACCTTCTAACTCTTCAAAACTATGTCTAACTAGGGATACTCCTCTTTAAGATTTTTGTGTATAGAAATAATATTTTAAAACAAATCAAATAATCTTTGTCTTTCATAAAATTTAATAAACTAAATTTGATATTAATAAACCAAATTTAATATTAATGAAAGTTAAAAACCATCATCATTATCATAATATATATTTAATTTATATAAACCTAAACCCTAATTTATATAAACCTAAACAATTAAAAAAAATAAAACTTTTACAAAACCCTAATTTATATGAACCTAAACAATTAACAAAAATAAAACTTTTACCAAACCCTTTCTTCTCTACAACCACGTTCCAAAAAAAATTGAAAGAAATAAAAAATAAATAAAAACATCCACTAATTTAAAAAAAAAAGTATTTTCCTTCTGTTTTCTTACTGGTCAAACATAACGAGTTGTTCTTCGGAGTTAATGTAAATTGTCAAATATTATTGTTGTTTGAACGTAACGGTAGCATAATTGATTCCGAACAAATAACTATGAGGTCATGTGTTCCATGAGGCTGGCCATGGGATTTCCTTGACTACTGTTGTTCTGCTTGATAAAGTTTGCAATACACAGAACATGAACATAGAGCAGAAACAAAAAGGGCATATTGATTGCCTGGGCATATTGATTGCCTTCTCATTATTAAGCACACATATATATAGTTTCACATAACACCAAAACCACTGGCTAATACTATGGGCCAGTGTAAACCATGGGTCAACTAATGACCTAAATCAACTAACTTAGGACCATTGAATCAACTAACTAACCACCTTAGGTCCATTGAGATTACAATCTTAACACCCCCCCTTAATCTCAAGTGGGATGGTGTGGTTAGCACTATCGATGTCTAAGTGTTGTGCCTGCTGGTCTATGTCTCAGCTAGGCATACATATCATTCAAATAAACTTAAGCTTTACTTTCTTCTTTGTCTTCTTGAACTTGATGCTAAGTAGGTGTTCTTCAGCATCTTCTTTGTCTTCTGCACAATAACCAATGTTATTGCTTTTCATTGGTCTTGGAATATAGTGCAAGTCTTCTTCTTCTTCTTCTGTATCAACATATTGTATGTTGTTGTCCATTTTACCTGCACACTCAGAATTTTTGTCAAAAAAAGATTAATATATCTCAGCTCTTCTTGGAGAGCATTCACATCTTCTTATTTTGGTGTTTCAATATGTTTTAGCTCTTCTTGGATAGCATTCACATCTTCTTATTCTTCTGTGTCAACAACAACTACATCATAATTAACTATTGCATCTTGTGCACAATGTGCATCCTTCACTGCTTCCTCAAAAACTGTGGGGTGACACGGAAACAGAGAATACTCATACTGCTCATCAATAATAGGAGTATGCTCATATAGCTCCCTCAGACTTTTGGTTTTCTGGTTTTGTGATGAACTGGCTGCTGCAACTTCTATGCTGCTATCAACTGTCTCTTTCACTGAGAGACTATCACACATGTCACTGGGGATGACTGCATTGACAGGTTTGATTTCACTATCATCAACAAATAGATCTAGATCAGCAACCTTTGCTGAGCTTACTTAATCATTGGCTGCATCATAAACAAAGTCTTCTTGGCTATCTTCCACTTCACTGTGGGATACTTGGTGCTTTGCATGGCTTGCAAAGTCAACTAGTTCCTCTTCACTGAACTCTGCTTCATCTTCTTCTACAGGTTCCTCTTCACTTAACTCTGCTTCATCTTCTTCTGGTTTCTCTTCACTGAACTCTGCCTCATCTTCTTCTACAGGTTCCTCTTCACTGAAATCTACTTCATCTTCTTCTATTTCAGGTTCTTCTTCACTGAGCTCTGCTTTCAATATATCCCAAGCTTCTTTGGGAGTAGAAGCGTCTGAAATGATATGAAAGATGGAATAATCTATACCATTTTGTATGATACTTAAGGAAACAACTTGCATTCTTTCCTTTTGATACTCTGTCAAATTCTGAAATGAGGCTAGATCACTAGGATCCTCTTCAACTACAAAATGCCACAGATCTTGTGACCTTAACAGATCCCTAATTTTCAATGAACATAAATCATAATGATCTCCATCAAAGGTTTGCCATGAACCTATTGAGATTAGCAGATTTCTTACCTCTTTAATTTCTTCTGGTAGCTCTTCTAGCACCATCTTCGATCTTTCTCGTTTTCTTCAAGATCAGTGTTCCTTCAGTCTTCAAATCTGCTCTTCCCTTTTTCTACAGAGGGTCTTCTTGGATCGATCTCTGCAAGACTCGATCTTCTTCAATCAATGCTGGAACGTTGTCCAATATTTTGGCTCAGCATCAGCAATACCTCTCTTCAAGACTGGATCTGAACAATGCTCGTACTTGCCATGACTTATGAAAACTTTTAAACTAGTCGGCGCAGCGTTCAAAATTCATAATTCTTGCCGTTCAGCATTGGATCTGAGATCGGATTCATGTTCAGGCTTGCTATGGAGTATGACAGCTATTAAAATGATCGTCGCACTTTACTAACTGACATAGTGCGTTGGGGGGTGCGACGGAAAAAATGATCGTTGCACTTTATTAACTGATCGTTGCACTTTCCCACTGAGCAAGCTTGCGACGATCGTCGCAGTTTTCCTTCAACCAAGGTGCGACACCGTCGCACTTTTCCTTCAGGTAGGGTGAGACGTCGCACTTTTCCTTCAGGTAGGGTGCGATAGCCTCCCTCATGGCCGAATTTTTTTTTTTTTCGTTGGAAAAAAAAATGTTACCTTGTCACGTCCTGAGTGTTTCTCTCCATCTGTGCTGCAACTTCTAGTTGTGCGTGTGTGCTCTCCAGCTTTTGAAAAGGCTTACCCAAAAAACAAGATCGAAGGATCAAGCCGTCAGCTTTGATTTGCTTTCCACTATGTGAAAAGGCTTACCCAACAACAATAGGTATGGATCATGCCATACGCTCTGATACCATGATAAAGTTTGCAATACACAGAACATGAACATAGAGCAGAAACACAATCGGCATATTGATTGCCTGGGCATATTGATTTCCTTCTGATTATTAAGCACACATATATATAGTTTCACATAACACCAAAACCACTGGCTAATACTATGGGCCAATGTAAACCATGGGTCAACTAATGACCTAACTCAACCAACTTAGGACCATTGACTCAACTAACTAACCAACTTAGGTCCATTGAGATTACAATATTAACACTGCTCATGTATATGTATTTGGTGTGGTTGACCATACCAATTTCATGACAACCATGGAACCCATCATATTGTCATTTACCCACACCAATTTCATGACCACCATGGAAACCATCATATTGTCATTTACCCACACCAATTTCATGACCACTATGGAAACTATCATACTCTGATTTATCCATACCATTTTCATGACCGCCATGGAGCCAACTTATACTCTCATTTATATATTTAGCCCAGTGATCTTGAGACTCGAAGCTTTCTTGAGTGAGCGCATCTGTCCTAGATATATCGAGTTTGAAGCACGAAGTGTTCCATCTAATATAGAGAAAATGGTCATTTTGGAGAGTTTTGATGCCTTTAATAGTTGAAATTTGGTATGGTTTTGAATTGTATGACAATTTTGTTGAGAAGCTTGAAACTATTTGAAACTATTTGTTGTAAAGTAGTCGCTGTGTTCTCAATTGATAGGAATGGAATGGGTGGGATTGGAAAGAAGTGAATTAGACATTAGTTTTTGTTATTTCTTTTAGATTGGTAATATTCTCAACACATTGTTGAGTTACACTCTGGTTGATATAACTCTGGTGGGCAGTGAGAATGGACATCATTGTGATATATTCCTTGATCTCTCATTGTAAAGCGTCGCGTTTGTGAATCTTCTTTTACATTAGTTTTTCTTGATACATTATAGTGGGATTGATGGTTGTCAAATTTTCAACAGTCTCTCTTTTAGATGTTTTCAATGGGGTCATGGACCCACCTCTCCATCTCCTTCTATATTAACCATGTTTTTTTATTGGCTGTCCAAAAGGTAAGGAAAACGGTTTGGGTAGCTAGTAAAAAAGCAGGCAATCAATATCCAACTTGCTGTAGGCCATTTAATGTGGCGGTAGCAGGTCTGTGAGCAGTTGGATCTACAAAAATAATAGAGGTGACAGAGGAAGAGTAGTCTTGAAGTTCATATGCTACACAGTAATAATATTGTATGTATTTTCTCATACAACCGACATTTGAAGTGTTGGAGGTAAAATAGGGAAATGTGAACCATGGAAGGTTTTCTCTGCGAAATCTCATATCAAGACTGTTCCTATGGTAAGTATATGCTAGAATGCTACCATTTTTTGGAGACATCAATGGAGTGATTGGTGCATTTGGATTCATGCCTTTGGAGTTCGTTTTTCCTGTAGTCTTTTACAACCTGACCTGACGTTCAAGCTTTCAAAGAATGCATCATAGCTGTCACTTCTTCAATTTTGAAAGTCTTGAGTTGCATTGCAGTGATTCGCAAATCTATGTTGATGCTAACAGTTACAAACTATTCTCAAACGTTTGAATGTGTATATTCATCGGTCGCCCATTATTTTTCAGCTCTAATCCATGTTATCTGATTATTGTACCATATATGCTCCTGTGACTGACATAAATCCTCCTAACATAACCTACACCATCAATTTTTATAAAAATATCACACATTATTTTTCATCAACACGTGTTCTCATTTATTTAAGAGTGTTCATTTTCAAAAATTTGAACTTTTCAATTTTGAAAACTATACACAAAATTACTTAAATACAATGAAGGGATTGTAGAGTGAAGTTAACGGTCTAGTGGGATTTAAGTGATACATACAGAATTTTCCTAACATGAAAAAAGGATTGGAGAGTGAAGTTCACGGTCTAGTGGGCTTTAACTGATATTGAATATTTTATAACAAAATGTAATGAGATGGAAGCCACGGAGACCCTAGGCCTAAAGCAATGTCTCCTCGTAGAAATGTTTTTTTCTTTTTCTTTTTCTTGGCTTAGATAGACATAAATGCAACGTAACCTTTTCCCATGTCACGTTGCTTTATATACTTAATATTCAAAACTATCACGAGTTGCCCATATTTCCATTTTTACTTTAATACACATAAATGCAATGTCCCCTTTTCCTAAATGAGGCTGGCCTAATAACCATGTGCCTCATTGGAGTTGTATTAATTGAATGTGGTTTATTTAAGGTTTTGTTTAAATATTCTATGTTTTAAATTTTTTTCAAGCATATTTTCTTTCTAATTTTGTTCGTATTTTGGTTGAAAATCTTTAAAAAATATTAGAATCACATATATTAGTTATGGAAATTGCATAATTTTGGTGCCATAGGGGTATTTGAGGGTGTGAATCTATTTATAGATTCGAAAATACAATTTAAACACGTAGAATAAATAGACTATTCCATTATTAAATGAGTTATTTTCTAAGTGAAATGAAAATGTGTTGATATCATTCTAGATGGATATGATGTAACATGCTATGATTGAAAGTAGATTGTTAGTGAAAATGTATTTATTTTTAAATGATGTTAATATATTTAACATATAGTGAATAATGAAAGTAGATATTTATTTGTTATATAAATATGAAGTTTTTATTTTGCTTGAACTAGGCTTGCCTAATAACCATGTGCCTCAATAATTGAATGTGGTTTATTTAATGGGTCATTTTTGGTAAAATGAAAATGTAATGATGTTAATATATTTAACATATAGTGAATAATGAAAGTGGATATTTATTTGTTATATAAATTTGAAGTTTTTCATATTGTCTTTATTTAAAGAAACAAATTATTACGTAGTGTAGTTTTAAGATATTATGTATTTTTCAAGCTTACAAGTGTGCACACCAGTTTAATGGTTTGGTATTTAACTTGCCTAAGTGTATAGACTCACTTTTACTAAAGTGACATTTCAAATTTATTTATTATACAAATTCAGGAGGTAGTTATGCCCTTAAGTTACCACCTTGCTCTATATAAAAGGAGGAGAAGGAAAGGTGAGTAAAGGATAGAAAAAAAGTAAGGTATAAAAGGAGGACAATGAAATCGGAATAAGGAATGGAAAATAGTAGGTATAAAAGGAGAAGGAAACAAATAATGGAAACTAGTAGGTATGTGTAATGACTTTTTTTTTCAAATTTTTCTTTAGCTATATGGTGTTATTGATTAATACTCACATATAGTTTCAATAGCATCCTACTTGTTAGAAGCCTAATTGATTGCTTCCCCTCTTTTAGGGTTTTTTATTTGGCTATCCAAACAATTGCTAATAAATATTATTTAATAGGCATATATGTTATTTCTTTTTTATTTTAATTAATATACATTCATTGTATTCTTTTTGGTTGAAAAGTATTTTTCATTTATTGATTGTTTCCTTCAATTTATTTATATTTTTATTAAGTAGATAAATAGTTGTTGTGAATATTGTATAGTTTTCTCCTTTGGTTATATTTAACTTAAAGATTGATATTTTTCATACCAACAACGTACAAGTTAACATTTCATGCAATGATCACAACTATAATTCACCATTTATTTCAAATAAAAATTTGTAACCTAGAGTTATTTCATCTTAAGAGTTCATACTTTAACATATTAATACATGGTAAGAGCTATTGACTTGATCTCTAATGATTACATCACTAACCTTTGGATCATGCTAAGATTAACCTCAAAAACATTAAGGAGACATAATACTATAAGGAATAAGAGATTCACTAACAACCTTAACAAATCAATCCCCCACCCCTACAACCAAGTTAATTGGTTTTGAGGCTTAAAATGTATATATTTCATTATCCTCTTTCTTTTTAACCAACCCTTTAAGAGCGTTATGCATGTGGATGCTCAAATATATGTTTTGGGCATTAAAAAATGAAAATATTATGTGCTAACTAAATAAATCTTTATATATGGTTTTGAATATGTCCCCATGGCATGGTATGAGAAAATTTACAAAATATTTCTCAACTTTGGTTTCAAATGTTGTGAATATGAATCACATCATTTATGTTACATGTGAATAAATGTGATACTTTAATTATTGCACGACATGTTGATGATTTAGTCATTGGGTGAGTGCAAGCTAATTATGGTTACTTTTGGCGTGTTAGATGCAACGAAAAACTAAAAAAATGAAGGACATCCCTCATCTTTCATCGTTATTTTGAGGCACTTGCACAATGAATCTTGGTTTTAGTAAAACATATTGGTTTCTGTGATGTCCCCAGCCCCTAAACCAAGGCCAAGGACACCTGGGAACCCAAGGGGAAGGATGAATCAAGGTAATGCATAATGGAATAAGGGTAACTAAGGCTAGTCCATCATGCCAAAATCCAATAAAATAAAATAAAACATCCTTTTAAAATAAAATGCACAAATACAAATGAATATCATTCCCCAAAGCACATGCTATGCAAGGTAAATACAAGCATGGAATGCAATGAGATCTGAGTAGGCTATTAACATGATTTCAAACATGATATATCATATATATTACAACCATCTAAACTTTAAAATAATCAGATCTACAAGATACCTTAAACCATGTAAATAAATAGTTCCTGCTATAATCAACCATATTAACATTGTTAAAAACCGGATCTACTGATTTCCACCTACAACCATATTAAATAATCAAAATTGAATGTGAGGGATGCCATGTACATCCATATAAACAATAATAACATCATGTATCATGAATGTCACCTGCAGCCATAAAAAACATAAGAAAAATAGGTCCAAGAGCACACACATAGATAAGAAATACAATTAAAAAAAAATCACCACTGACTACCAACCATAGCCATATCGACATAAACCAATTCAGATATGAAAGATTTCATCTACACCCATATAAAATCAGATCACATGACTATCACCTACAACCATACAACTCATAATAAAATCATATCTATAAGTACATATAATTCCAAAAATGCAATAAACAATCATATAATGAAATACTCATCTCAATCATGGGAAATTAGCTTCAATAGGACAACGTTCCACCCTGCCATAGACATGCCATTCTCATGCATATTTCAAAATTATAGTGACCCCCAAGATAAGGCCATAGATCCACAAGCAGAGGTACTCTCAACCAAAAAGTTAGGTCAGCTCATCTCAACATTGAGAACATTGCCACACAAAAATAGTCGTATCTTAGTCACAAAGAAAGCTTTTTCAGTGAAAAAAAAAGTATACCTCACTAGAAATGATGTTTTGGATGCAATGGAATAGGTCTCACAACCCATAAATGCTTAGAAATATATGAACCATAAGGTATGGATGTGCCCTTCACAACACCGTGAGAAAACCTTGCCACACCAAAACGACTATATCTTATGGTGTGTGCAAGCTAACAAGGGTCTCTTTTGACATGTTAGATGCAATAGAAAACTAAAAAAATAGGCATTCCTCAACTTAAATGGATATTTTGAGACACATACACAATGAATCTTGTGATGAGTAGAAAATCATGAAATGTAGGAAAAGTTTGATATTTTTAATAGACACTTTTTTTGGCGGGGGGACAAATTATAAGGTATATGTGTTTGTGGGTGCATCCTTTGAGTGCCTAAATTATGGAATAAACCTATAAAAATTGGTTTACATATAGAGAACAACTAGTACTAGTGCACCGTTATTTTTTCAAAACAAATTAATATTTTTTTTAATTATCTAAGTGATCGAACCTCGTAAATAGTGTGCCAAGTGTAGGTGTAACCTTTGAAGGTCTTAATGTAATGATCATGAAAAAAAAATTATAGCATGTAGAGGTCAGTGTCCTTTAGTGCACCATACAATTATTTTTCAAAGTGATTGCGAAATGGAAGAGTTATGGACGAAACACTAACAATGTTTTTTTTTTAGTGGAGGAGTCATGACACATGGAAAATAAGAAAAAAAAATATATTCTTTTTAAAAATTACATATTTGGAATCTGTAGAAAAAATGTTATCTGTGTCAAAAATTTCATAAAAAAATTATGGTGTGTAGCATACTGTAAGTAGCGGCTAAACACGATCATATTGAAAAATTGGATGTAATGCTCAATTAGTCATGGCTTACCACATTCCATGGCATAGGCTTGGTAAATACGAAGAAAATTCTGAAGCAAATACATAGGCAAAAAGACGGCATAACATCATGTGTGGAGGTTTGGGTTTAGTGCTACAAAACGTGTATGCGTGGTGTTTAATTTCAATTATTTTTTCTCGCCAGACTAAAACACGTATGCAATTTGGTGTTACAAAATGCATATGCATTTTTGGGAACAAAAAATGCTACTACTTCCCCAAACCCCCTAATACACCCCCTCTCCAACTCCCAAATACCCCCGCAGCCATGTAACATAGCCCTCCCTCAACCCCTAACACCCCCCCTCCTACTTCTCCCCTAACCCAACCCTCCTCTCCCTCTCACTACCCTCCTCCCCCTAAATATTGTTAAACCCATCTCACTCTCTCTCCCCCCCGTACTCCTCCACCTATTCATGCCTCTCGCCCAAACCCTTATCATCCCCCCTCCTTACTCTCCCTCTCTCACCCCTTTCCTCCTCTCTCTAACTTCCCTAATTCTTCGTAAACCCATATTCTCCCACCCCTATTAATACCCCCACTACTCTCTCTTTCCCCCAATCATGTATAAAAGAACCTCTCTCTCTCTCTCTCTCTCTCTCTCTCTACCCCTACCCCTACTCCTCCACCTACACCTAACCTCGACCCCTCTCTCTCTCCCTCGACCCCCTAACACATTACCACCCCATTGGCTCTCTCTCTCTCTCTCTCTCTCTACCCCTACTCCTCCACCTACACCTAACCTCGACCCCTCTCTCTCTCCCTCGACCCCCTAACACATTACCACCCCATTGGCTCTCTCTCTCTCTCTCTCTCTCCACACACACACACACACATCCCTATGCCTCCCCCTACCACTAACACCCCCCCTCTCTCTCTACTCCACCCTTATCCCTAACTCTTACTAACCCCTTCTCTCACTTTGTTTATCCTATTATCGAATTACCCCGAATATCCTAGTTCTCTCCCCTATGTCTCTACCTCTAACCCCTTAACTCTCCCCCTCTATATCTACCTCTAACCCCTTAACGCCCCCCTCTCTCTCTACCTATAAGCCCTTACCACACCCCAATGTCTCTCCCTATTTCTCTCTCTAACCCAAACACTCACCCTCCTCACGTATACTCCCCTTTCTCTCTAATCACCCTACTCTTCCCAAAACTTCTAACCCCCCCTCTCTCTTTCTATAATCACCCTACTCCTCCCAAAACTCCTAACCCTCTCTCTATCTAACTCTTAATAAACCCCTCTATCACTCTATATCACTCCCCTAATCCTCCACCTACACCTAACCCCCACGACCCCTCTCTCTCTCTTCCTCCTCTCCCTAAAACTTACAAACCCCCAACCTATAAGCCTGTAACACTCCCTCCCTCTTTCTACCTCTAATTGTTTACCACCCCCCAATATCTCTCTCTCTCTCTAACCCAAACACCCACATTCATCACCTATACCCCCTTTCTATCTGATCACCCTAAGTTCCTACCCAAACCCCTAAACCCCCCTCCCCCCCACCTCTCTCTCTCTTTCCCCTAACCTATAACCCCTTAACACTCCCCCTCTCTCTACCTCTAAGTACTTACCACCCCCCAATCTCTCTCTCTCTAACCCAAACACTCACGCTCCTCTCCTATACCCCCCTTTCTCTCTAACCACTCTAAGTTCCTCCCCAAACCCATAACCCCTCATGTCCCTCTCTCTCTCTCTCTCTCCACTCCTCTTCCACCTAACTCATACTAACACCCTCCCTCTCTCTCTCTCTCTCTCTCTCTCTCTCTCTCCACTCCTCTTCCACCTAACTCATACTAACACCCTCCCTCACTCTCTCTCACCCTCCCCTAACACACCACTTCCCCATTGGTTCTCTCTCTCTCTCTCTCTCTCTCTCTCTCCCGAACCTCTTCCTCCTAACTCTTACTAACACACTATCTCACTCTCTCCCAATCCCATACCCATCCACCTACATCTAAACCCCACCCCCTATCTCTTCCCCATCCCCATAACTTACCATTGTCCCATTGGTCCCCCCCCACACACCTATGTCTCCCCCTACCACTAACACCCCTCCTCTCTCTCTCTCTCTCCCTTCCTCTCCCTAACCCTTACTAACCCCATATCTAAATCTCTTTATCCCCTACCCCACTTACCCCCAATATCCTAATACCCCCCTATGTCTCTACCTCTAACCCTTTAATACCACCCCTCTCATTCCACCTCTAATCCCTTAGTACCCCCCCAATTCCTTTTAATGTTATCATCACCAAACCAAACAATATAGTTGTAATGTTAAATATCACACAATCGTTTTGGTGAAGAAAAACACATACATGTTATTGTTACCTATGCTCCTAACCCCTCAAACCACCTAATACACCCCATCTACACAAAGACCCCCACATTAATCTAATACACTGCCTCAACCCACTAACACCACCTAATCCTACTTCCCCTAACAAACCCCATCCTACTCCACCTCTAGCCCTTCCCTCCTCTCCCTTCCTACACCTACCCATGCCTCTCCTCCACCTACCCACAACTCCTAATCCTCTCTAAATCCCCCCCCAATCCCATAAAAACCCCATGCTCTCTCTCTCTCTCTCTTAACCCCCATATTCCTCTCCCTACCTCTAACCTCACTCCTAATCCTTTCCTCCTCTCTCTCTCTCTCTCTCTCTCCTCTTCCCCCTAACTTTTACTAACCCTGTCCTCCTCCTCTTTCTCCCTTTCTCCACTTACCCCCATTCTCCTAACACCCCCCTTTGTTTCTACCTCTAACCACTTAAAACCCCCCTCTATCTCTACCTCTATCCCCTTACCACCCCCAAATGTCTCTCCCTTACCTCTCTCTACTCAAACACCTACACTCCTCACCTATACCCCCCTTTCTCTCTAATCACGCTAAGTTCCTCCCCAAAACCCTACCCCCCCCTCTCTCTCTCCCTCCCCCCCACCTATATCTTCTCTCTATCTCTTACTAACCACCTCTCTCTCTCTCTCTCACTCTCCTACTCCTCCACCTACACCTAACCCCCTCTCCTCTCTCTCTCCCTCAACCCCTTAACACAATATTGCCCCATTGGTTCTCTCTCTCTCTCTCTCTCTCTCACACACACACACACACACACGCACACACACACATCATTATGCCTACCCTTACCACTAACCCCCTCCTTTATCTCTCTCTCCCACCCTCCCTCTTCCCCCTAACACATAATTACCTCCTCTCCCACTCTCTCTCACTCCTGTACTCCTCTACCTACACCTAACCCCGACCCCCCCCGCTCTCTCTCTCTCTCCCCTCTTCTCCCTAACCCTTACTAATCCCATATCTAAATATCTTTCTACCTTGCTCCACTTACGCCCAATATCCTAATACCCCCTATGTCTCTACCTATAACCCTTTAATACCCCCACCTATTTCTACCTCTTATCCCTTAGCACCCCCTGAATTCCTTTTAATGTTATCATCACCAAACCAAATAATATAGTTTTTATGTTAAATATCGCGTATGCATTATGTATACCCATGCTCCTAACCCCCCAAACCTCCTAATAAACCCCCTCTATGACTCTCAAATACCCCCATATTAATATAACACCCCCTACTCCTACTTCTGCTAAACACCCATGTCCTACTCAACCTCTAACCCCTCCCTCCTCTCCCTTCTTACACCTTCCCATAATTCCTAAGCTTCTCTAAATCTCCCCCCAATACCCTAATGACCCCCTGCACTCTCTCTCTCTCACCCCCACTACTCCTCTAGTCTCTACCTATAACCCCCCCTCCTCCTCTTCTCTCTCTCTCCCCGCTCTTCCCCCTAAATATTACTAACCCCCTATCCTCCTCCTCCTTCTCTCGCTTTCTTTCTCCCATACTCCACTTACCCCCAATCTCCTAACACCCCCATTTGTCTCTATCTCTAACCCCTTAACACCTCCCCCCTCTCTCTACCTCTAGCCGCTTACCACCCCCTTACAACGTTCCACCCTTCCATAGACATTCCATTCTCATACATATTTCAACATGATAGTCACCCCCGAGCTAAGGACATAGATCCACAAGCATAGGTACTCTCAACCAAAAGGGCAGGTGTGCTCATCTCAACATCGGGAACACTGCTGCACAAAAATAATCGCATCTCAGTCATACATAAATCTTTTTCAATGAAACAAAAAGTATACCTCACTAGAAATGAGGTTTTGGATGCAATGGAATAGGTTCCACAACCCATATATTCTCATAAATATTTGAAACATAAGGTAGGGATGTGCCCTTCACAACACTTTGAGAAAACCTTGCCACACCAAAACGACTATATCTCAGGGTGTGTGCAAGCTAATGAGGGTCTCTTTTGACATGTTAGATGCAATAGAAAATTGAAAAAATAGGCATCCCTCAAATTAAATGGATATTTTGAGACACTGTTATTAGACAATCTACTCGAGTGGACACGAGCCAGATCTCCCTAGTTCAATGTGAATCTAGAACAAATAAGACAGAACATAGAACTGCTTTCCTAGATCTAGTTAGAGATCAAGTAATATACGTCTTACCTTCAGATCATAGATCTTCTTCTTCTTGTTTTTTCTCCTAATCGTGCGGTCGTCAGATGTTTAGTTGCATCACCTGCTAAGACATATGGAAACAATACAAGCAGTAAAATATGTCTAAACAATAACTGACCTAAGTAAACGGTTAAGGAAGTAAACTACAAACAATATCAACATGTTAAAATTTGTGGAAAGAGTTTATATTACTATATTAAAAGAGGGAAAGTACAAAGTAGAGAGATGATCACAATCCAAGCCTTAACGTTGCGATCCTCCTCCAACAATCCAAGCCAATGCCTCCAAAGGAAGTATGAGTCTCCCAAAAGATGAGTAGGGATCTCCTAAGCTAATTTCAATAGCATGTAAGTGCTATAGAATTCTTCCCTTTGGAATGGAGAGGGGCCTTGTATTTATAGAACCAAGTGGATAGAGTAGGTTGAGGATCATGGGGAGAGGGCTAAGGGATCTTCCCTTGAGCTTAGGGAAATGTAGGACAACTCACCTAGGATTTAGGGATAAGGATCCACCTCATCCAACTTCTAGAAGTCCCTTGAAAGCTACCTTTATCCCAATTAACCAACTGCAGCGCAAGTTTCATGAAGACAACTAGCGTCAAAGAAGGGAAGCGCAGGTGGTGCAAAGATACGCTGCACCGCTGACGTAAGATAGTAGTTTACATTCTGCACCGACCCTAGTTGGGCGCTTCTTTCTCAAGGACAATGTGTGACGGCCCAACTAGAAATGTGGACAAAGGGCAACAACTTGCTCTAACATGACTTGCTTGATCATAGGAACTTCATGGAATGAGGCTTTGAGTTAACATGGGACTCATGATGACGAGACTTAGGTGTAATAGAATGCCCCCCAAAGCATGAAGTTGGAAAAACAAGACAGGTGAACTGCTTTGAAAGATAAATGGAAAGGACTTGCTGGTTGGAGGATGTTGCTACAGTACAACTGACTATGAGATACAAGTCTCATATGACTCACAACATGTCTACCGACCAATACATTGCAGATCCATGATAGTAAAGACCGACTGAACACAAACATGGCTACTAGACATAATCATAGATCCATGATGAGATGATAACACAACCACGACCAATACAATAGTGGATCCATGTAATATGACTCAAACAATATCCATCGCAACTTGGGTTGAATATGACTTCTCAAGGGTCTTCAAGTTGAACCCGCAAAGATATGAATCTATCCATGTGATTACAATGTTTTGGAGTCAAACATGGTAGAAACCACTTTATTACTCGTCATTGATGTATACCATTAACAAGTGCAAGGTAAATCACCATTAATGTCGATGATCCCCAAGGTATCATAGTACATATCACCGAGCATGAATAAATGAGTTGATGTCGAACACACGATGAAATATTTCAATCAATATTCAATGATATAAACTCATGTTGAAAGCAAGGTAAATTGCCATTAAGGCATGCAGGTCCAAGGTACTCGATTGGTTTCTAGATTCAATTCTCAGATGATGTGTTGAAGTCATCAAGAATGAATCCATTGAAGGAAGGCCATGATGAATCCCCCATCAACAACATGAAACTCGATAACAGATGTTTGGAGTAGATCAGATGGTAGAGTAATGTGCAAGATTGACTCAAGGTAGACAGATATGGTAGAAGGTGTATTGACTGCAGATGATGAGCGATGGACATCTCTTGAACATGGGCATGGCATGACTTGGAAGTATTGGCATGACAAGAACAGTGTTGACCCGTAATGTAACTGATAGTGGAGGCATTCTTTGGATGACCCAAAGGAGTGACATGACTCATGGAATCAGTATGACTCAAAGACAAACGAATGACCCAAGTGCTATATGCAAATGCAAATGAGTGCCATGTTCAAGAGTGACAATGCAGTTCCCATATATAAGGTGTAACACAAAATCTTTCATTTCTCTCCATCATGATTGATGAGTGCCTCACTTGTTTTTTAATGATCTTGAGGAGGGTAAATAGATGCTCGGTATAGCTCATCTCCTAGATGAGTCCAATCCCAAATGTTTTACGAACCTGGGAAAGGAGGGGTTCGTCCCATGACGGTCTCTTCAATGTTGAATTTTAACAAGTCCATAGAAGGTAAACTTGATGTCATTTCATGTTTAGAGAGTCTGAAAAGAACTAAAGAAGACTCCAAAGGTCCTTTTTTCATAAGTTTAGCCTCTTCACTGGGAAAAGGGTAAAACAATGCGAGAGAGGACTCTTCCAGTCATAATTGGCTGGAGTATTCCTTTTTCGTAAGTAGTTCCCCCTAGTCCGAAAAAGGGGTAAACTATCACCAGGAAGATGATCATTCAAATACTTTTTCAAGCATGAACACATCAAGTTTGCTTGGCGATCTTTTCGTATTTAGAGAGCCTGAAAAGAGCTTAAAGAAAATACTTCGGGGGGTTCCTTTTTCATGGGAGTTTAACGAGCCCTAAAAAGTGATAAACTATAACTCGGTGACTTATTCTCATTGTTTTACGAGCATGATAAAGAACAAAGATCTAGCTCGGTGTCATTAATAATTGAATTTAATGAGCGAAATAATGACAAAAAGACGCTCGATGAGTTGTTTATACCTGAAAATATGCATAAAAAGACCACAACCACGAAAGACAGGATCAAAACAGTACTTGTTTCACCTGCAAGCTCAAAAAATAGGTCAAAAGTAATTAACCGGGTAAAAATGAATCCAACTATAGCAAAATAACCCACATTGGAATAAATTAAAAATGGAATGTGCTCTTTTTCAATATAAATAGGGGTAAATAGTAAAAATAATTACTATTTTTTTTACCAAGTTGGAGAGGTGAAAAGTGTCATTTGGAGCTGTTCTTCTTCTATTGATTCCGGGAGCTACGATCCATCATTTCAGGTGTGTTCAGTGATAGGTAACCCTAAAATTGTCTCTTTAACTTTCTAGTGGATTAGAATTTGCTTTTTCTTGCATTTACGTAGGTTTTGGGCATGTTGGGTTGGGGGATTTGCACCCACGGGTCGGCGTAGGTCACCCTTTCGGGATTTGCGCCGGCGAAGAACCTGAAAGGGAGTTATGCGCCGGCGGCGCAATGTCCATATGGACGTTCTGTGCCGGTGAAAATGGCCAACTCAACCCCAAAACCTAGCCAAATAGAAGATTTTTTGATGGTTGGGCAAAGTTCTAAAGGGTGTTAAAATGTCATTGTTGACAAATTTGGAGTGATAACGATGGTTCTTGAGTGGCAAGAATGTGAGCATGAGCTCGATGATATACAAGCAGAAAATGATCTGCAACGCGTCATAGCGTAGAGAAACTATGGGTTATTCAAGTATTTTCGAGTGTTAGGGATGAGGTCCCAAGTATCACTGTTGAAATACCTGGTCCAATGATGGGACCCTATATAGGAGCATTTCCATATTGGTGATCACACGCTAACCATAGATGTTGAGGACATCTACTTTTTGACAGTGTTATCCTAACGAGGAAACCCTGTGTCCTTGACTGGGTCACGATGTGGTGACCGCTCAGTAGAGGACATGATTGAGTAGTGGTGTACTATAGGTACGCCGATGATAGGTGGGAATATTCCCATCAAGGATTTCAGGGATCGGACTCTCCGAACGGTACTCTTTACCATTGTACATGTGGCTCGCAGCCGATCTGTTCATCTTGTGAGCAAATCACAAATGATGTAAAATGAGGAGTGCATGGCTCCTACCGTGTTCAACTGGTGTGAGGTGCTCCTCACCAGTATCAGAGATCAGTTGACCAAATGCTAGCGCAGGGCGCTAAAGAAGTTTGGGTATGGTTCAGTGGTAATGTCCTTTATGTTGGAGCAGGTGCCTCACTTGTGCCCGCAAGTAGACCTCGAGGATCAGGATGCACGCGGTCCTCAAATGACCAGGTGGGAAGAGATGATGGCTCGTCATGGTGGTGGGGGTCCCATCATTATCTTTGGTACAGGGTTCTTCATGTGGTTACAGGGACAGATCCTCATGGTGGAGGATTATCCATACCACGATACAGACTTCCGAGGGAGCGCAGTAGGATGATATCGGTAAGAACAACTACTTGTTTTTTTTCATTTTATATGTTTTATGATTTTTTGGAGTAGTGCTGACAACTCATACATGTTTCTTGCAGACGTGGGTCCAGAGCGACCACTTGGAGTCTCTCGCCTCGTGCGGAGAGGAGCCACACAGGAGGTGGTCCATGTGGTCTGTGATGCTCTAGAGGAGCTAGAGGCGGTGGAGGATAACCTCCAGAGGATGAGCTTGGATATTTCGGAGCCGGGTGTCCACGACCTACCTCGTTGCTATCATAAGCTGACGGTTGGAGTATTAGTTTGTTTCAACATGTTTCTTCAGAAGGTGGCGAGGGCCGTAGTCTGCTTCCATGCACAACAGCGTGGGACTTAGAGGCCTAGGGGTTAGGCGCATGTTTTACTTATGTATACACTGGAATCTTATGAGCTTCATATTTTGTAGAGATGTCTCTTACTGAAATCTAGTAGGCTTTAGAGTTTTGTATTAGCACTATCATTTTTGTATCGATTTATATATATATATATACATACATTTCTTGTGGTTTTATACATTTTGTGTTCTATGGATGATTAATGAGATCTTATTTACATGTTTTCTTATACAATGGATAATTTACATGTTATGTATGCCTTTATATTTTATAAATATGTTATGTGTGTGCAATGTACCAATCTAGAATGAAGTTGGCCATCGAGTGAACAACTGTATTCATGTCTCGTGGAATGTGCAGGCATTGAATAGATTTAAAGGACCTTTCCAGAAGACGGACTCGTCGGAAGAGATAGAGTAGAGTAGGGTCGTGGATAGCGTAGATCTGGTTAATATGGGAAAACACTAGTTGTGAATTCAAATGGATGACAACGTGATTCATACCTAAGGAAAAAGCATCAGTTAGGGTTCCAATGACTGCTTGATATTCTATGGCGTTATTCGTTGCGTATCCTAGACAAATTCCTCTTGATATGATGAGCTCTCCGATGGGATAATAAAGTACCCAAGCTGTCGAATCAAGGTTACGAGTATGTCGGCTGGTGCCATCCGCAAATCCATAGAAAGTTTCCATATGCACATGCAGACAAAACATGGTATAAGTAGTGATACGAGATATAGACACACCAAAAAAAAGCATCACACCACACAAAACACACACCATGTACAGTATATACAATATACCTATGCATGAAAGACTCAGGCATAGTACCTATTCAAGTAGAGCCCATTGCGGGGCTCACCCAAATATATCCCATCATAGTCCTCTAGTTCGTAGGCTCCCTTCTCCAAAACATGTTTTACTATGTACGGTCCGTGCCACATGGACTCGAACTTACCTTCCCCTAGCTTATTGTGATTTTGGTCATATGTAAGGACCAAATCACCCTCGTTAAAGACACAAGGTTTAAATGACCTATCGTATTGTGTTTTGATGCATTTCTTGTGTGCCTTGTTGGAAAGAGCAGCATCATGGCAGGTCTCGTCATGTTTTGCTAGGTAAAGGAAGCATTCTTCCTTGGCAGTGGTGTTCGGAAGAAGTTCAACTGCGAATTTGAGAGATGGAATCTCGCACTCTATAGGTAGGACTACCTCCAATCTGTAAACTAGTTGGAATGGTGTAAATCCGGTGGCAGTCTTGACGGAGGTCCGATATGCCCATAGTGTGGAAAAGAGCATGTTATGCCAGTTAGACTTGTGCGTACCCACCATGCGTTGAATCATGATTTTCAAGACCTTGTTGATGGCCTCTACTTATCCATTGGACTGTGGGAGTAAGGGGTTGAGTTTTCATGACGAAAACCCAATCTAGCACTCAATTCATCTACCATATGGTTCTGAAAGTGAGATCCATGGTCGGTGACTATGGCTTGTGGAACTCCGAACTGTGCAATAACATGATTGAACATGAAGAGTGTGGTGGATTTTCCTTCTTTGTTGTACGTAGGAACAACCTCGACCCATTTAGTAAAATAATCCATGGCTACAATGACGTAACCATGCCCCCCGACCAAGGTAGGCTTACAGTGCATGAAATCTATGCCCCATTTTGCGAAGGGGCCCATGGCAATAACCGGGTGTATTAGGGCTGGATGGGTGCGCATTTCATTCAAAAATGTTGGCATGGGGGACATTTCTTAATAGCCTCAATGCAATCTTTAAAGATGGATGGCTAGTAATATCCCGTGAATAGTATCTTCTGGGTTGTAGCTATCCCAAAGAGATGACTACCACAAGCCCCAGAGTGATAGTCATTTAAGACATGTTCATCCTCCTCGTGTGTCAGACAACGTCAAAGAGCAAAATCAACACCACATTGATATAGGGTATCGCTAATGATCAAGTAATACTTAGCATTGTGACGTATACGATGACGATCATCACAAGACAGTTGGGGGTTGAAACGTTGGGTTTGAAGATATAAGGTAATATCTCCATACAATGGGTTAGACGTGCTGATGAGGAACAACAACTCATCTAGAAGAGAATCGTTGGGCTTAGATCCTAAATCAACATGGGGAAGATCACAAATGAGCTTGGAAAAAACCAAATACTTCTTAGACTTGGCCTTCTCGAAGAGGAGATTGAATTCCTAAAGTATCGCAATCCATCATGAATACTTGCCCCCGATTACTTGATGTGTCAAAATGTGGTACATGGGGTTCAAGTCGTAAATAATGGTGGTGGTGCGGAAACATATATAATGACGGAACTTTTGGATGGCAATGAATGTCGTGAGAGAGAGAGCTTCTTGACATGTGAGTAACGAGTTTTAGAGTCAATAAGACCCTTACTGAGGTAATAAATCACATGTTCCTGCACATTTTTATTCTCTTGGACCAAGACCATGGATATCGTGGTGCCAGAAGTGGCAAGATAAAGGATATAATCCTGGTAGTAATTCGGCGGTTGGAGCACAGGGGCATGCGTAGTGATATGTTTCAGACTATCAAAGGATTGTTGTGCTTGATCATCCCAAATGAATGGGACGTCCTTCTTCAGTAATCTCATGTATCCCTATGTATTCTGAGCGAAATTATAGAAAAAACGTTGTAGGTAAGTTGCTTTCCCTTGCAAACTTTGTAGTTTCGTTTTGTCAGTAGGAGGTGGTAGAGCGACAATGGCTTCCACCTTCAAGGGATCAATGTGGATCTCATCCTTTGAAACGATAAAACCTAGGAGGCATCTAGACTCGACGCAAAAGATACACTTGTCAGGGTTCAGGAGGATGTTGTACTGCCTGCATCTAAGGAATACGGCCATCAGATGATCAATGTGTAACTCACGCTACTGCGAATGAGCAGGGAGATCATCAAGATAGGATTCCACAAAGTCCTTCACATCATGAAAAGCATACGACATGGCCCGCTGAAATGTGGCACCAACATTTTTTAGATCAAAAGGGAGCTTGTGATAAGTAAACGTGCCCTAATGGAAGATGAAATTCGTCTTATGTTGGTCAGGTAGGTGGATCTCAATCTGGTTGTAACCAGAAAAACCATCCATGAATGAAAAGATGACACTTCTGGCACATTTGTCTATGATCTGATTGATAAAGGGAGTGGGGTAGTTGTCTTTAGGACAAGCCTTGTTCAAATCTTGATAATCGACATAGACACGGATGGTGCCCTGTTTTTAAGTCACAGGGATGACATTTGAGACCCATTCTATTAATGGAACAGGGTAGATGAAGCCATCCTCTAAGAGATTTTCAATTTCTGTATTGATTGCCGCAGTTTTTCGGGTGTGTACCGGTCGTAACTTTTGGCGGACTGGTTTAGCATCGGGATAGGTTTTAATTTCATGTGAAATAATAGTAGGGTCTAGCTTGAGAATTTCCTCGTAGGTCCAAGCAAACACGTCTCGGAATTTCTTGAATAAGGTCGTAAAAGTAGTAATCTCTTAAGGGGAACATTTATGGCCTAAACGAATATGTTCCACTACACCAGGGGTAACCGAAATGTCAACCAGAGTGGTTGGTTCAATGTTCGCTAGGATTCCCTCAGTGTTCATATGACATGTGAGTATCGGGGACTGGGGGCAAGGGTAAACATCCAGTGTGAAAATGGTGGTGATGCTATTCTCCACATAATCCAAGAGAGGTAGGAAAGATGACCGGTGGTGGAGGTCTTCCCATGGAGGGTCATCCGCACTCATAATTTCCATAATGGACTTGTCGGAATGAAAATTCCGGAGCAGAGGATTGCGTAATGAGGGCGTCTTTTGTAGAGAACATGATGTAGAGGCCACAACCAAGTGGTTCTCAGGTGCTGACTGGATATCCTCATAAGTGAGTTCAGCGGTTGAAAGAGGCATGGTATCTCCAATCATATGCATAGTGGCTTCGTCGGGTACAATCCATTGATCGGTGGAGTTGGGGAAAAAAGAATCATGTTCACCGTGGAAACATGGTTAAGGGGGATCCAGGGTTGGAAAGACACCCATAAGAGATGATTCTTTTATGAGGCCGAGCCCCACACTCTCATATGTTTGTGAAGATTGCCCGAGTAACAGGACATTATCGCCGAGATGAGTAGCAGTGTTAGGTGTACAGAAAGTTGGTTGACTATGACAATTCGGCCTTGGTGGGGGAATTGCACAATGCATAAGATGGATGGTGCAATCGCAGTCATGGCATAAAACCAATTACGACCAAGTAAGAGATTATAATCCAAAGGGTCTGTGACCACTTCCACGTTAATGGTTGCGTTCTTACCCCCCAACTCGACTGCCAAGGCTTGTAACAGCCCATGAGATTGAAATCCATGACCATCGAATGCTTTCACGGTAGTGGGAGAATGGTTTAACTCAGGAGAACCAATGGCGCTCCAACATGATATCGACATAGAGGCACCTTCATCTAACATAGTACGATGGATTGTCTTCCCAACAATTTTCATGGAAACCTGAAATGCCAGTTGGTGGGAAAGCCTTGGTTTAAAGTACTCAATTTGGAACATGATTGTATTATAGGAATCCAGATCAACAGTGCCAATGGCAATGAGAAGAGTCTTGCGCTAGTTGGGGAAGTTATGCAAGACCTCTAGCATTGACATAGCACAAGGAGCTTGTTCCAATTCCTCTACAATGTTGTAGTTTTGAGATGCCTGAGCATTAGGATTGAAAAATGCTTTTCGAATCGTGCTTTTAGGAGGATGCAATAATGACTCTAAGGAAGGATTCTCAATGGTGAGAGAAGCTGGTGGCACGGTGACGTCGAGAATAGACATGGAATATTTTTCAGTATTACTTGCAATGGGTTCCTTCGGAGGGACTAAGTCGTACGAACGTGAGCATGTGTTCATGTTAACTGTCTCACTACGCATTATGAGAACATGTGTGGTAGAGGATGCCTCTTCGTGTGAAGTAGAGGTTTGAGCGATCATTTGTTGGTTCTGAATGGGCAAGGGATCATTGAGAACTGCAGGAGTGGGATTTCCCTTGAGAAACTTCTACACTTTGTCTCGGTGGGGACATTCTTTGGAGAAATGGTCACCACCGCATAGTAAACAAGGATACTTTAGCTTCCTCTTATGTTTGGTGTCTTCAGGGGAAGTCTTAGGCTCCTGCTAGTTAGAAGGTTTCTTAGGTTTACCTTTGTTTTTCTTCTTAACAACAGATTTCTGAGGCGAAGTTGATTGAAAAAAATTCACTTCTTTGGTGGAGGAAGGAGTGGATCACTTGGTGTGTTGTTTCTAGCCTGTGGTGGGGATGTGGAAGAACCCTGGGGGTTCGACGGTTCACCAGTTTGAGTAGAATGCTAGGATTTAAGGAAACCAATGATGCCATTAGCCTCAGTTTCCTTAGGTGGTTTTGTAGGGTCATATGTAGGGTGGCATGCGTCAAGAACGATTTCATACAACATGTCAGATTGAGGATAGACCAGGTCTAATTAATGGGCACGGATGATAGCCTGTTCTTCAGTGATGACCCCTCCCATGGCCACGTCTCGAGATACGGTGCACAAAAGACACTTCGTAAACTAGTCAGCTAAGAGTTGGTTCAGAATATAATCCTTAATAAGACATTGTCACCTCCACCACTCATGGATATGATCATAAATATGAGTTGTGGTGTTTTGACGGAGCAAAGTCAGTAGGTCCATACCAATTTCGTAGTGTATGGGTAACTAGAAATGAGTCAGAAAGGACATAGCAAGAGAGCGAAAATCGGGAAAGGAGTGTGGTGGTAATTCAATATACCACTTGGAAACTGGGCCGGTGTGTTGTTGCTACAACACCCCCCCCATTTGTTTTGAAAAATATGTCAGGGTCCCTCCTTTACTTTTGGGCGAAAGTTTGCCTAAGAAGCCGAGGCCATCAAGAGTTTTCTTTCTTAGTCTTTCTAAAGATAGGTCCTTTGATTGCTCCCTTTGAGTCCATTTTCATTAACTTTTCCTAAGAAAAACTCAAGTTTTTGGTCCTCCACGACAGAACCTTTAAGACAAATTTTCCCAAACGGCAGAGATTTTTTATTAACCTTCCCGAAACCCTGCGAAATAAGCTTGTAAGTTTTTGCTACAATGGCGGAGAAACTCAACTAATTTTTCTGAAACGAAAAAAGCCTTTTCGACTAAGTAAGTGATGGGGGAAATCACCAAATTCCTCCACAACGGTGGAGTAACTCACATAAGTATTCCGCAACAGTGGAGTAACTCACGTAAGTTTTCCGCAACGACAGAGGAACTCACGTAACTCTCCCACATGGCAAAACAAATCGATCAAGCATTCTGTTTCACCACTTTGCACCTTTATTTTGTGGATGAACTCTGATAATTCTTTTGCAACGGTCAGAAAGGTTACCCAAGTCTCTCCAGTTTTGGCAGTCACACTTAATGCCGAATGTGCCGATTTGACCCCATTCATACACCCATTAATCCCGTTTAAATTTTCACACCTACTCCATTAATGGCTCACACGTGTTTGAACATTATATAAAGGGTTTAAACCCAGTTGAATTTCATTGTTTAACTATTCGAAGGCCTACTTCCGTTCCATTTCACTCCAAGCTCACCAGCTCCCCAAGCGACGCTACTGCAAACAGGCAAAATTCACTAGGTTGGTACCCCCCAAGCCTCATATCCCGATTCGAAGAATCTTTTCTTTGTCTTACAAGTTTAAAAGGGCCATCATCATAGTTCATTTATACAATATTTTTAAGTTCTATGTTTTATTTTCATTCACGGTCTTATGTCAAGCTAAAACTAGAATCATGCTCCTTTCTTGCTAAAACACAACCAAGCCTAGCTTCATAAGGGTTCACAGTTGCTCGCGCCATAATCATCTACCACACATTTTGTTAGCAAGTCCTGCGATCCATCATTGTCTAGTCTCAGAATTCAGCGACGTCATGGAATTGAAACCAACCCTATCCGTCCTTACCCGAACCAGATCAGTATTCCTACCCCGCCATGAAGTTTCACACCACTTTCGTACTTTGGAACATGTTATTACTATGTCAACCCTCATTCCATAAAACATAGTATACTCAGAATTGCTGAGATACATGGCCCTTATATTTCATAGTTGCAGTAGAGCAGCCTACGGAAATAATCAGTTTTACACTGGATTATGAAATAACATGTGAACTAAATTTCTAAATTGAAAATGGAGGAGCTATAACATTTTGCAATTTGCAAATTAATGATGAGATAACCATAGCTAGAAGGTTTTAGTCGGTGTTTAGGACTCAATAGTCTAAGTAGGATAATAGCTTGAATTGCTGACATTGCGCCGTATGCCTACAGGATTTTTTAAAATGACTAAAGGTAGCAGGAGAAGGTCAAAGGAGACCTGCCCAGCTGATGACAATGCAAGGGTGGAAACTACATTCCAAGATACTAAGGGCACTACAGGTGTGCCCCCAGAAGTAAAGTCAGGAGACGTATACCGTATGGTAAGAGACCAGGACTTCCCTAAAGCTCTTCTTGAAGAAAAATGTCTATACCGAAACATCAAAAACTCCTGTATATCCAAAGAAGCCACATGTCCAGAGCTCTTCCCCTGCTCAGAAGTAATTGGATGGATTCTGCGGCATGCAAATACCGAGACAAGAGTTCTTTCGGACAGCAAAGGAAAAGATTTTGCTTCATTTCACCCATCCTATATATTAATGGCTTATAAATTGCCAAAGCCCTAGCAGCGGCTTGATGATGCATGGCTAGAAGAAATCAAGATGGATAATCAGGAGATGGCTAGGAGGTTGCTAATCATGGGAAAACAAATCATTAAAAATGATAGTGAGGAGTATGAGGTTCAAAATCTCAAGGCCCCTTTCAGATTGATCGCTCTCATGCTGAGCAGAATCTTTGGAAGGCCTGATGGAATGATGTTTATGCTACAATGGGTTCCCATCATCCACTATGTGGCGTTCAAAGGAACAATTTTTAACTGGGATGATATTCTCTCAAACAACTTGTCATCAGCTATAATTGCTGCACAAGAAGGGTTAGTGGAGAAAATGGCAAAATGTTATATGGCATCCTACTTGATAGATTGTGTTGTGGCAAAGTGTCCCTTTCCCAAGCTGGGATGCATATGGAACCCGACCAATACCTCAGTATTCATTTCTTACAAAATATTTTGGGCTCATAATTACAAAAGGCATTACAAACTCATTTGTGAGGAGTTTATCATGCCTCTATATGAATTAATGTTCAACGAGGAACCCAACTGCTTATCTAAGAACACCATGGAAGTCCTGGAGAACTATGGTTATTTCTATTTTTCATCAGAAGGAACCTACATAAGAATGTAAAGAGGCTCTAAACCCTCGTATATCCTACCTAGGTATGCTACTGACTGTGTGGTCCACAAGGAGGTAGTGAGACAGGTTTTCATTGATGGAGTTGGTAGTACCTTGAACAAGGCAAAGAAGGCTACCTTCCCACCTTTACCCTTTAATGTTGGGGCTTACATGTTTTCAAAAATCACAATAGCATAATATTTTGTTACAGAGCTGAAAGGTTTTAACTTTGGGGAAAAGATTTTCCACAGGAACGATCGACGAGGCAAAGCTGCACAACATTGCAAAGAGATTTCTGCTCCCTTTGAATATGCTAACTATTATGATGAAGATGAGGAAGTATATAGGGGGGTTAGCAATATGACCGAGTTACGGATTTTCCAACTTGGTAAAGGAGGAACCAGCTCGAGCTCTAATATTGTGGAAGAAATAAAACAATAGCAAGAAAAGGGCACCTCGGGAATTGTTGAAGCTTTCTCTAAAGAAGAACAAAGGCTTAAGGAACAAGCCAAGAAGATCCAAGAGTAAATTGAGAAATGAACCAATAAAGCAAAAGAGGATAAACTCTGAGAAGAAGAAACTTTAAGAGCCCAAGCAGCTGAAGATGAAGTTTGAAGAACCCAAGAAGAAGAAATGACCAGATTGGAGGGAATTGCAAAACAAGAAGAAAATGACAAACTGAGAAGGGAACAACAGGAAGAAGCACAAAGAAAAGAAGAAGAAGAAAAGAAATCCAAAGAAGATGCTGACCCTAAAAGCCCAAATATACAAGACTTGGATATGAATTCCCCCATAAGAGACCTCCCACTTGTCCCTTTTACACCATCCGAGAGTAGTATGGTGTCCCAATGGGATAAGCTTACTTATAACAAGAAAAGGAAATCCATTGTCAAAGAAACGGTGACCAGGATGAAGAGGCCTTTTCAACCAGATATTGTCACCAGGCATGAAACCATAGTCATGCAAGGTACCCAACATGCGCACAAACTCATGGCATCTATTTATGTGGCCTCTATTCTAGCAATCGCCGATAATGTCAAAATATTACCAGACAAGTTAGAATCGAAGAAGGAGAGATCCCACCATCTACAGGAATCTCTGGTCAAAGAGAAGAATTATTCAAATTTATTGGTTGAGAAATGTGACACCCTTGTTCTAGAGAAGGGAGATCTTAACAGAATATTTCAACATCTAGAAGATGGAAAGAGATCTTTCGTGATACAAATGAGAACTCTGGAGACAGAGAAGAGAGATCTAGAAAGCCGCAACCTACAGTTGGAGTCCGAGAAGTTTGATACTGCTCAACAGATCGATGACCAAAGGAGAACGTTGAGAAGCTGGAAGAAAAGGAAGAATTGTTAGAACAACAATTGCAACTCGCAACCAACAAGGTTGGTGACCTAGGACCCTTTCATGATCAGGCCTGTGAAATTATGAAAAGGACACACGAGATTCAAGAGTTCATAATGGAGGAAATTTGCAAGTTAAAGGAAGTGGTGGCTAGAATCAAAGAAATAAATGCTGAGGCCACTAGGCTTAGGAGAAAGTATGTACGTATTAGTGAGGACATTAGGAGGCAAATGGAATGGAGAGAATGAAGGTCAGGAGTCCCAGAAAGACTCCCTCTTAAGTCCATTGCCAGTTTCAAAGCAGATATCTGTCTCTTGGGGTGTTTTTCCAGAATTACAGAGTAAAGTTGAATGAAGTGGCCATGGTTACACTTGAACAGTGTGGGAATTTGTATTTGAAAATACGAGCCACCCAAGAAAATTTCCAGGTGAAAATGCCCCAAACTATAGAGGAGTTTTCAGACAAAGCCCAACGTTTGTCTGATCTACGGGATGAGTTGAATGCTGAAATGGATTATGTAACGAAGGTAGATGCTTTGAATGCAGAAGACCTTCACGATTGGATTAGCCAGGCTACAATTCGTGCACATCTCCTAAATGAAAGTCTCCAAGTTACAACAGTAGAAGTCGCTAATCTTGAAGAAGAGCTAGCCAAGCATGAAGTTTCTCTGAAAACCATGCTTCTCGTTGATGCACACAATATCATAAAAGAAAGCAGTCTCTGGGTGAAGCATATAGCAGATGCAGACAGGGTACTAACAACAGGAACACATCAAGTAACAGCAAGAGGAGCAGAGGCATCAGTTTCAGTGGAAATACGAGCAGCACCAATGGCACAAGCCCTAATAGGAGTACCGGCTTTAGCAAAAATGCCCAAGTCAGCAAAGGCGTCAGCCCATAAATAATCCACCTTTTGTCTTATTTTTTGTGTTTACAACCAATGTGTCTTCCTTCAGTCTTCCTATATGTTAATTATTAAAATGACATTTGGACCTCCGTCACATTCATTTTTGTAATATTTCTAGGTTTTTATTCTTCTTTTGACATGAACACTACAAGACAAATTAGAGGAATATGTATGGTTAGGGTATAGGTGGCAGCTCTTGGAGTATTTTGTAAAGCTATATATAGCTGAGTAGAAGAGAATGAAAGGAATTTTGGCAGGTGAAAGAATTTCTTATTGTGTATGAGAACTACTTCAGCTACATGAATAGATAAATGATTTGGACCTATAGAAGCTGGTGCATTGTTTTGCTTTGAGTTGTGATGAATAACTGCTGAACTATTTCGACAGTTTCTATATAAATTCAGTGAGATCTTTCCTGGCTTATGTGAATTAATTCTATGCTATGAATGATTTTACTTCTTGGCAAAAATTTTGTACATTATGAGTAATGGAATGTTTTAATATAATCAGAGCTATCTTTGATATCATTTATATTATGGTGAAAATGATTTTATGGGATTAAATGTCTACCTGTTTCAACCTTTAAAGGTCACATTTAGTTTATTGCTCATAATTTAAAGTGTTGCTCCTTGCAAGGATAGGTTAATTTAGATTTAAATAGCTTAGAACAGATTTGTTTAACGCGTGCATTTAATTTAGGGCATATGCATATCATTTTAAATATAAAATATATAAATGGTGGATTGGGCCGCAACCAGTAAAATAAACAAATATTTAAAACTCACATGGTATCCAGACCGTTAACCGAACAGATTCCCTACACCAAACGATGGGTGATCTAATTGGGATCACTTACTAGGGAGAATCCCTTGTTGATTGATGCTACGATTTTCAAGGCATCAACAGTTTTTGGTGCTAGAAGGAGGGCCACCAGTGCATGGCTGGCAGAAGAGACCCTTTTGTTAGAAACTTTTCTACTAAGAACCCATCTTAAACAGCTATCCCAGACATTTTAGATCTGGAATCAAGAAATCAAGAAAATCCTAATTCTGAGACAAAACAGCAAGAAACATTGTATGTTGTCCCTTTTGAGGAAGTAAACCACTTCATAAGACATACTCGCTCCTATGTTAGAAGTATTGGAGAACTAACTACTGTTCCCTTGTTACCCAGAATCAGAGCTCCTCAGAAAAACCCTCAGTGTACAAGGGATTCCGTTCTCGTTTAAAGTCTAGAAGAATTATTAGATTTGTCTCTAGAAGAAATCACTGAACCCTTTGACGAAGTCAGACCCGAAACTCCTATAGATCAAGAAGAGCCACTCATGCCAAAACATACTCCTCACAATTCACCACCGCATACACCACCACGTTCTCCACCAAGAATCATGGCCATACCCGTATGGAGTGACCATTCCATGATTTGCCTAAAAACCCAGAAAAGGTTTTTCCTAAGTATGACCCTGGCAAAGGGATTTCCACTAAATACCACCTCAAAAGTTTCTATTTAGCCTTGAATCTTCTTAATGTGGAATACAAAGACATAGTCTATCACCTTTTTCCTTACACTTTCGAACCCAAAGCGTCTTCCTGGTACTTCAGTCTGCAAGCTAATTCGATAACAAGTTGGGAAGATTTTGAGAAGTGTTTTCTAGAAAAGTATGGGAATCAGAAAACAGTAGCTACTCTTATGAAAGAATTGTTGTCTATGAGAATGGAAAATAATGAGAAAGTTCAAGAGTTTAATCAAATATTTACGACACTGTTAAATAATTTTAGTGATGCAACAAAGCCTGCTGAGGAATGCTTAGTAGAATATTATACAACAACTTTAAATCCCCACTAGCAATGTTCGTCAAGAGAACGAAGAAGATTACCCTGACAATTTTTTTTGAAGAAGCCAAGAAAGTAGAAGAAGAGGCTGACAGCATCGCCAAGCATTCTCTCGATGTAGAGGTCAAACCAACAGCCATTAAAAAACCTTTTCTGTTAACTAGGGATAAAGAAGAACCTGTGGCAGATTTAGAAAATGTCATAAAATGATGCAAAAACTCTCCAATAAAATTGTAGATTTAGAGAAAGATAAGGCGACCAATTCTTCAAGGCCACCTTTCAAGCCATCCTATAAAAAGAAAGAAGGAAATGGCTAGTCAACTCCACTGGTAAACAATTATGCTATACTAAACTTAAATGAAATAGGCATGGACCACTTCTGCACTTTCAATCAAGAACAATACTCAGAAAAAAGCTATCCACAGTGGATCAATGCGATGAGTTTAGTAATGAACCAAATGTTAGATGCACAAATGCCTACGCAAACAAATCCCCAACAAGAACCAATTCCTAAGAGGGAAGAGTTTGCTCCTGACACTATGATGATCCTTTGGGATTGGACTCCTACCCAAGAACCATCTTGTGAAGATTTCGTTGATGAAGTGCAAACAACATCTATTAACACCACTACCAGTAGTAAAGGCCCAATGATTGATCCGACAGTAGAAGCGCCTAAAGCTAGATCTAATCAAATACCGAAAAGGCACATAACTGTCATTCCGCCCCAACCCAAGATAAATCCAGCAGTTGCTCCCATGGTGACTAAACAACCAATCTCAGAAATAACCCAAAAGTCGCAAGCTTTTTCAAACAAAACAGAAAATCCGTCAAACGTTTCAAAGGAATGTGACATGAGCTATGATATAATCGAAGATATTAAGAAAACAAAAGCAAACGTTTCCATTTTTTATATGTGTAGCTTGCTGCAACAAAGAAATAAATTGATGGAGGATTTTTATCCACAAACAAGTACTTCATTAGAAAACACTGATGAAAACCCGGAAATTAATGAAGCAAGTATTGGCAGAAAATCAAACTCTCAAACTCTGCCTTTCCTCTTAACTTTTGAGATTTTTAATCATAATGTGCACAATTGTTTGGTAAACTGTGGTGCTAGCTCAAATGTCATGCCTCTATCTATTTGCAGGAAGATTAATGGGAAACCTATCCCTTCCCCATCTCAAATCATTCAATTAGATAGAACTGCTGTCAAGGTTATTGGTGAATTGAAAGATGTACTTATTAGATTGTCATCTGATTCTAGGGTATGTCAATTCATTGATATAATGGTGGTTGATATCCCTAAGGCATATGGTTTAATTTTGAGTAGGGACTGGTTTACGAAACTAAATGGTTATTTTGCAATGGATTGGTCTCATTTGTGGCTTCCCTATCAAAATAGGAAAAATCAAATCAATATATTAAGAGAGCCACACATGAAACAAAATGTCACTCAGCTAGACGAAAAAAATGAAGCTGCAACTTTTTCATCTTTAGTGTTAGGGAACTATTTCCTAGAAATCGAACCTGGAAATTATCAGTCAAAAGACGCTAGCTATGATTCAGACAGACAGTCCGATCTCCTTCATTTTTCACGGACTGATGATATTGATTGTAACATGGTAAATTTAGTTACTAACTTAGATAGCAATAGCACTAACTTAATTAAAAAAGAAAATACTTTATGGAATCTCTACTTTGATGGCTCTAAAACTCAAGAAGGATCAGGAGCTGGTTGTGTTTTAATTGACCCCAAAAGAAACAAGCATTTTTTATCTTGTAGGTTAGAATTTGAATGTACAAATAATACTACTGAGTATGAAGCTCTAATCCATGGGTTAAAGAAAGCTGTTGGTTTGAATGTAAAAAATTTGAAAGTCTTTGGTGATTCAGAAATAGTGGTCAGGAAAATCAGGAATACAATTCATTGCCTCTCACCACACTTAAAGGGTTATCAAGTTGAGGTTTGGGATATGATTTCATGTTTTGATGCTTTCAATATTAATTCTGTTCCTAGGTTGAAGAATGCTGCAGCTGATTTGTTAGCAACCTCTGCTTCCAGATTAGTGCCCACTAATAACAAATGCTCTATTGAATTAATTTTTAGGCCTTCTGTTCTGGATAACATCACAAATCTCAGGGTATTTGATGATGATGACCAAATCATTAGTTTCTTAACAAGTGAAGATGTCTTTCAAGAGGCTATAATAGATGAAGAACGACACGATTCAAATTTACAAAATAAAGATGCTGTGAAGGGAAACTTCATGCCCAAAGGCATGAGAACTTTTGAAGCGTTATTTGATTTACAGAGCAAGTTCAAAAGACTTGTGAATGCTAAAACTCACAACTCATCCACACAGCATGAGTTAATAAATCTGGGCATGGAAGCTGAACCGAAATATATTAATCTTGGTAAGTGTTGTACACCGGGCGAGAGGAGTAAATTCATCAAATTGTTCCAGCAATATAAAGATGTGTTTGCGTGGACCTATGACGATATGAAAACATATGATACCCGCATCATTCAACACATAATACCAATGAAGGAAGGTGTCAAACCTTTTCAGCAACAATTAAGAAGGATGCATCCGACACTCGAGCCTCTAATTTAGAAAGAATTAAAAAACTTATTGGATGCCAAGATTAGTTTTAAAGTCCGACATTCTGAATGGGTGGCTAATTTAGTTCCCATACGGAAGAAATCGGGAGAAATCAGACTGTGTGTAGATTTCCAGAACTTAAATAGAGCTTCCGATAAAGACAACTATCCTGTGCCCCCAATGGAACAAATCTTGCAGATGGTGTCAGGATTAGAACTTTTCTCCCTACTAGATAGTTTTTCTGGTTACAACCAAGTGCTAGTGGCAGAAGAAGACCGACTCAAGACCACTTTTCGTACAAAGTGGGGAACCTTTGCATATCGAAGAATGCCTTTTGGCTTAATTAACGTAGGAGCTACATTTCAGCAAGCCATGGACATTGATTTTCGAGGATTGGGCGGTCAATGTGTAGTAGTATACTTAGATCATGTGACAGTTTTCTCGAAGAAAATGGAAGACCATGTTTTCCACCTAAAGCAAATCTTTGATCACTGCAGGAAGTATGGTATCTCTTTAAACCCTAAGAAAAGTGTTTTCTCCGTTCTTGAGGGCAAGCTCTTAGGTCATATCATTTCAAAGCAGGGAATCTTGATAGTTCAAGAGAGAGTACAAGTTGTCAACAAGATTCCCATGCCCCACAACAAAAGGTCTATGCAATCATTCATGGGCACCATAAATTTTGTTCGAAGGTTCGTACCAGACTTCGCTCAGATCGTTAAACCTTTGCAACAAATGGTCAAGCAGAGTGTAAAATTTAAGTGGATAGACTTGGAAAAGGTTGCATTTAAAGAAATCAAAGCTGCCATAGCCAAGGCACCTTCTTTAAGAAGTCCAGACTTTGATAAATATTTTATTATGTACACATTTGCCTCTGATAACTCTCTCGCAAATGTGCTCACCCAAAAGGTAGAATCAAGAGACGAATACCCGATTTTTTTTATGAGCACTGGTCTGCAAGGCGCTGAACTGAATTATCTGGTTGTCGATAAGCTAGCATACGCAGTATTCAAAGTAGTCAAACAGTTCAGGCCATATATACTAAAAAATAGAACTAAAGTCATAATTCCTCATCTCGTTGTTAGATCTCTGTTTGTTCATAAAGAATTGGGAGAAAGGAGAGGACACTGGGTCACTGCTCTTCAAGAGTACGACTTGGAGTTCAAACCGGCTACTATCATCAAAGGACACGGCCTATGCAAGTTGATCACTGAAAATCCAACTAATGAAGAGTTAGATTGGAGGAATGAAGTCGAGCTGAATGTGATAGACGTATGTCCAATATTTACAATTCCAGAGTCTTGGTACAGGGACCTAGTGCATTATTTATAGTCAGGTTACTTGCTCTAGCACTGGAATCTGAAGCAAAGAAGAGCCCTCCGTCTTAAATCAACAACTTATCAAATCATTGAAGGAGTACTCTTCAGGAAGAATTATGATGGTATTTTTCTCAGATGTTTGGAAAAGGAAGATGCAAATAACGTGGTGAAAGAATTACACGATGACCCTACTGGGGGACATTACTCTGGAGATACTACAGCTCATAAAATCCTCAGGGCTGGGTACTATTGGCCCACTCTTTTCAAGGATTCTCACGCCTATGCTAGAAATTGTGACATATGCCAAAGAAGTGCCGAAAAGTTACCAAAGGCAGCAGGACCCTTGCAGCCAGTTATCATCTCTAAACCATTTGAGCAATGGGGTATAGATATTATCGGCGAAATAAACCCAAATTCCTCACTGCAACACTGGTATATCCTAATAGCTACAGAATATTTTACAAGATGGGCTGAAGCCGTTCCTCTACGAAAAGTCAATGAAGATGCAGTTATCAACTTCCTGGAAGACAACATCATAACCAAGTTTGGGGTTCCAATTTCTCTAGTCTTTGATAATGCACATTATTTTTCGTCAATAAAATATAATGAATTCATGTATGAGAAAGGAATTAAAATCCATTATTCAGCCAATTACTATCCCCAAGGAAATGGATTAGCTGAATCCACCAATAAAAATCTCATCCGAATACTTAAGAAAACTGTGATAAAAAATCAAAGAAGTTGGCACATAGCTCTCCCGAATGCTCTATGGGAAGACATCTTTACTCCCAAGAACACCTTAGGCCTTTCCCCGTTCACCTTAGCCTACGGCAAGGAGGTCATTCTCCCTCCGAATGTTCTGCTCCCAACCTTGGAATTGTCCCAAGTGTCCCGAGGTTCTGGCAGTCAAGCCCTGCAATCCAGAATTAATACCCTACTACGACTTGAAGAATCACGACAGAAATCCAAAGACCGATTCCATCATCACCAAGACATAGTCAAACGATGGTTTGATAAAAGGAAATCTGGAAAGAGAAATTTCGAAGTAGGCGACTTAGTTCTCAAATGGGATCACCAGCACGAAGGTAAGGGGATGCACACAAAGTTTCAGCACCTATGGGTTGGCCCTTACTAAATTTCTGAAAAGCTTGGCCCGTCAACTTATAATTGGAAGACCTGCAATGGGGGGAAGTAAATCTTCCTCTCAACAGCCTCACCTTAAAGGAATACTTTGCGTAAACCCTAAACGGGTTTTTTGTACATAAATAAATCGTGGTTTCCCTTTTCTGATTTGTTTTTTGTTTCATTTTTGCTTATGATCACCTTGTAGTTACTAATTAGTTTGATTTATTTCTTTTGTTTGTTTTCTTTCACCTTTTGAAGCCCTTTGTTTAAAAGAAGCTAAGCTCAATCTTGGTGTAGCTGAGAGATTAGACTCCAGACACAACTCAAAAGACGGTCATGAAGAAGCTCATTGATAAAAGAAGTTATGTGTGTGACTATGTTTCCACTGTTTGGTTTCTTGGAATGCAGAGATTCTTTTTCTCATGGGTAAATATAACCCCTATTAAAATAACTAAAATTCAACTTTTCCTTCTGAACTATCTTAGGGCTCCATTCACTCTAATATAAACAACTGTCTCAGGAAGTTTTCTATGACAGACCCATGGAGATAAAGCGTGTCTCACAGATGTATGGTATTTTAAATGATCCCATGCTACAAGTAAAATCCAAAAGGATTATATCTAAGAGTCTGGTTTACAAAAATTCTCACCTCAATTAAAGCATGGCGGAGATAATCAAGGGAACTCTTAGATCAAGGGAGTTGTTCAAATAAATCAGCTAGCAAGGTTCTTCTCTGTCCGTGAAGCATGAAAAGCAATGAATCTTTCACTCACACAAAAGGACATTATGGATTGAAGAACCTTTATCAATTGTTGAAAGATGAAGAAGTCCATTTCTGGAAGGCTCACATGTCAAAAATCGTAAATTAAAGAAACATCCAAAAGGATGCAAAACAACATGGGAATGAGGAACAAATGAATGTATCTGTGAGATATTGTTACAATCCTGTGGAATCTTGTAACAGTAAACCTTTGAAGGGCAGAATTCTAAAATAAACCTCACGCTTTGGCCCCTAGAGAGTTAGAAGGAAGGCTGAGTCAAAGTTTCTTTTTCCCTCATCACCTTTGTGATAAGAATAATCACTCCATTCTCAGAAGCTGAACTATGAAGAGATCTTGTTGCACATGTAGCTAGCACTTTGCAAGTTTCTTGACCACGTGATGAGTTTTTGTTCCAGAGTTCTGTGTCCTCCAGCGAATCGCCATTTGTTGTTGCTACAACAACCCCCCATTTTGTTTGAAAAATATGTCGGGGCCCCTCCTTTACTTTTGGACGAAAGTTTGCCTAAGAAGACGAGGCCATCAAGAGTTTTCTTTCTTAGTCTTTCTAAAGATAGGTCCTTTGCTTGCTCCCTTTGAGTCCGTTTTCACTAACTTTGCCTAAGAAAAACGCAAGTTTCTGGTCCTCCGCGGTGGAACCTTTAAGACAACTTTTCCAAAACGGCAAAGATTTTTTATTAACCTTGTCGAAACCCTCGGAATAAGGTTGTAAGTTTTTTCCGCAATGGTGGAGAAACTCAGCTAATTTTTCCGAAACAACAAAAGCCTTTTCGACTAAGTAAGTGATGGGGGAACTCGCCAAAGTCCTTCGCAATGGCGGAGTAACTCACATAAGTCTTCCGCAATGGTGGAGTAACTCACGTAAGTTTTCCGCAACGACGAAGGAACTCACGTAACTCTCCCGCACGACGGAACAACTCGATCAAGAATTCCATTTTGCCACTTTGCACCTTTATTTTGCGGATGAACTCTGATAATTCTTCCGCAATGGTTGGAAAGGTTGGCCAAGTCTCTCCGGTTTTGGCAGTCACACTTAATGCCGAATGTGCCAATTTGACCCCATTCGTCCACCCACTAACCCCATTTAAATTTTCAGACCTACTCCATTAATGGCTCGCACATGTTTGAACATTAAATAAAGGGTTTAAACACCATTGAATTTCATTGTTTAACTGTTCGAAGGCCTGCTTCCATTCTGTTTCACTCCAAGCTCACCAACTCCCCAAGCAACGCTACTGTAAACAGGTGGAATTCACCAGGTTGGTACCCCCCAAGCCTCATATCCTGATTCGAAGAAGTTTTTCTTTCTTTCAAGTTTAAAAGGGCCATGATCGTAGTTCGTTTATCCAAGCTTTTTAAGTTTTTTTATTTTATTTTCATTCACGTTCTTATGTCAAGCCGAAACTAGAATCATTCTCCTTTCCTGCTAAAACACAGCCAAGCCTAGCTTCATAAGGGTTCACAGTTTCCCGGGCCATAATCATCTACCATGCATTTTGTTAGAAAGTCCTGCGATCCATCATTGTCTCCTCTCCGTCCTTACCCGAACCACGTCGATATTCCTACCCCGCCATGAAGTTTCATGCCACTTTTGTACTTTGGAACTGTTATTACTATGTCAACCCTCATGCCATAAAACATAATATACTCAGAATTGTTGAGATACATGGCCCTTATATTTCATAGTTGCAGTAGAGCGGCCTACAGAAATAATCAATTTTACACAGGATTATGAAATAACATGTGAAATAAATTTTTAAATTGAAAATGGAGGAGCTATAACATTTTTCAATTTACAAATTAATGGTGAAATAAGCATAGCTAGAAGGTTTCAGTCGGCATTTAGGCCTCAATAGTATGAGTAGGATAATAGCCTGAATTGTTGACATTGCGTTGTATGACTACAAGATTTTTCAAAATGACTAAAGGTAGCAGGAGAAGGTCAAAGGTGACCTGCCCAGTTGATGACAATGCAAGGGTGGAAACTACATTCCAAGATACTAAGTGCACTATAAGTGTGCCCCCAGAAGTAAAGTGTGGAGACGTATACCGTATGGTAAGAGACCGGGACTTCCCTAAAGCTCTTCTTGAAGAAGAATGTCTATACCAAAACATCAGAAACTCCTGCATATCCAAAGCAGCCACATGTCTAGAGCTCTTCCCCTACTCAGAAGTAATTGGATGGATTCTGCGGCATGCGAATAATGAGACAAGAGTTCTTTTGGACAACAAAGGAAAAGATTTTGCTTCATTTCACCCATCCTATATCTTAATTGCTTATAAATTGCCCAAGCCCCAGTAGCGGCTTGATGATGCATGGCTGGAAGAAATCAAGATGGATAATCTAGAGATGGCTAGGAGGATGCTAATCTCAGGCAAACAAACCAGAAGAAAGGATAGTGAGGAGTATGAGGTTCAGAATCTGAGGCCCCCTTTCAGATTGATCGCTCTCATGCTGAGCAGAATCTTTGCAAGGCCCGATGGAACGATGTTTATGCTACAATGGGTTCCCATCATCCACTATGTGGCATTCAAAGGAACAATTTTTAACTGGGCTGATATTCTCTCAGATAGCTTGTCATCAGCTATAATTTCTGCACAAGAAGGGTTAGTGGAGAAAAGGGCAGAATGTTATATGGCATCCTACTTGATAGATTGTGTTGTGGCAAAGTGTCTCTTTCCCAAGCTGGGATGCATATGGAACCCGGCCGATACCTCAATATTCATTGCTTACAAAATCTTTTGGGCTCAGAATTACAAAAGGCATTACAAACTCATTTGTGAGGAGTTTATCATGCCTCTATACAAATTAATGTTCAACAAGGAACCCAACTGCTTATCTGAGAACACCATGGAAGTCCTGGAGAACTATGGTGATTTCTATTTTTTGTCAGAAGGCACCTACATAAGAATGTACGGAGGCTCTAAACCCCTATATATCCTACCTAGGTATGCTATCAACTATGTGGTCCACAAGGAGGCAGTGGGATAGGTTTTCATTGATGGAGTTGGTGGTACCTTGAACAAGGAAAAGAAGGCTACCTTCCCGCCTTTACCCTTTCATGTTGGGGCTTACAAGTTTTCAAAAATCGTGACAGCAGAAGATTTTGTCGCAGAGCTGAACATTGCAAAGAGATTTCTGCTCACTTTGAATACACTAACTATTATGATGAAGATGAGGAAGTATATAGGGGGGTTAGAAATATGAACGAGTTATGGATTTTCCAACTTGGAAAAGGAGGAACCATCTCAAGCTCTAATATTGTGGAAGAAATAAAATAGTAGCAAGAAAAGGGCACCTCGGGAACTCCTGAATATTTCTCTAAAGAAGAAAAAAGGCTTAAGGAACAAGCCAAGAAGATCCAAGAGGAAATTGAGAAAAGAACCAATAAAGCAAAAGAGGATAAACTCCGAGAAGAAGAAACTTTAAGAGCCCAAGCAGCTGAAGATGAAGTTCGAAGACTCCAAGAAGAAGAAAGGACTAGATTGGAGGGAATTGCAAAATAGGAAGAAAATGACAAACTGAGAAGGGAACAATAGGAAGAAGCGCAAAGAAAAGAAGAAGAAGAAAATAAATCCAAAGAAGATGCTGACCCTAAAAGCCCAAATATACAAGACTTGGATATGAATTCCCCCATAAGAGACCTCCCACTTGTTCCTTTTACACCATCCAAGAGTAGTACGGTATCCCAATGGGATAAGTTTACTTATAACAAGAAAAGGAAATCCATTGTCAAAGAAATGGTGACCATAATGAAGAGGGATTTTCAACCAGATATTGTCACCAAGCATGAAACCACAATCATGCAAGGTACCCAACATGCGCACAAAATCATGGCATCTATTTATGTGGCCTCTGTTCTAGCAACCACCGACAATGTCGACATATTAGCAGACACGTTAGAATCAAAGAAGGAGAGAGCCCACCATCTGCAGGAATATCTAGTCAAAGAGCATAATTATTCAAATTTAATGCTTGAGAAATGTGACACCCTTGTGCTAGAGAAGGGAGAACTTAACAAGATATTTCAGCATCTAGAAGCTGAAAAGAGAGCTTTGGTGATACAAATGAGAACTCTGGAGACAGAGAAGAGAGATCTAGAAAGCCGCAACCTACAGTTGGAGTTCAAGAATTTTGATACTGCTCAGCAGATCGATGACCTAAAGGAGAACGTTGAGAAGCTGGAAGAAAATGAAGAATTGCTAGAACAACAATTGCAACTTGCAACCAGCAAGGTTGGCGACCTGGGACCCTTTCATCAGCAGTCCTGTGAAATTATTAAAAGGACACATGAGATTCAAGAGCTCATAATGAAGGAAATTTGCAAGTTAAAGGAAGTGGTGACTAGAATCAATGAAATAAATGTTGAGGCCACTAGGCGTAGGAGAAAGTATGTACGTATTAATGAGGATATTAGGAGGCGAATGGAATGGAGAGAAGGAAGGTCAGGATTCCCAGAAAGACTCCCTCTTAAGTCCATTGCCAGTTTCAAAGCAGTTATCCACCTCTTGGGGTTTTTCTAGAATTATGGAGTAAAGTTGAATGAAGTGGCCATGGTTACGCTTGAACAGTGTGGGAATTTGTATTTGAAAATATGAGCCACCTAAGAAAATTGGTAGGTGAAAATTCCCCAAACTATAGAGGAGTTTCTAGACAAAGCCCAACGTTTGTCTGATCTAAGGGATGGTTTGAATGCTGAAATGGATTATGTAAGGTAGGTAGATGCTTTGACCATAGAAGACCTTCACGATTGGATTGGCCAGGATACAATGCACGCACATCTCCTAAATGAAAGTCTCCAAGTTACAATAGTAGAAGTCGCTAATCTTGAAGAATAGTTGGCCAAGCATGAAGTTTCTCTGAAAGCCATGCTTCCCCTTGATGCAAACAATATCATAAAAGAAACCAGTCTTTGGGTGAAGCATATAGCAGAAGTAGACAGGGTACTAACAACAGGAACACATCAAGTAACAGTAGGAGGAGCAGAGGCATCAGTTTCAGTGGAATTACAAGCAGCACCAATGGCACAAGCCCCAACAAGAGTACCGGCTTTAGCAGAAACACCCAAGTCAGCAAAGGCGTCAGCCCATAAATAATCCACCTTTTGTCTTGTTTTTTTGGTTTACAACCAACGTGTCTTCCTTCAGTCTTCCTATGTTTTAATTATCAAAATGACATTTGGACCTCCGTCACATTCATTTTTGTAATATTTCTGGGTTTTTATTCTTTTTTTGACATGGACACTACAAGACAAATTAGAGGAATATGGATGGTCAGGGTATAGGTGGCATCTCTTGGAGTATTTTGTAAAGCTATATATAGCTGAGTAGAAGAGAATGAAAGGACTTTTGGCAGGTGAAATAATTTCTTATTGTGTATGAGAACTACTTCAGCTACATGAATAGAGAAACAATTTGGACCTATAGAAGCTGGTGCATTGTTTTGCTTTGAGTTGTGATGAATAACTGCTGAACTATTTCGACAGTTTCTATATACATTCAGTGAGATCTTTCCTGGCTTATGTGAATTAATTCTATGCTGTGAATGTTTTTACTTCTTGGAAAAATTTATGTACATTATGAGTGATGGAATGTTTTAATATAATCAGAGCTATCTTTGATATCATTTATATTCTGCTAAAAATGCTTTTGTGGGATTAAATGGCTACCTATTTCAAGCTTTAAAGGTCACTTTCAGTTTATTGCTCATAATTTAAAGTGCTGCTCCTTGCAAGGATAGGTTAATTTAGATTTAAATAGCTTAGAACAGATTTGTTTAATGCATGCATTTAATTTAGGGCATATGCATATCATTTTAAATATAAAATATGTAAACGGTGGATCGGGCTGCAACCAGTAAAATAAACAAATCTTTAAAAGTCACACAGTAGCCGGACCGTTAACCGGATGGATTCCCTACACCAAATGGTGGGTGATCTAATTGGGATCGCTTACTGGGGAGAATCCCTTGCTGATTGATGCTACGATTTTCGAGGCATCAACATGGTGAGAGTCCATTGGAATAGCCTTAGATTGATCGAGTCATCCATCAAGGAGTTGGATGAACACCATAAATGGTATGTCATCATATGGTTTTTCGGATCTTCACCCGGTTTGCCATCACATTTGGGGATATCAGAGGGTAGTTTGACTAGAATTGGTGTCCAATTGTATCTATGCAGGATAGGGTCATCAGTCAGGCAAGACAAGCTAGGTAGGTCCAAAGTGGCCAAAAACGGAAACTGTTGGTTAAGCTGTGGATACTGATAGTATTGATATGGCACATAGGGACCAGTGGGACCTTGCATCGACTGGTTGTAGGGAGTTCCTAGAGGAAATTGGCCATAAGGGGGTGTGCCACCTGGACTGGGTGGTGGGCCATATGTAGGTCTGCTTCCATAATATGGTGGTTTGTTGTTACACCTAAAATCTTCCCATCATGAGATTTAGTGTATACACCCCTGGAGGTACCCTGATTGAGTGATTTACCTGGAAGGATTTGTACCCATTTGTACTAGGTTTTGAGAGATCATCGCAAGTTGCACTCATGCAGCATGTGACGTCGCACCTTGCTCCATTACAGGGTGTGACAAAGTCAGTTAGATGGAAAAAATAGCTTCTTTGATCTCCTTCTCGAAGCTTGTTGACTTGGGACCCTATCCCTGACCTCTTGGGAGAGTTGGCACTCGAATCCTAGTACCTTGGAAAGATCCCTTAAGTCTCTCCTATCATATCTCAACCTATCCTATCCATATCCTATCCACTTAGTCCTATTTAAATGAAGCTCACTCCCATTCTAAAGGGAGGAAGTCTATGGTACTCTTATGTTGGTGAAATCAAGCTCAATAGACCTAACACTCTAGCTTGGGGAACATCTACTTCTCTCTAGAAGCTTTGGCATAGCTTGTCGGAAGGTGTTTTCAACATTAAGGCGACGATTGTAATCCTCTTTTCTATTGTACTTCTCAATTATTAAATAGAGTTAATATAATTGCTTTCCATAAGTGTTGTCTCTTGATGATGTTTAGAGCTTTCCTCCTTAACTGTTAGCTTAGATATATCATATGAAATATATGCTTTCACTTCTCGTGGTCTATCATATGTTCAACAAGGTTTAGCTACTTGCAATCTGGCAGCGCTCGAGCATTGGATCAATGGAGGAGAAAGGGATCTACAAATCTAAGGTAAACGATCTACTCTTACATTTGTACATCTATACGATCTAGGAAAGTATTTTATGTTCTATCCTATTTGTTCTAGACTTACGTTAAGCTAGGGAGATCATGCCTTGAGTCCGCTCTTGGTAGATTTTACGTGAAACAAATCTGGCGACGATACTGGGGACCATGTTCCTTCCATTGGACAAACGTCAAAACAGTATGAGAGTATAGGGGTTGGCCTTTTGAAATATTCATATCTCATGGGCGTTTTCCCAATTTCAGACCCTCCTAACCATGTTTCCTCGGTGAACATGATCTCCATGGAGATTTCATCTCACTCCACTGACACTTGGCTTGTACCTGACGAAGCCACAACACACCTGATTGGAGACGCAATTCCTTTTTCACCTGCTAAACGTATCTACGAGGCTATCCAGTTAGCACCGAAGAACCACTTAGCTGTTGCTTCCCCATCTTGTTCTCTATGATGGGAATCATCTCTACCTGATCTCTTACTTCGGACTTTTCATTCAGACGAGTCCATCATGGAAGTAATGAATGCTGATGATGGTATGTGGGATGACCTCCACCATAGGTTGTCTTTTCTCCCCCCTTTGGATTACATAGAGAACAACATTAACACCATCTCTTCACCAGACATCTACCCGTTCCCTCATTCCCCCATTCTTACATGTCTGTTGGACAATGAGGGCAACTTGGACAACATTGAGCCTACCACCCCGGTAGACATCTCGGTAAAACTTGGTGTAGTGGAACACATTCGCATAGGCCAAAAGTTAGTGGAACACATTCGCATAGGCCAAAAGTGTTCCCCTGAAGAAATAACTATTGGTACGCTCCTATTTAAGCGATTTCGAGACGTATTCACTTGGTCCTATGAGGAAATGCCTAGGATAGACCTCACGATTGTTTCTCATGAAATAAAAACCTATACCAACATCAAACCTGTACGTCAAAATTTGCGACCGGTACACCCCCGGAAGACTGCAGCGATCAAGGAAAAGATTGAAAAGCTCTTAAAGGATGGCTTCATCTATCCTATCCCATTGACGGATTGGGTCTCAAATGTCATCCCTGTGAACAAAAATTAGGGTACCATTCGCATCTATGTCGATTATCGAGACCTTAATAAGGCTTGTCCAAAGGACAACTACCTGACCCCGTTCATTGACTATATTATCAACAATTGTGCCGGAAGCATCATCTTTTCATTCATGGACGGATTTTCCGGTTACAACCAGATTGAGATCAACTCAGCTTACCAACATAAGATGGCTTTCATATGTCCTTGGGGGACGTTTGCATACCGCAAACTCCTGTTTGGCCTTAAAAATGTTGGCACCACGTTCCAGCGGGCCATGTCGTATGCCTTCCATGACATTAAGGACTTTGTGGAACCTTACTTGGATGATCTCCCTACTCATTCAAAGTAGCGTGAGTTCCACATGGATCATCTGACGGCCATCTTCCTTAGATGCAGATGGTACAATAGCCATCTGAATCCTCATAAGAGTATCTTTTGCATTGAGTCCAGATGCCTCTTAGGGTTTATTGTCTTGAAGGATGGGATCCACATCGATCCCTTAAAGGTGGAGGCCATTGTTAACCTACCACCTCTGACCGACGTGACGAAACTTCAAAGTCTCCAAGGGAAGGTGACTTATTTAAGGCATTTTGTTTGTAACTTCGTAGAGAAGACAAAGGGGTATATGAAACTGCTTAAGAAGGACATCCCATTCATTTGAGACGATCAAGCTCAAAATCCTTCGACAACATCAAACATGCTATCATGCATGCCCTCGTAATCCAACCTCCAAACTATTTTCAAGATTACATCTTATGTCTCGCTGCTTCTTCTACCACTATCGACATGGTTTTGGTACAGGAGAATCAAAATGCCCAGGAACATGTAATATACTATGCAAGTAAGGGTCTCATTGACGTTGAAACCAGATATTCACATGTCAAGAAGCTTGCTCTCGCGGCAGTCATAGCCATCCAAACGTTTCAGCACTATATTCTGCTTTGCACCACCACCATCATCACAGACTCGAACCCCATGTACCACGTACTGACCCGTCAGGTGCTTGGGGGCAAGTACTCACATTGGATTGTGACACTGCAAGAATTCAACCTTCTTTTCGAGAAAGCTAAGTCTAAAAAGTCTTTGGTGTTTGCTGAGCTTATTTGTGACCTTCCCCGTCCTGATGTAGAAGTTGAGCACAATGATTCTTTTCCAGACAAATCATTTTTTATCATCAGTACGACTGATCCATGGTATAGAGATATTTCATTATATTTTCAAACCCAATGCTTCAATCCTTAACTGTCTTGTGATGACCGTCATAGAATACGTCACCATGCAAAGTATTATCTAATCATCAGTGATACTTTGTACCGCCGTGGTGTTGATTCAATTCTTCGACATTGTCTAATGCACGATGAGGCTGAACACATTTTGAATGACTGTCACGCTGGGGCATGTGGCGGTCACCTCTCTGGGATGGCTACATCCCAAAAGATTTTCCACACACGATATTATTGGCCTACTATCTTCAAATATTGTATTGAGGCTGTGAAAAGATTTCCTCCACGTCAACACTTCCATATGAAGAAGCGCACCCATCCCGCCCCTTCGCAAAATGGGGCATCAATTTTATGCATTGTAAGCCTACCTCGGCTAGGTGGAATAGTTGCATCATAGTAGCTATGGATTAATTCACAAAGTGGGCCGAGGCAATGCCTACATACCAAAACGATGGCAAAACCGCCACACTCTTCATGTTCAATAAGGTAATAGCGCGGTTTGGAGTTCCGCGGGCGATAGTGACCGACCATGGCTCTCACTTTCAGAACCATATGGTTGATGAACTGAGCGATAGATTGGGCTTTCATCATGAAAACTGAACACCCTACTACTTGCAAACAAATGGACAAGCCGAGGCCATTAACAAGGTCTTGAAAACTATAGTCCAAAGGATGGTAGGTACACATAAGTCCAACTAGCATAATATGCTCTTCTCAGCATTATGGGCCGACAGAAATTCCGTTAAAACCACCATAGGCTTCACTCCTTTTCAATTGGTGTATGGATTGGAGGTTGTCCTTCCCATAGAGTGCAAAATTTCATCTCTACAACTCGCTGTCAAACTTCTTCCTAACACTACTGCCGAGGAAGAATGTTTCCTGTACTTAGCAAAACTTGACAAGTCCCACCGAGATGTCGCTCTTTCTAACGAAGCACGTAAGAAACACATCAAAGCTCAGTATGACAAGTCATTTGAACCTCAGATTTTCAATGAGGGTGATCTGGTCCTTACATACGACCAGAGACATGACAAACTAGGGGCAGGAAAGTTCGATTCCATGTGGCACAGACCTTACATTGTCAAACGTGTCTTGGAAAAAGGAGCTTACGAGCTTGAATATCATGACGGAATTTCTTTGGGTGAGCCTCATAATGGGATTTATCTAAAGAGGTACTATGCCTAATCATGTCATGCATATACTTTCTTGTATATATTGTACATGGAGTGTTTGTGTGTTTTTGTGTGGTATGACACGCTTGTTTTTTAGTGTCTCTAGATCTTGTTTCCGCTTCTTATACCATGTTCTGTCTGCGTGTGTAGATGGAAACGTTCTACGGATTCGCGGATGGCGCCAGCCGGCATACCCGTAACCTTGCTTCGACAGCTTAGGTACTGTATTCCCCAACAAGTGAGCTCATCAGCTCAGGAGGAAGTTGCCTTGGATTCACAACCAACAATGCCGCAGAGTATTTGGCAGTAGTTGGAACCTTAACTGATGCTATTTCCTTGGGTATGAACCACATTGTCATCCACATGGATTATCAACTAGTAGTTTACCATCTTAACTGGGTCTATGTTATCTGTGATCCTACCCTACTCCATCTCTTCATACAAGTTCGTTTCCTAGAAAGGTCATTTGAATCCATTCAATACCTGCACATTCCACGAGAGTTAAACGCAGTTGCTGACTCGATGGCCAACTTCATTATAGATTGGTACATCGCACACACATAATACTCATAATATGTAAAAGCATTCACAACATGTAAATAATACACTATATAAAAGCAAAGCATATAAACAAGATCACATCATTATTTCTAGAACACATAATGTATAAATCGTCGGACTGTCTATATATATATATATATAATCTCAAAAAGGTAGTGTTGGTACAAAAATCTAAAGCACGACGGCTTTCAGTAAGTCTACAAAATTTGAAGCCTCACAGCTTTCAGTAGTACAAAATTTGAGGATTCTAAGATCTTAGTACACACACAATAACAACATATGGCCTATTGTCTGGCCTGTACAACCCTAGGAGGTCTAGCAACCCTATCCTGCTGAGTCTGGAAATAGTCAACTACTCTCGCAACCTTCTGAAGCAACGCATTGAAGCGCGCAGTAGCTCCAACCGTGTGTGCCTGCATGGGCCGCGACACCTCATCCAACGATGGCTCAGGGATGTCTAATTTCAACCCACTCAGGTTGGCATAGACTCTATCCATATCCGCAATTGCAGCATGCACAGCCGAACCCACAACTATTGCATCCCCTCTCTCTCTCTTGGCTAAAAGAGAGGTACCCACAGGTCGTACAGGTCCCACATCTACACACACATGTTGTTCATCTATCAGCACTATATCAAAAACATTATATAAATGCGCAAAACTGAAAAAATACAAGGGTCATTTGTTCTTACCAAGGTCTCCCCATGCTGCTCCCTCTGGTAGTGGCAAGTCTATGTCATCTCTAAAGTCTGTACCACTGTATTGGAAATCCTCCACCATTAGTAACTGGGCCTCTAGCCAAGTGAAAAACTCAGGAGGGTATCCAATAATAGGGCCCCAACCATGTCGGGCCATCACATCAGTCCACCTGGCCATGTTAGGATCTCTAGGATCCCTATCCTCCAGTGGTACCTGAGGACATAAAAGGGGGACCCATTCCAGTAAGAATGAGATCACTATGGATCCATAGCCAAACTGCTTGAGCTCTCCCCGTCGACACTTTTTCAGCTGAGCTCACATGTTTGCAAGGAGACCCTTGCACCAGTTGAAGATCGTGGGGGACATACAGTCCTCTGCATAAAGCATCTGAGCTTGAGTGGCGATGTGTGGGGATTGGATCCCCGCCAGTCTAGTAATAGTGAACAATATGGTACGTAGTGGGCGGTTCATGACATCCCTATTGGGAATCTTCCCACTGGAAGATTGAGCAAGAGCAGTACAATGCTATGACACCATGTCATCGACAGTGCGGTCACTAGACCGTGATCCGGTGAGAGCTACAGGGTCCCCTCTCTGGTACAAACCAGTAAGAAAATAGATGTACTCAACATCTATAGTGAGAATGTGCTCATCGATCACAAAGTGTTGTTGGGCCGCATCCCAACACCAGAGCATATGTGACAATAACGGGATTTGGGATCTCATCCCCTAAACCTCAAAGAACTTGAGCAAACCGCAAATTCTCAAAGCATTCACACATTCTGGATCATTGGCAGCTTGTACGTCTTCCACCTTGTGTTCCCTTTCCCGCCACTCTAAAGCCATGTTTGCTTGCTGGAAACCTGTCAAAATGGGCATTTAAGTAATGTTAGAACTTGATTCAACCACTAACAGTCTTTCCTTTGAGCTTGGTTTGAAGTTGGGGATGGATGTCGCCATCGTCGCACCCCATTTTTTGCAAACAGAGAAACGTCGTCGCAGTCCACATGTGAGACCTTTGCAATTACTCGGTCTCATCGTAGTTCCCAAAAAGGCCAACTGCGACGAGATGAGGGCGCAATGGCTCTTCCCAAATCAAGCCAAAACCCCCAAAAATGACTGAAATTCAAAAATGTAAACCTCTATGATTTTGCTGGATGAAGTTTAGGGTTACCTGCTCCTGACGGCGAGTGAAATGGCTGGTTGTAGCTCCCGGAATCAATGCGTGAAGATTTGGCTTCAATTGGCACTTATCCTCCCAAATTTGGCAAATAGAACAATGGTGACTATGTTTGGTTTTTATTTCTATTTATAAATAAAATGGAATATTCCCTTTTCAAATATTTGATGCCATTATGCCATTTTCTATAGTCTGGATCAGTTTTATTATATTTGAACGTTCGGTTGACTATTTGACCTAGTTTGCGAGTGTGCAGGAGTCGTAAAGTGCCTTTCTACACCATTTTCGTATTGGAATAGTCATCTCGGGTATGAACACCCCTTGTGTATTTTGCATTTATCTTTTTGCTTCATTAGATTTTAATTATTTAATGATTATGAGCTTACTCTTTGTTCTTTCTCGTGCTCTTGAAACCATGAGAATACGTTACCGAGTTATGATTTATCACTTTTCTGGGCTCGTTAAACTCCTATGGGAAAGGAACCCCTCGGAGTCTACCTTTAAGCTCTTTTTAGGCTCTCGAAATACAAAAAGATTGCCAAGCGAACTTGTCACGTTCCCGATTGTAAAAGAATTTGAACGATTGTCTCTCTGGTGATAGTTTACCCCTTTTTTGGGCCAGGGGGCACTAGTTACGAAAAAGGTATACTCCATCCAATCATGACTGGAAGAGTCCTCTCCCATGTTGTTTTACCATTTTTCAGGTGATGAGGCTAACTTTACGAAAAATGACCGTTGGAGTCTTCTTTAGCTCTTTTCAGACTCTCTAAATATGAAATGACAACCGAGTTTACCTTCTATGGACTCATTAAACTCTTACATTGAAGGACCCACCATGGGACGAACCCCTCCTATTCTAGGTTCGGAAAATATTTGGGATTAGACTCATCTATGAGATGAGCTATACTGAGCATCTGGTTACCCTCATCAAGCTCGTAAAAAACACATGAGGTACTCATCATTCATGATGGGGAAAAAGGAAAGCTTTCATGTTACACACTTTGTTAGTGGCAGTATGTAGTCGTTCTTGAACATGGCACTCATTTGCATTTGCATATAGCACTTGGATCATCTGTTTGTCCTCGAGTTCCACTTACTTCCTGAGTCTTGTTACTCCTTTGAGTCATTCAAAGAAATCTTTCGTCATCAGTCGCATTAGGAATTTGTGTTGTACTCGTCATGTCAATAATTCCAAGTCATGCCATGCCCATGTTCAAGAACACGTCCATCATTTGTCATCTGCAGTCAGTACGCCCACCACCATGTCGATCTACTCTGATTTAGTCTTGCATGTTACTGTACCATCCGACCTACTCTACACATATTTTATCATGTTTCGTGTCGATTGATGGGGGATTCATCATGGCCCTCCTTCGACGGATTCATCCTCGTCGACATCAACTCATCATTCGAGGATTGAATCTAGAAACCAACCACGTACCTTGTCCCTGCATGCCTCAATGGCAGGTTACCTCGCTTTCAACATGAGTTTACATCATTGACTCTTGATTGAAATATTTCATCTTGTGTTCGACATGAACTCACTTATTCAAGCTTGATGATATGTACTGTGAAACCTTGGGAATCATTGACATTAATGATGATCTCCCTCACGCTTGTTAATGGTTTACATCAATGACCGGTAATCAAGTGGTTTCTACCATGTTCCACGTCAAGACATTTGTAATCACATGGATAGATTCGTATCATTGCGGGTTCATCTTGAAGACCCTGGGGAGTCATGTTCTACCCATGTTGCGATGGAGTTTGTATTGAGTTATATCACACGGATCCACATTTGTATTGGTCATGGCTATGTTATCATCTCATCATGGATTTACGCTTGTGTCTAGTAGCCATGATTGTGTTCAGTCAATCATTACTACCATGGATCTGCATTGTATTGGTCGACAACCATGTTGTGAGTCATTTGAGACTGTGTACTCAGATTCAGTTGTACTACAGTAGCGTCCTTCGTCCGACAAGTCCATTTCCATTCCTTCTATCAAAGCATTTCACCTATCTATCTTTCAACAGTTTCATGCTTTGGGGGGCATTCTGTTACACCTAAAATATTCCCATCATGAGATTCAGTGTATACACCCTTGGAGGTACCCTGATTGAGTGATTTACCTGGAAGGATTTGTACCCATTTGTACTAGGTTTTGAGAGGTCGTCGCAGGTTGCACTCATGCAACATGTGACGTCGCACCTTGCTCCATTACAGGGTGTGATGAAGTAAGTTAGATGGAAAAAATAACTTCTTCGAGCTCCTTCTCGAAGCTTGCTAACTTGGGACCCTATCCCTGACCTCTTGGGAGAGTTGGCACTCGACTCCTAATACCTTGGAAAGATCCCTTAAGTCTCTCCTATCATATCTCAACCTATCCTATCCATATCCTATCCACTTAGTCCTATTTAAATGAAGCTCACTCCCATTCTAAAGGGAGGAAGTCTATGGTACTCTTATGCTGGTGAAATCAAGCTCAATAGACCTAACACTCTAGCTTGGGGAACATCTACTTCTCTCTAGAAGCTTTGGCATGGCTTGTCGGAAGGAGTTTGCAATGTTAAGGTGATGGTTGTAATTCTCTTTTCTATTATACTTCTCCATTCTTAAATACAGTTAATATAATTGCTTTCCATAAGTGTTGTCTCTTGATGATATTTAGATATTTCCTCCTTAACTGTTAGCTTAGATCTATCAAATGAAATATATGCTTTCACTTCTCGTGGTCTGCGATATGTTCAACAGGGTTTAGCTACTTTCAATATGGTAGCGCTGGAGCATTGGATCAACGGAGGAGAAAGGGATCTACAAATCTAAGGTAAACAATCTACTCTTACATTTGTACATCTATACGATCTAGGAAAGTATTTTATGTTATGTCCTATTTGTTCTAGACTTACGTTAAGCTAGGGAGATCATGCCTTGAGTCTGCTCTCGGTAGATTGTCTGTGAAACATCCATTACCATAGGGTGGAGGTCCACCACCACCGTCGGGAGAGGGTGGGCCTCCTCCAACAGGTGGGGGTCCTCCACCACCACTGGGATAAGGTGGTCCTCCACCACCTCCATCGGGAGGGGGTGGTGCTCCACTGCCTCTACTAGAAATGTGTCATCCTCCTCCACCACTGCCACCCGGGATAGGGTGGTCCTACTCCTTCAAATCCGTCGAAATAAGGTGGTCTTCCACCACCTCCACTAGGAGGGGGGGCCCTCCGCCACCGGGAGGGGGTGGTCCTCCACCTCCACCAGCAGGGGAAGGACCTCCACCTCTGCCACCATAGTGGGGCGGGCGGCCATCGCCATTGTTGACACCAGGTCTGAAGAAACTTAAAATTTTTTGCTAAAAGGTCCTAAGAGAAAGAATCATCACAAAAAGGGTTGAATTGAAGGTTTTTATATAAAAGTATAGAAGAAAAACCCATATGTATAAAGTCCGCCAGCAAATATGTGTAAAGGTTAAACCCCAGTCAAGTTCCATCGGCGGGGATATTATAGATCAAGATCAACGGTCCATATTAACCCCGCGTCTCCAATGTAAACGTCAACAAACGGTGGAGGGTGGTAGCGGACATAATACCACCAAGACACGTGTCCCATATTCATTCATCCGCGCATGGATAAAGTGGTATCGGAAACCACCATAGCACCGCGTGGAACCACCCATCATGGAAATATGCAAAGATACCTTACGTGGCAAGGTGGGACCCAACACGTGGCGAACAGAGAGAGCTTGGCGGGGCCATGGCACGTGACATCATATTTTACAATGATCAGAAGGCTGATACATACCTAGATAAAATCAACGGCCAGCGTTTCATTCGCGGCCAGGAACATGCACACGGGATATAAGGGAAAGCGGTCGCAGAGAATAAACCACTATAACAGGTGTCAGCAGATGGTGTATCCGCACAGGGAGCAGACCAGAAAAGGAAACCGCCTTTTCGATCACAGATACCGCCGGAGGAATAAAGGAGGACGAGATCTGACGGTCCAAAACGATGGTTCGAAAATCAATGGTTAGATATGACCCACGTTCATAAAGGTGCAAGGAGGTTATTCTAAAAAGGCTTATATAAAAAGAAAGGGCTCCACATAACGACATTTTGCATGTGTCGTTATCCTGGAGAGCTCCGAAGACTGGTGGAAGCTGGCGATTGCGACAGAAGGCGAAAAGCAAGCACTTACAGGTAGGGTCTGGTGACCTGTCACACTTTTTAAACGGAATTTTGTTTAAAAGGAGCGTTTAAATGGAGACTGTGCAAGATATAGACGTTTTTAGGTCAAAAGATGCCCTAGAAGACAGAGATGAGGATGTTTACGATACCCTCATTAGGTTTCCGATCTCCGATGTAAAAATTAAGTTATCTGAGTTATTAAAAGAAGGTATAGACCCCCATAGAGTTCACCAGTCATCTCTGATAGCTTTTTTCCCTGACCAATTTCCTGCTTTCCCAGAATTCGTCTCCTGGTGTGCTGAAAATTATTCACGGGAAGAAAAAGTTGTTTTAAATAGCCAGAAAACTAGAGCCATTTGCAAAATCGAGCCAGCCGAAGTGATTAGAGCCCTGGAAGTAGATTTGCCCCAAACCCTGGACCCTGAGGTTTTTTCTGAGGTTTCGATTATTGAAAATTTTCATCACGCTTCTCAAAGTGATAAAGAAATGTTTTTGTCGACGTGTCTCAGACCAGAGACTAGCATTTCGGAACTCCCTTACCCTTTAGATATCAATCTTTTTAATGAAAATACCCAGTTGGTCTTGACACTGTTGGCCGTAGTTTTAGGGTTAGATACGGATTTGTATATAACTGAGTTTCAATTGAGTTTTTTGTACAGAATAAGTATAGTCCAGTCGGGAATTGACGAAATTCAAATTCCCCGACTAAATTTTGAAGCATTCATAGCAGAAAAGATGCATGACCAGATGGTCAATTTTTCCACACACAGACATTTCAGGTTTCAGGCTTTTTTAATGAGAAGGATTATGGTATCCAGCCAGGAAGAATTACAGTTTCCAGAGATTGTTTTCACAACTCCACTGGAAAATAATATTTTCAATTTTATCAATTACATGCTCTCGACGATCTTTAAGATGATTTTCGGAAAAAGTCTACCTAGGGTACTGCCGGAAATGCAGGTATCAATGCAACTGAATACAGAATATGCCACAGGAGATTGGTTTTTATCGAGAGATAGTACAGTAGTCAGATTGTATGGATTCAAGCATAAACCCTATGTGCTACCAGCATTCCTCACCTTGAGGATTTTTTCCTTGGAGTTCTTGAGACAGAAATTGATTGTAGAAGATAACAATTTTTTAGTCCACAGACAAGCAACGGACATTAAATACCCTTTCACATTAGGTCCGTTCACAATAAAGAATAAGAACGCTGCTGTATATATAGAAAAGTTGTTAAAAGACATGAATTTTAAGACAGATGCAGCTATGGAATATGACCCATTAAATATTATATCCAAACGAAGACTTGAGCATCGTATCAAGGCTCTGAATCATCAAACTGTTGAAGGAATGGCGGATAGAGCCAACTGGCTCGAATACAAAGAAGAAATTATTCCAGACAAGTCAGACAAAGAAATGTCATTGGAAGAAGCAACGACAGAAACAGAAAGCGAAATAAGTACTGCATTAGTGGGGTCCAAAAGACCTATACAAGACATTATGGTCATTGATGATGAAGAGACAGAAAAAGGAAAAAGAATGAAAACCGATGAATCACAAGAATTGACAACAATTTCAGAAGAAGCAAAAGCGACAGAAGATGAAATACCAGAAGTTACAGTGAAGGAATACAACATTGAAGAGACCCCTGTAGGGGATGATGTAAATAAACCCAGGAATATCATGGACGTATTTGATGAACACAGTAAAAACAAACAGGAATCCGCGAAGCAAACAAGTCAATTGTTTCCGAAGGTCAGGAATATATCAAATAGTGAAGTAAGTTTATTCACCAGCAGGAACATCAAAGAAAATTCTTTGAAATTTTCAGTTGTGACAAAAAACAAGATCTCAGAGATGAAGATAGATTTGTCAAAAATAAATGCCCCTGATAAAATTTTGTTACATAGACAAGCTGGAGAGGTCATATACTCAGACTATTTGGGGGCCATATTGAGAGCCGACAAACTGAAAAATTTAGTAGACAAATTAAATAATCAGTTGAGACAAGAAAAGGCAGAGAATAAGTCTCGACAACAGCAAATTAAGAAATTGCAAATGGACTTGACTAATAAAGATGGAGCTGCAGCCACTAAACTGCTCCAGGAGAAGGAAGAGGTGATTTTAACATTGAGACGAAAGTTAAAAATCCCAGATGCTGTACTCATTCAAGGTGTAGAATTGACAGTATTAGAAAAAGAGAAAGAAGAGTTATCTAACGAAGTCAATGATGTTACAGCTAAAATGTTAAATCTCTCTGACGAAAAAGATTGTTGGGAAAAAGAAAGGTTCATTTTAGAAGAACAGTTAGCAACAGCAAGAAAACAATTAGCAGAAAATAGTCAGCAGCAAGTACAGACAGGCCCAGAAGAGGATAAGACCAGTGTAGATGAAATTTTACAGGCAATGTCACAAATAAGCTTAAAAGATAACGAAATCAAATTGTTGAAGGCAGAAGTACAGAAATTGAAAGAAGAAAATGAAGTAAAAGAGAAAGAAATAAAAACCTTGCAGGCAAATAATCAGGAATTGAGCAATAATAATAAAGGATTAGCAGCTCATGCAACAGGGCAAGCTGCTATGCAGGGGTGTAAACATATGGTGTGGGACCAGATCATTAAAGAGGTTGAAAAACTTAGGCCATATCTGGATTATATAAGAGTTAAAGAAAAGGTAGCCAAAGATGCCTTCGACAGTTGCCGGGCAGTCAGGGAAAGCCTAAATAGAAAGCCGAAAGAAATAGCCCAGAGAGCAATAACATTTTTAAACAGTTTATCCGAGGCAGACCTGACAGCCATGAGTATAACAAACAGAATTTCTGTCATCACTTGGGCCAGAAGGATCTTGGGCAAATATTCACATGTCGAAAATGTCGAGGCCAAAGCAGGAGAAATAAGGAAAGAAGTAATCCAGTTCAAAAAGCAATTTGAAAAGTTAGTGAATAAGGGATTCCCAGCGTTCTGGAACGAAAATAATGAATTAATTCCTCCAAACGATTATAAAAGATTACTGTTTGATATCAGGATGGATCACCGAAATTTCCAGCAGCTAGATCACATGCTCACAGGGAAAATTTTAATGGAGAAAATGTCAGGGGAATTTGAAATGTTAAATATGCTAATTTCAACTTGTGCAAATCTTCTTCCTATTTCTTATGCAGGTCATATCGAGATGCGAGTTTTAGTGAAGGAAATGACCAGTTATGACCTACCCACGGTTGACCAATGGAGTTATGTGGAGAAGTACGGAAAGACCAGATATTCTGTTCATACCTAGATGCATTTGAAACTCTTGCCATGTGGCAAAAGGATGATATCCAAAAAGATTTTGCCAAGTGGCAAAAAGACATTTTTATTTTAAATAGTGTAATATTATTTGAAAGACAGTTGTGGGTCACTCGAAGACAGTTATCTTTAGTTAAACATTTTTAATCATTAGTTAAAAGAAGCGGTTATATGGAGCTTCTTCTAAAATTTTTGTATAAAAAACAATGGAGGTCATTGTTGAATGGGTTGGAAATTTTTTGAGAAACAAGTATGTTTTGAAGTTTATTTTTGAAGAAATAAAGGCAGTACAGTGATGGTACCTATCTTTTGTTATCAGAGATTCATGAGTTAATCATTCTTACAGTCTGTTATTCTCCTTATCTTTTATGTGCATGTTTACTTTCCTCGTTATATCTCCCATAGTGTTTTTCTTCTATATTTAAATGAACACTCGAAATAACTTGAGATTCATACTGGTTATGCCTCATTTTATTTGCATTTAAATATCCATTATATTCTCCAAAGTTGACAATAGATTCATCCTGGATAGATGCCTGTTGTTGATGGAATGTCTTTACTTCTTTCTACGCCACCTGAAAAACTAAATCGACTGTAATATGATTACTATCTTGCCTCTGTGTAAATTTATATGGTGAAAATCTCTTACTGGTTTATTATACATTTTGAAAGCTTTGACTCCATGCCCAACGTTTCTTGTTTACCTTTTCGACCATAAAATATTTTTTGAGAAATTCTAAAAGAACCTTTGTATATTTTTAGCCTTCACACATATATCAAAGAGAGAGCCCTCTCTGGTGGAGAAAATGGCTAGTTTTTCTACCTAAAGCTTGGTTTGAAATAGGTTACCTTAGGTCTTATTTTCTTACAACCGGAATAAAATCTAAGTGATAACATTTTGGTGCCGTTGCCGGGGAACGAAAGTGAAATTTTCCCTGGGATAAACGACAAAGAAAGCTCAAATTTCTTGGGCAAAGAAGTTTGAAAAAAGATTGGTTGTAGATATTGCCCTGGCGACTTCACTTGTGACAGTTTTTAGAAGTTTTGAGAGTAAGTTGAGAAAGACATTGTGGCTACAAGAAGGAATCCCGGTTCACAGTTCTTTTCAGGCGTAGATAATCCAGAAAAGCTCCTCAAGACGGAGAAAGTCAAAGGCAAGACGAAAGAAGGTATTTCTCAGTTTTCGAATATATTCCCTTCCTTGCAAGAACATTTATTTGAGGAAGAAAATATTGGTTCAAGTGAAAAGATTCTGTTTAGAACTAAGTCAGATTCTGATTTGAAAGAAACAAAAGTTGATCCACAAAGTTTGTGGGACTATTCTTTAAAATCTGTTTGGGAAAATTTACAAAGATCTGAGAGGAAAGCACCTGAAATATCCAAAGCCCAAAGAATACCTGTACAGGGTAATAGACAACAGGAGACGGTAGTTGCACCTTATAATCCACCACTCATGGCTGCCAGATTTGCTCCTTTGGTTTTGCCAGCAGTTTTACATGATTTGCCTCAAAATTATGCACAGAGAATATTTACTTTTGACAATGAGGGAAATTATACAGCACAGCAACATGTTGATAATTTCAGTGATTTTATTGATTTAGAAGAAGTGGATTATGATGATGCTAAAATGAGGTTGTTTGCTCAAAGCTTAAGGGGTGAAGTGAAAAAATGGTTTAGAGCTTTAGCTGCTGGATCTATTGCAAATTATGATGCCTTTACAACCCTTTTTATCGAAAGGTGGGAAGATCAGAAAAATCCTTCACAGGTATTGACCCAGTATAACAATTTGAAAAAGGGAGGTTTTGAGTCAGTTCAGGAGTTCTCTGCCAGATTTATGAAAGTCTACAATTCAATCCCTACAGATATAACACCTCCAGTAGGGGCAGCCAAGTTACATTATGCTGATGCTTTTGAAGGTGATTTTTCATGCACATTAAGAGAAAGAAGATCTACTACTTTGGCAATAATGATGAAAGATGCAGTAGAAGTTGAGGCTAACATGATGGCTTCTGGAAAAATGAGACATAGAGATATGGATAGAAAGAAAATTAGAGAAGATAATCAAAATGCAGCTTCTTCTTTTTCTTCCTCTACAGATGTAAAATTCGAAACAATGATGAAAACTATGGAAAAGTTGCTAGAAAGATTAGTAGTAGATAACAAAGCTCCAAATAAAGAACAAGCAGAACCTCAAATCAGAAATCCGAATTTTAGAAGACCTTTTGTTCCAGCTGCAAGGCCGAGAGAACAGCGAAACCCAAGAAATGCAGAAGAAGATCAAATCCGACCTCCTTTTCCTGAAAATTATATTGTTGGGGAAGCTGAAGCCGAGATACCTGAAGGAGATATCCACCATTGCGGCAGTTCTGATCCAGAAGTGTATTTGACTAAACAAGAGCATGATATGTTCCTGGCAGAAGGGGAATGTTGTAGTCTGGAGATAGGAAATGATCAATACCAAATTGGTTATCAAAATGCCATAAACGACCTTCAAAGAAAAATAAATCTGAGGAACCGAGATGTTGTAATTGAAAAAGGGAAAGAACCAATAGGCAAGTCAAAAAGAAATGCGGATAAAGCTTCTACTAGTCAGTCTGAAACACAAGTTAAAAGAAAAGAAAATGAAGATGTGCCTCAGGTAATTCCAGATAGCAAGAAAGATCCAATGAAGGAAAGTGATAAAAATTTGGTTCCTTTCAACATACAGAATGAAATGTCAAAAGTCAAGATTTCAGTACCCTTTAATGAAATACTGAGGAACAAGGAATACAAGGAACAAATTTTCAAGATGATGCAGGTAGAAAATCGGGTGGACATAGATACTTTGGAATTAGATGATGATAATCCTAATATCTGTTTAGGATCAAGAATGGAATACAATAGTTTGGAAGAAGTTTCTCCCTTCTATGTGAATTTGGATATTCATGATAAAGTGGTACATAACTGTATGTTGGATTCTGGAGCTTCTCATAATTTGATGCCCAAACTTGTAGTAGAATCTTTGGGATTGGAAATCACAAGACCATATGATGACTTATTTTCTTTTGATTCAAGAAAAGTTAAATGTTTAGGGTTGATTAAAGATTTGACAGTCAATCTCAGTAAAATACCAGCTAAAGGTATTCTTATGGATGTGGTGGTTACTGATATTCCTGCAAAGTTTGGTATGTTATTGTCCAGGTCATGGGCCTCAAAGTTAAAGGGAACTCTACAAATGGATATGTCTTTCGCTACTATCCCGGTGTTGGGGGTACACAGAAGATTGTATACTGAAAAGAGAGCTTCTTATTTGGTAAGTGATCTAAAGGAGCCTGAGAAACATGCCATATATGCATTAGACACCGATTTGGGTTCTTGCATTTTGTACAATGATGTTGAATCTAAAGAAAAGATTGATTTAATTGAACCTAAAGAAAATGAGGAGGAAAGATTGTTAAGAGAAAAGATCAGAAGAGAAGGTACTTGGACGATGCACTTTGATGGGGCTAGAAGCAGAGAAGGAGCTGGAGCAGAAGTATGGATAATTACACCTGACAGAGAATTTCTAATGTTTTCTTACCAATTGAATTTTGAATGTACCAACAATGTTGCAGAATATGAAGCTTTGATTCTGGGATTGAATGTGTTGAAGGGTTTGAAAGCAAAAAAGATTGAGGTATTTGGAGATTCTGAATTGGTTATAAATCAGGTAAAAGCTATTTATCAGACCAAACACCCTAAAATGAGGTCCTATAGGAATGAAGTGTGGGATTTACTGGAAAACTTTTTCGATGAACATGATGTTATCTCAATTCCTCGGGTTAGCAACACTGTAGCAGATTCTTTAGCCACTACAGGAGCTGCGTTCAAAACTCCCATCTTTTCTAAAAAGGAATATAATATCGAAGTCATACATAGACCGTCTATTCCAGACAATGTCAAACATTGGCAGGTCTTTGAAGATGACCAACAGATCAAACGCTTTTTGGAAATGACGGATGAGTTCAACTACAGGTCTATTGATGCAGAAGGTGATGAGATGGGCCCAGATGAAGTGGATTCTCTAGAGGAAACAGAAAAATTCAAGCAAAGGATTGGAGGTAAGGATATTATTCAGCTGAAGAATAATGTTATCCCTAGAGGTTTAATTCCTTTAGAAAAATTATTTGATAAAAATGATGTGGTAAAAAATCCAAAGATTGAACCAAAACCTGAAGATGTAAAAGATTACAATTTAGGTTCTGAAAAGGATCCCAAATTGGTAAAACTTTCAAAAAAGTTACCAAGAAAAGAAGAAGATAAAAGTGTGGAAGTTATGAAAAGGTTTTCAGATGTTTTTGCTTGGAGCTATGAGGATTTGAAAGAATATGATATTTCTGTTATATAGCATACAATTCCAATTAAACCAGATGAAAAGCCTTTTAAGCAGAAATTAAGAAGAATAAATCCCAAACTACTGCCAGTGATAGAAAAAGAGGTGAGGAAGTTGTTTGATGCTAAGATAATTGTGTCTCTGAGGTTTTCCAAGTGGTTAGCCAATTTAGTACCTGTAAGGAAAAAGAATGGAGAAATAAGGTTGTGTGTGGATTTTAGAAACTTGAACAGAGCTTCTTTGAAAGATAATTATCCACTCCCTAAAATGGACCAGGTTTTACAGCAAGTTGTAGGAGCCGAAAGAATTTCCATGTTAGATGGTTTTTCAGGTTATAATCAAATCAAGGTTCATCCAGAAGATCAAGAAAAAACTGCTTTTACTACTCCATGGGGAACGTTTATGTACGCCAAAATGCCATTTGGTCTAATGAATGTAGGCGCAACATTTCAGAGAGCTATGGATATTGCATTTGCAGATGAAAGGGACAAAATTGTGGTAGTATACATGGATGATATTACTGTTTATTCAAAGAACACAGCTGATCACTGGAAGCATCTGGAGAGAGTCTTCATAAAATGTAGAAGGTTTGGGATTTCATTGAATCCAAAGAAATCACATTTTTGCATGGAAGAAGGAAAGTTATTGGGACACATCATATCTAAAGAAGGCATTAAGATCGATCCGGAGAGAGTATCAGCAATACAAAAGGTGGGAATCCCTAGGAGTAAGAAAGAAATCCAGTCATTCATAGGAAGGGTAAATTGGTTGAGGAGGTTCATTCCCAGTTTTGCTGAGATCTCCTTTGAACCACCAAGGTGAGATCAAAACAATCATATGCATGAGAAATTATCCCAAGTAGTGATTGCTTAGAATCCAAATTAGATCCAATACTTGAATCATGGTTTCTTGAGATCTCCTTTGAACCATTAGAAGTGAGATCAAAACCAGTAAGTGCATGAGAAATTATCCCAAGTGAATGGAAATGGCCATTATCTTCAATAACCTTCTAAAAGCATGAAATAATGATCATATCATAGTACATAAGAGGTGAGTTACCAGGGAGAGCGAATGCATTACCTCCAATGGTTGATTTGACCTCTGAAACATTCAATAGATCATGATGCAAACCAGCAAACTTTGGTGCAAGAGAGGATTTAGGACCTTCTGCAATTTCTAGAGTGTGAGCTGGCACAGAATTCGAAATAGAAGAAATTTGGAGCATGAGTGTAGAATTTGCAAGTTCTTCTTCTTTGTGGACAACTTCAATATGAGATATGTTTGATACTGGTTGATGACCTATGAGATCATCAAGGAAGGCGAATGCAATAGTGGGCTTGCTCTCGAAATGGATTGGACCAATCCCTTCATTGTGATTGCCAAATATTTCATCCAGGTGGGCCCATAGCTCTTTTGGAGATTCAACATCAAGGAGGTCATATGCCATGCATCAAGGCATAGCAAACATCATGGTTGCATGGACATTGTCACCTTTATTTAACCAATCAATCTCTTTTTCAGACGATTCGAACTCTCTTTCAAAACAATAATCAAAGAGACCACGGCTCTTCAAATATGCTATCATTTTTTGTTTCCATTCATCATAGTTGAATGGAGAAAGAAGAGGTATTTATTATGAATACATGGAAGCTGTAGAAGATCTGCAAAAACAATATAAAAGTTTGCAACTGCTACTGCTGCAAAAGATGCAGAAACTGTTGCAATGGATGCACTCGAAATCTTGATAATAACCTGCAAAAAACTCTCAGGAATGGAGATAAATAATACTCTCAACATGCTCTGATACCATGTGAAAATCCTCACAACAGATCTAAGGGATGATGTATCACTCACACGAAATAATTTAGGAATAAGATTAAGAGTGGTCAATGCAGTAAGATGAGCAACAGAATAATAATACAGTATAATTCGGATAGAAGCAAAATAACTTCACACACACTAATTAATTAATCACAATATGGACAAATAATTAGTACAATGCATGAGGATTTGAATGGCAAGGTGGAAATTCAAATTAGCCTTCATGGAGTGATCAAAAGATCACTGGAGTGTCATCGGAGCACAACTAGAAGTCTATCTCATCATCAGTGGAGTCATCAATGCTCAAGTAACTGTTAACCATCAGTCAAACTAAGTCTAACTGAGTGTGGTAGGTGTAACTAAGTGTAACTGGAACTAACTGAATGAAGGAGGCTCAGTGGAGGGTGCATGAGGAGCTAACTGGAGTCAGAATGGGCTGTTCAGTCTCACTGGAGGTCTATCGGAGTGATACAGTCAGTTGAGAGTCAATCTAGCCTTAAATCAAGGAAAGAACTGATGATAACTCAACTAACTGAAGTACAACTAAATGGTAGGTGAGAGAGGGTGAGTTGCTTCCTTAAATCAAGGAGGAAGGGTGCACTAAGATCTAGGAGGGCTAAAACTGATCTGAGAGAAGCTCTCGGGGGTTGGCTAACTGAGGCTAGGTGCTGGGACTGATGACTGGGATGCATGCAATTGCATGCATGCATGCAGAATGCATGTTTCATGCAGAAATGTATGCAAGACTGAAAATGTAAATAATGGAAATACTGGTAGGACTAGGATGGAGTATAGAAATATCCTAACAATGTGGTCCTTCAACATGTTCAGTCATTTGGGGTATAGAGCCGGTCTCCTATCCAAGAGGTGTACTTGCAAGAAATGAGGGTTGACCAAGTTCATAAGTGGTCGTGTTATGGATGGATGGTTCTGGTGAATCATAAGATAAAGAACGAATTGGGATATGTCGAATTGTGTGTACCTCTGTGTCTTCGTCCCTTCATAAGAGACTTTGTATTCTAAGTTTGTCGTCGAGGGTACGTAAGCGATTCAGGCGATTACGAAAGGGTGCTAGAAGCACTACAGGAGAAGCCCAACTGGGAGGTGGTGAGATGGAAAAATGAGCCATTTGTTGACCTAGAGATGTTTCCCAAAAGGGTGCAGTTGGACCAAATGTAGTGGATACAGGGTCGTTCTGGGATGAATTTAACCACTGTATGGATCTAGGTTCTCCTGGAATCACACGAGTGTCTCGCGGAGTGGAAGGTTCCGCCTCTTCTCCCCTTGGGGGGTTAGAGGTTGGTGAGTCTGGAGAAAACATATGTGCTCCCAACTCCATAGTAGGGTTTTCTACTTCGGGTGACACAACTATGACATGTGGGTCCATTCTTACCCTTGAAATTACCTCCTGATTAAGGGGATATTAGGGTGGTAATTTTAAAATTCTGCGGGACCTTATCCAAGGTAATTCATCTAGAGTGATTGAACAAAAATTTCTCCTAAGTGTATTCTAAACAAAAGAAAAAGCAATCCAGAAAAAATCTACACAAACTAAGGCTGGAAGCAAACTTATGTGATAGGAGTGGATTCAAAAGTCTGGAACCTCACGGGATTGTCAAGGCTTCGCAACTCGTGATATACTCAAGGTTCCAACAGTTATACTGTCCCAATTTTTTAGAGCCCTAACCAGGGAGGATTAGGACCATACCCCTAACCATATAACCTGACTACCTAATAGTACGTGCTTAGTAGCTCTCCGAGTGTTGTTATTGGTGTATTGATCTGCCAAGATGGCCAAATGGTTAGCTCAGTTGGTTTCAGGAATCCTAAGAGTGTCGCCTGATATACGCAAGGTACATGGGAGCTCAAATCCGTGTTGGTGTTGTCTAATGCACAATCATACGGCAAGAGCCTTCCAATATACTACCGAGTACGTGAAACACCTTTCTATATACTCCAAGTACGTGAAGTGCCTTTCAATATACCCTAAGGTACATGAAAGAGCCTTGGATATACCGGTTGGTACGTGAAAGAGATTCGATGTATCGGTTGGTACGTGGAAGAACTACAATGCAGTGGAGGAAAATAATGACAGCTGCCATGTTTTAAGATGCCGGAACATGTCTCTAACCTAACACACAAGTTACTAAATATTTTAACCTAGTTCTAACGTTAATTTTACCTAGATGGTTAGGTGAATGCATGAAGTGAGTACATAAACATAAACATAATGCAAACCCTAACTACATGAAAAAATGCACTCTTTCTTTTAATGAAATATATGTACGGGAAGGAGAAATATTTTTCCAAATGGTTTCACCAAAATAAAAAATTTCAACTAATCCCAAATCTACCAAAAATGATAATGAAAGTACTCTTTTTCGTTTTTCAAGCAAAACATGAAAATCAACAACACATCAAATCCAAATCAATGCATTTTCTTTTTTTCTTTTTCAATTAGAATGGAACTAAATGATGAAAAAGGGAGAATTTCTATCTAAAGCATACTAACTTTTCAATTTCACAATGATAACCTAAAAGCATGAAAATCAAAGATGCATACAACTTCTTCAAGCATGGAATCACTTTTGCAAAAAATTGACTATACTTGGATTTTTCAAGAAAATGAATAACTCATAATTCGATAAAAATACAAATGATTAATTCTCTTTCCAAACTTTCGAAAAGATTAATGACGAATTCCAATGCATGAACCAATTTTTACAACAATTCTCAAATGTACTCGAAAATGGTAAAAATGAAGCACTTTTAATTTTCCAACGATATGTCAAGACTAAACTTGATAACAACAATGATTTTAAGTGTAAATGGCTGAAAAGAAAGACTACTTGCATCACTCTAAGCACACATAAATTCTCAAAGAAACGACAAGCACACAATTGGCCTAAAAACACAAAAAATCACTCAAGAAAATCAAATGCAAGCCAACAAAAGATAACCAAGCTCAACAAGTGTTTGAAAGTGGATCTAGCACGTTGGATAGATCCAGTGAGGTGATCAGGGAGAAAAAGATAGAGTGGATGATCGTGGGGGATTGAAATTTCCCACCACTTCAATGAAACTCACTTGATAAAAAAAGACCCCAAAACCAACAGAAGTAAACCAAACAAAATACTACTGAATAAGAGAGTCTCTGTCTAGAAGATGCAATGCAGAGATGTCTGTAGATCAAACCAAAAAATAACAAGTTTGGAGAAAAATAACCTAGCATCAAGTTTGAAAACTCGGCATAGGCTATGTTTGGGCACAGAGCACCCAGCACAGGTTACAAATAGAGGAAAAGCGTCGGCGGTGTAGGATGTCAAAATGGAAAAAGCGCTAGTGGCGCAATATAACTAGAGTCAAAATGTGCTCCTAGGTGGAAATACGCCCTGGATATACTGCCCTGGTTCATCAGGCAAATAAATCAAAGCAAATGAGGAAAAAACTCCAACCAATGATCAAATAAATGGACTAAGAATGGCTCTACAGACCTAGAGAAAGTCAGGAAATTCTCAGAAGAAATAAACTGATGGTGAAAATAGGCTTAAGAGGCAAAGCAATGGCTCATTAAGAAAATCAAGAATAGCACACTCAAACTTGAAATCAAAACTAATGTAATTCCCCAGTATGGTCGCCAGATTTGTTATTGGACAATCTACTCAAGCGGACGCGAGCCAGATCTCCCTAGTTCAATGTGAATCTAGAACAAATAAGATAGAGTATAGAACTGCTTTCCTAGATATAGTTAGAGATAAAGTAATAGACATCTTACCTTCAAATTGTAGATCTTCTTCTTCTTCTTGTTGCTCCTAATCTCGCAGTCGTTAAATCTTTAGCTACAAGACCTGCCAAGACATATGGAAACAATACAAGCAGTAAAATATGTCTAAACAATAATTGATGTAAGTAAAATGGTTAAGGAATTAAACTACAAACAATATCAACATGATAAAATTTGCGGAAAGAGTTTATATTAATGTATTAAAAGAGGCAAAGTACAAAGTAAAGAGATGATCACAACCCAAGCCTTAACGCCTTAATCCTCCTCCAACAATCCAAGCCAATGCCTCCAAAGGAAGTATGAGTCTCCCAAAAGATGAGTAAGGATCTCCTAAGATAATTTTACCAGCATGTAAGTGCTATAGATTTCCTCCCTTTGGAATGGAGAGGGGCCTTGTATTTATAGGACCAAGTGGATATGGTAGGTTGAGGATCATGGGGAGAGGGATAAGGGATCCTCCCTTGAGGTTAGGGAATCGTAGGACAGCTCACCTAGGATTTAGGGATACGGATCCACCTCATCCAACTTCTAGAAGTTGCTGGAAAGCTACCTTTATCCCAATTAACCAAGTCCGATGCAAGTTGCATGAAGACAACCAGCGTCAAAGAAGGGAAGGGAAGGTGGTGCAAATATACTCTACGCCGCCGACACAGGCTAGCAGTTTACATTATGTGCCGGCCCTAGTTGGGCGCTTCTTGCTCAAGGACAACGTGCACCGGCCCAACTAGAAATGTGGACAAAGGGCATCAAATTTCTCTAACATGACTTGATTGATCATAGGAACTTCAGGGAATGAGGCATTGAGTTAACATGGGACTCATGATGACAAGATTTAGGTGTAACAGACACATACACAATGACTCTTGCGATGAGTAGAAAATGATGAAATGTAGGAAAATTTTGATATTTTTTAATAGACACTTTTTGGGAGGGGACAAATTATAAGGTATATGTTTTTGTGGGTGCATCCTTTGAGTGCCGAAATTATGAAATCATCCTATGAAAATTGGTAGACATATAGAAAACAACTAGTACTACTGGACCGTTATTTTTCAAAAAAAAAAAAAGTTTTTTAATTATCTCAGTGATCAAACCTCGTAAACGGTGTTCCAAGTGTAGTTGTAACCTTTGAAGGTCTTAATGCAATGATCATGAAACAAGTTTTTTATAGCATATAGATGTCAATGTCCTTTGGTGCACCATACAAATTGTTTTCAAAATGGTTGAGAAATGGAAGAGTTATGGACGAAACACTAACAATTGATTTTTTGAGTTGAGGAGTCATGACACATGAAAAATAAGAAAAAAATAGAATATATATATATATATTCTTTCTAAAAATTAGATATTTGGAATCTCCAAAAAAAATGTTATCTGTGTCGGAAATTTCATAAAAAATGATGGTGTGTAACATACTGTAACTAGTGGCTAAACACGATCATATTGAAAAATTGGATGTAATGCTCAATTAGTCATGGTTTACCACATTCCATAGCACGGGATTAGTAAATACGAAGCAAAATATGAAGCAAACACATACACACAAAGATGCCATTTTGGGTTTAGTGCTACAAAATGTGTATGCGTATTGTTTAATTTAAAATATTTTTTCCTGCCAGACTAAAACACGTATGCAATTTGGTTTTACAAAATGAATAATCATTTTTGGAAAGAAAAAATGCTACTAATACTCCAAATCCCAAAATACACCACCTCTCCAACTCCCAAATACCTCCACAACCATGTAACATAGCCGTCCCTCAACCCATAACAATCCCCCTCCTACTTCTCCCCTAACCAAACCCTCCTCTCCCTCTCACTCCCTCCTCCCCCTAACTCTTGTTAAAACCCTCTCACTCTCTCTCTCTCATAATCCTCCACCTAGTCATGTATCTCCCCCAAACCCTTATTATCCCCCCTCCCTTCTCTCCCTCTCTCACCCCTTTCCTCCTCTCTCTAACTACCCTAATTCCCCCTAAATCCATATCCTCCCACCCCTATTCATACTCCCACTACTCTCTCTTTCCCCCAATACTGTCAAAATAACCTCACACACTCTCTCTCTACCCCTAACCCTACTCCTCTACCTACACCTAACCCCAACCACTCTATCTCTCCTTCGACCCCCTAACACACTAACGCCCCATTGGTTCTCTCTCTCTCTCTCTCTCTCTCACACACACACACACACATCCCTATTCCTGCCCCTACCACTAACACCTCTCTCTCTCTCTACCCCACCCTTCTCCCTAACTCTTACTAACCTCTTCCCTCACTCTATTTCTCCCCTTCTCGACTTACCCAAAATCTACTAGTTCTTTCCCCTATGTATCTAACTCTAACCCCTTAACACTCCCCCTCTATCTCTACCTCTAACCCATTAACACCCCCCTCTCTCTCTACCTATAACCCCTTACCACACCCCAATGTCTCTCCCTCTCTCTCTCTCTAACCCAAACACTTACCCTCCTCACTTATACCACCATTTCTCTCTAATCACCCTACTCTTCCCAAAACTCCTAACTTCCCCCCTCTCTCTCTAATCACCCTACTCCTCCCAAAACTCCTAACCCTCTCTCTCTCTCTCACTCTCTTACTAACCCCCTCTATTGCTCTCTCTCACTCCCCTACTCCTCCAACTACACCTAACCTCCACCCCCCCTCTCTATCTCTTCCTCCTCTCCCTAACCATTACTAACCCCTAACCTCTAATCCCTTAACACACCCCCCTCTCTCTACCTATAACCATTTAACACCCCCCAATCTCTCTCTCTCTCTAATACAAACATCCACATCCATCACATATAACCCCCTTTATCTCTGATCACCCAAAGTTCCTACCCAAACCCCTAACCCCCCATCTCCCCCCTCCTCTCTCTATCTCTCTCTCTCTCTTTCCCCTAACTCTTACTAACCTCTAACCTCTAACCCCTTAACATTCCCCCCTCTCTCTCTCTCTACCTCTAACTACTTGCCACCCCCCCAAAATACCCATCTCCATCTCCCTCTCTCTCTCTATCCCCACTCCTCTTCCACCTAACTCATACTAACACCCTACCTCACTCTCTCTCACCCTTCCCTAACACACCACTTCCCCATTGGTCCTCTCTCTCTCTCTCTCTCTCCCCCCCCTCTCCCCCCTAACTCTTACTAAGACCCTCTCTCACTCTCTCTCACTCTCATACCCATCCACCTACACCTAACCCCCCACCCCCTAACTCACCCTCACCCCATTGGTCCTCACATAAACACAGACCCCTATGTATCCCCCTACCACTAGCACCCCTCATCTCTCTCTCTCCCCCCCTCCTCTCCCTAACCCTTACTAACCCCATACCTAAATCTCTTTCTCCCCTACTCCACTTACCCCCACTTACCCCCAATATCCTAATACCCCCCCTATGTCTCTACCTCTAACCCTGTAATACCCCCCCTCTCGTTCAACCTCTAATCCCTTAGCACCCCCCTAATTCATTTTAATGTTATCATCACCAAACCAAACAATATAGTTGTAATGTTAAATATCAAGCAAGAGTTTTTGTGAACAAAAATGCATACACATTATTGTTAACTACACTCATAACCCCTCAAACTGCCTAATACACCCCCTCTAAAACTCCCAAATACCCCCACATTAATCTAATAGACCCCCCGCAACTCACTAACACCTCCTAATCCTACCTCCCCCAGCAACCCCTGTCCTACTCCACCTTTAATCTTTCCCTCCTCTCCCTTACTACACCTACCCATGCCTCTCCTACACCTACCCACAACTCCCAATCCTCTCTAAATACCCCCCCAATCCCATAAAAACCCCATTCTCTCTCTCTCTCTCTCAACCCCCCTACTCCTCTCCCTACCTCTAACCCCCCTCCTAATCCTCCTCCTCTCTCTCTCTCTCTCTCTCTCTCTCTCTCTCTCTCTCTCTCTCTCTCTCATCTTCCCCCTAACTCTTACTAACACTATCCTCCTCCTCTTTCTCCCTTGCTCCACTTACCCCCATTCTCCTAACACCCCCCTTTGTCTCTACCTGTAAACCCTTAAAAACCCCCTCTCTCTCGACATATAGCCCCTTATCACCCCTGAATCTCTCTCCCTTGCCTCTCTCTCTCTAACTCAAACACCCACACTCCTCACCTATATCCCCATTTCTCTCTAATCATGCTAAGTTCATCCCCAAACCCCTAACCCCCCCCCTCTCTCTCTATCCCTCCTCCCCTTCCTACCTCTTCTCCCTATCTCTTACTAACCCCCTCTCTCACTCTCTATCACTCTCCAACTCCTCTACCTACACCTAACCCCCACTCCTCTCTCTCTCCCTCAACCCCTTATCACACCACTGCCCCATTGGGTCTCTCTCTCTCTCTCTCTCTCTCTCTCACACACACACACACACACACATCACTATGCCTCCCCCTACCACTAACCCTCATCCTTTATATCTCTCTTTCCCCCCTCCCTCTTCCCCCTAAGACATACTAAGCCCCTCTCTCACTCTCTCTCATTCCTGTACTCATCCACCTCCACCTAATCCCAACCCCCCCCTCTCTCTCTCTCCTCCTCTCCCTAACCCTTACTAACCCCATCTCTAACTCTCTTTATACCTTTATCCGCTTACCCCCAATATCCTAATACCCCCTATGTCTCTACCTCTAACCCTTTAATACCCTTGTCTCATTCTACTTCTTATCCCTTAGCACCCCCCGAATTCCTTTTAATGTTATCATGACCAAACCAAACAATATAGTTTTTATGTTAAATATCGTGTATGTGTTATGTTTATCCATGCTCCTAACTCCCCAAACCTCCTAATAAACCCCCTTTACAACTCCCAAAGACCCCCACATTAATATAACACCCCCCCAATGCCTGAAACCCCCCAACCTACTAACACCCCCTAACCCTACTTTCGTTAATAACCCATGTCCTACTCCACCTCTAACCCTGCCCTCCTCTTGCTTCTTACACCTACCCATAACTCATAAGCCTCTCTAAATCTCCCCCCAATCTCCTAATGACCCCTACACTCTCTCTCTCACCCCCCTACTCCTCTCCCTACCTATAATCCCCCCCTCCTCCTCCTCCTATATCTCTCTCTGCCCCCTCTCCCCCCTAAATCTTTCTAACCCCTTATCCTACTCCTCCTTCTCCCACTTTATTTCTCCCCTGCTCCACTTACCCATAATATTCTAACACCCTCGTTTGTCTCTACCTATAACCCCTTAACACCGCCCCCTCTCTCTACCTCTATCACCTTACCACCCCCCAACGTATCTCCCTTACCTCTCTCTCTCTCTAACCAAAACACCCACGCTCATCACCTATACCCCTTTATCTCTAATAACTCTAAGTTCCTCCACAAATACCGGATCCCCCTCCCTCTCTCTCTACCCCCCCCGCCGCTTCCCCCCAACTCTTACCAACCCCCTCTCTCACTCTCACTTTCTCTATTAACGCCTAAAAGTCAGACACATGTGACATTTCAGTGATTCATCTAGTAAGGCATCATCAACATACAGAATGCATATCACCACATGCATCCTCAACAGATCCAAAACACAGCATGATACCATAAGTACCAAGAAGTAGTCAAAACAAAGGATAGCGTGGGTATTACACAGTTGACCCGGGCTATAGCACAGGTTATCTAAACAATTCCTATGCTACACCCACGTGGCTTTTCCTTCAATAGCCATGCAACTGTCAAAATGGAGGCACCACTCACTCGCAGTGGCGCATTGAAGACCTAATCCTCCCTAAGGATCCGAATTCATCTCCTCACACACTTGGTGGCATTAACTATCCCCTCTTGTTTACCTTGGAACTAGTTCATGAAGGAGGAGAGTTCACATTTGGATCTAGTTGTTTGTTAGCCTCCTATTGGCCTATAAAAAGAAGCCATTGATAGGCATTTTGTAGAGAGAAATCAGAGCAAGTTTATGATGCTAGATTTAAGTTGGAGCTTCCTCATAGCCCACCATTTCCTACCATTGTGAATATTCCCAAGCTCCCTTTCCACATTCCATCTAGGGGAAATTGTTTCTCTCCATTGTTCTACCATCTACTTAGCATTTATTTTGGCCCAAGAAAGGCCTCCCTAAGGGAGATTGTTGGCTTCCTTGAAGGCCACACCTCCTAGGTGTTGTACATCTATTCCATTCGGCAATACAAGAGTGGTTTAGCATATCTTTGGTTGTTGTTGGAGTTTTCATTCTCCCCCCATCTCTTTCATTTTTTTTTTTATCAATGTTTCTATATTTGAATGTGAACTAAAATAAATCTCTTGCAACATCACTTGGAGGAATACTAACCACACACAGAAGCGGCTCCAAGGACTAAGGCCTTGCTACAACCTACAAAGCTTAGCCCCTTACCAAGCGGAAGAGTGCACTTGTGCAATTTTTCCACAGCAATGTTCCTAAACATCCAGCTTTGAGCCAAAACAATATGGGTCTAGGAAAGAACATGCCTCTCCCTACCAATGATAAAGGGAGGGGAAGCCAGTCACACATTGCAGCGGCACCAGAGCATGTACGAATTGAATAAGTTGTTGGAAGGAAGAAAACCATAATCGGGGTAGTTAGAGCATCAAAAGCCCATGAAGGGGTTCCCCCATGAAACTGCTCTCTTTTAACTGCAGGGTTATGGAAAGCCCATCAAAAAAATATTCCCTAAAGTGGTTGGTCATGAAAAACCAACCTGATGTGATTCTACTTCAAGAAACTCATGGTAATGATGAAACTATCTCAAATTTGTTGGGGAATTTATTCAAATACTGGGTCTTCATAGGTCAGGATGCACAAGGTCACTTAGGGGGTTTAGATACAATATGTAATCTAATATATTTTAATATCTTAAGATCGTGGGGATTTGATTCTGGGATGGGAATTTAATCCTATTCAGTAGAAACAAGGCTGATTGTCGCAATAATAAACATATATGGGCCTTAGGTTGAGAGAAAGGAGTATTGGGATCGGTACTTCAGAAAAATATTCCTCCAGAATGACTTGCTGATCATGGGATGATATATGAACTTTAGTTTGGGTTCTCATCAAATACAGGGGACCAGAGAAAGAATAGATCCCCTTGTGGGCATTTTCTTCAAAAACTCTATTATGGGAATTTTTTGGATATTGATCCTATAAAGCTAAAACCCTCCTAGGAAAATAGGAGAGTTGGTGAAAGTGACATTTGAAAGTGGTTAGATCGATTTTGAATATCAAAGAAGTTGTTGTATCAAAGACTTAACATAAGACAATGGATAGATGCTAGTAGGGAATCAGATCACTTCCCCATATTGATGGAACTAATTGGGGGAGGCAAGAAAATTGCAAGCCCTTTCAAAGTTTGCTTGGTATGGCTTAAAGATGATGATTTCAAGAACTTGGTAAAAACCAATTGGGTTCCATACAAATCGGATGAAGATGGGTTGGTCGCTCTACATTTCACTCAAAACCTGAAGAAAGTAAAACAAATCATTCAAGGATGGGAAAACGAAAAGAAGGAATAATCTCGAACATAACAAGAGATTCATGCTATCTATGACTCAAAGGGAGGTGTATATGATTCCCAAGACTCCAAAGAGTAGCTAAGAATGCTAGAGAACATAAAGACAAAGCTTCTCGAGGAACAAGAGGATATTTGGCAGCTGGAGAGTAGAGCCATTTGGCTTGAAAGTATGGATGAGAACAAAAAATTCTTCCAGGCCTATGTAAATGGAAGGAAAATGAAAGACACAATTTGGGGCCTTAAAGATCATAACAATGAGTAGGTATCCTCTTTTGATGGATTAGCCAGGCTGGGGAAGACAAATTTTCAAAATTTATTTAAGGTCGAGGAAAGGGTAACGATTGCAGAGGTAATCCAAATGGCTCAATTTGTTCCTGCATTTGTATCACCGGAAGACAACAAAGATCTGATGGATGAATTTTAGAGGACGAACTGAAAGATGTCTTACACAGCTTCTAAAAAGATAAAATTCTTTCCTGAACTATATGATACTATCATACCAGACTTGCTTAAGCTAGTGGAGAATTCCTGGATGAAGGATACTATGCATCCTCCTTTGAATACAACATTTATTGCCCTTATCCCAAAATCTTACAATCGTCAAACTATGGACTATTTTAGACCAATTTCTGTGTGCAACATCACCTATAAGGTAGTATAAAAATTCATTACCAAGAGTATAAATAAGGTCTTATCCAATACCATCTCTCCTAAACAATTTCGGTTTTTGGAAGTCAAACAAATTCATGAAGCAATTGAGGTGCCTCAAGAAGGATTACACAGACTAAAATCCAGGGACCAAAAGAGGGCAATTCTGAAAATACATTTATCAAATTCATATGATAGATTCAATTGGCTCTATATCAGACTTCTTCTAAATCATCTTGGTTTTGAAATTGAATTCATAAATTGGGTGATGATTTGCTTAACTACAATGTCTTTTGTAGTTCTTATTAATGGATCTGCATCCCCTTTTTTTTCATGCTAAAAGGCGGCTCTGTCAGGGTTTTCCTTTGTCTCCCCTTTTATTTCTTCTGGTGGAAGAAGCTCTTAGTAGGGCTCTAATCAATGCAAAAAGTTGGTATATTTCTATGGTATATGTATATCTGCAAATCTAAGGATATCCCATTTAATTTTGGTATATGATGTCCTTATTTTTTGTGAGAGATCAATTTGAGATGATGAAAAGTTAAAGGAAATTATGGAACTTTTTTGGAATGCTATAGCTATGCAACTCAGTGACAGGAAATCATCCCTCTCCATCATTAATATGACCGATGAATAGGTACATTGTAACATATCCAATTTCCTCATTACGAATTCAGGAAAATGGGGTATACAATTTTTCCTTTAGCTTTACTCAAACATCCAAATATGTTAGTCCAATGGATACTTGTTATAATAATCAGAGTACATTCATCTCATTTGCATTTCAACAAGTAAGAACTAGATACATTAACATTTACAATTACACTTAGTTGACATGTTAACCTCAACAAAATACTTAACATCAAGAATCAAGGATGCATTTAATCTTATGTAAGTGTAATACTTCTACTACATCAAATTATCTAGCATAAAGTCTATACATTAGTTAATCTCTAACTATTCAATCATAAGGGAAGTAGTTTGAAAAACTCTTGTAGTCTTTCACAATGAACACTAGTTTATACAATAGACTTATGAAATAACTTATCATACCAAATAGATTTAACAAAATGCTTTTATATTCACATAATCTACTCTACACAAGATAAATCACGGACCTTCAAGTTAAGTACAACATTCTTGTATGTGTATGTATATACTCTCAATCCTAAATCAACACTTTTCCATATAATCCATCATAATGAAATTCCTAGGTATTCTATTGGAGATGCATATACCTTCAACAAGTTTTATGTTGGCATTACATATGATATTAGATCCCATCATAACTCTATGCAATGATTAAATATTCAAAACAAGGGAAGTTTTACTCTTATCAATATATGTCAACTACTTAAATTAGTTTATAATGACTTATTATTTGAATTTGAAGTTTATAAAATATTTATCCCTGACTGTTCATACTCAAGAGTATGGCTACATAATGTTTATAGCACCCCATTACATAATACAATCGGCCATTTCTTTTAATTCAATACAACCACTTTAACATAATTAATGTATGAAGTAGTCTACAGTACAGTGTTTATCCTCAAATAACCATAATATTCTTCAAGTAACACACCTCATACTTAAATAAAAATATAAGTAACTAACTTTTAAAGGATTAATCTCTATCCCTTAGGCATTACCAGTATGTTCACAATCCCTAACATCATAATACCCTTATCACAATTATTTTGATATCTCCTTGTGAAACAATAATTATTAGGGACGTAATTAATTAAAGACATAATCAACCTATTAAAAAAGGGTCATCACATCATAACATATTCCATACTTGAAGGCAGAAAAGCAATACAATCGTAAAAGCACTTAAATTCATAAAACAACATAAAACTAACGAAAAAATTAACATTAATTAAACGAAAGTATCAGCATTCAAGGATTCAACACCAATCACTGATCTTTATAATTAAAAGAATTAACATAAATTCCAAGAACAATATTTAGATCATGGTAGTTTATTCTTCATTCCTAATTTTCTTAATTATTTAAAATACCAAGACTAAATGCGTTCATATTGGACTTACTAACTCATACGGAAAGTTTTATGAAATCATTTACTCCTAAATGAGAATTATCCTTTCATACTAACACTCCAAAACATTACTTAAGGAGCTAACTAAGAAATCTCTTACATATTTGACAATGAAAGTTATGTCTAGCATAACACATGAACTGCTAACACATGAATAGATTATGGAACACATCAACGAGTAAACATGTTTATAGAACTTGACATTTTTTAACATATAATAATTAATATAATAGAAGATATTTTTCTGAAACAGATAACTTAACTGATTAAAAACTTGATTGCAACTTTCCACCCAACCAATTGGTCCATGTCCGACGTAAGTTTTCCCACCAAGAAACCACCCCCTAATTAAGCATGAATCCACTAAAAATAAAGAGGTATGTTGTATATGAGGAGGTTTTGCGCCCTTTTCGCAGGTTCCACTTTTCAAGCTTTTATAGTAATGTATATAAAATATTAGATGAGTATATGGGCCTGGGCCATTTATACAAAGCTCATGGTTGAACTGAACAAGGATAAGTATACACAATTTAATTTGTAAATAGAGTATGGGTCTAATCCCTCCCCACAAAGCTCATGCTTAAGTTGGATAACGAAATGTATAATTTAATCGTAATTAGAAAAATGGGCCCGTGCCCTTCCAACTAGCTCTTGTTGGAGAAAGATATTTCAATATATATTTATAATTTAATTGTGAATAGAGAATGGGATCGCACCCTTCCAGCATAGCTATGTCCTGCTATGTCCTGAGCTGTATATTTTAATATGTATATAATTTAAAAAAGAGGATGGGTCTGTGCCTTCAACACAGTTCTTTTTATAGTAGTATAATTCGAGTACAAATACGGATATGAATACAATTTGATATGGAAAAAATATGTTATAAAAAAATCCAATACTGATAAAATATAGAAGTAGACTTCTTATATATAATACTTTTAATCAAATATATAAATCAAATTAGCTTAAATGTACGTTAAAAACCATTCATTTTTACAAGAAAGTAATAAATTGATTGTTATTTATATTTTATAGTTATTAAATAATTAAAATTTGGATTTTAAAATTTACTTTTTTCATTAGTAAGAATGTATATTCATATCATATCTATACGAAATATTGGACGAATTCGAATTGCTCCGAATTTTTGTACTCGAAATGCCAATACGACCGAATTATGTTACTATGGTTCTTTCCTGAGCTGGGTATTTTAATGTATATATAATTCGGATAACAAGGCTCCATCCTCAACCAATTTCATGTCAATACTTTGTTTTATGCAATATCTAAAATATATATATAATGTATATACATATAAATTAATAAGCCTCTGCACACAAGCTTCACACCCTTTATGCTTGTGCATGATATATTAATAATAATACCAAATCCAAACCTATTTCAAAGTTCTTCACAAGTTATTCATCAAGAAATTGTTATGCAATGTTTATATCCAATACAAGTCAAATTTAGAGGTAAGGGATACACCCTTCTCCAAGAAGATAAGCAGACAAATAAAACAAAAGACACAAGATATGCACCCTTTAGAATTTCGAGCGAACAAGCCGATAGAATGGAAGACAATGATCCCAGCTAGGGATGCGTCCTTAGATCGTTTGACAACCACCAACAATGATTAACAGAGATATAAAAAAACAAATATTCTGGTTTGTAAAAGAAACAAAGAGTCCAGCCAGGGATGGGGCCTTACAAAGCACACACCGAGCTTTGGAACATTATAATTATATATATATGAACGGTTGGCACAGAGTTCTGGGCCTGCGACCCCCCAAAATCTCACACTGAGAATTGGTAACATAATGATTTTATATATAAATTTACAATTTAGCAATCAGAGATAATGGAAAGTTCCCTCAAAGAGTTGACTCTGGGTTAAATTCAATTGACATATATTTATATGTTTTAGCAAACATAAATAATGGCAAGTTCCCTCAAAGAGATTACACTCTCAAGGCATACACGTATAAATGATTAAATTGTAAAACCGATATTTGGTGGAGAGAGGATTACCTTAGGTTTGAAAACCAACTTGAATTGGAATGCCCTCGCCATTTAATGTAGGAGTGCACCTTTGCAGAGCTTACTGGGTTGAAACTACTATCTTGGCTGGTAGCTACAAAAAATTGGCTCCATCTTCTTTCTTCCATGCAGTTTCCCCTACTCTCGATCAAAATAATCACTAATCTATGCACTAGCTTATGGAGAGAGAAAGAACTCCTACACACACTATGTGCCGTGCCTTTTAGAGTTGTGCCCCCCCTTCTTCTCCTTCCCCAAACGTGAGGATTCCTCCCCTTCGTGGAGCTGGGTTTTCCAAAACCCTAGCCATCCATTTTTTTTTAAACAAATTTATTTTAAGAAAAACTGAAATCACATGGCCTTTCTTTTCCTTTTTAGAAAAAAAAGTCCTTAATTTATAAAGCTCAAGGTTTTTCCTTTATGGCTAGGCAATTACTAGGTTTTTTTTAAAGAATGAATACTTTTTTTTTCTTTTTATTTTAAGCTTTAAAGTATTTTATGGTAACACGTCTGATTGTGGGTTGTGAGGCAATTTTAAAATCAATTGCTTTTTAGACTCTAAAACATATAGTCTATTTATAATTTGAGCTAGAATTATATAAGTAAAACCATGATATATAAATATATATATATATTCCATACAAGTAATTAATTTATATATGAATTTGTATGGATATATACATAATATGAAAACTTTCATTTTCTAATCTCCATACATAAGTATTTGTAATTAATTAAGGTAATTATTAGTGGCTTATCATGCCATGATTAATAGTATATTTCATTTAGGAGATTAACGATATAGTATCATTGGCATCCTTTGCTGAAACTAGGATATCAATGATATCTAGAAATATTACTTAGTTTTACTTAAAAGTAATTGATAACAAATAGTACTCTTATGTTGATCATTAGGTCATAGGATTTTGTTGCTTCCTTGCGGCGGATAGTAGTTTCTTCGACATCTTTATCTAGGACTAATAGTAAATGACACTTATAAAATTAAGTGCTCATCCAGTGAACATCACAGTCCACTTTTCATCAAGTGCCTATGGCACTAGGATGATTCCTATCATCAGACTCATGGCTACCCAGCCATTCACCCTCTCTCCCTAGTGGATTATGTGCCCCTTTCGTTTTGCTGCGTCAAGTCTTTCAGTCTCCTATGTCTACAAATTCACTTTACAACTTAGGAAAACATAATCATACTTACAAGTTTTTACCTGTGGCGCTTCTGCCTGGAGCTCCTTGCCATAGGAAGGTAAACAATTTCACTTTTTGTTGCAAAATAATAGGGGTAAAAGAGGGATATTACATACATAAATAACAAAACCTCTTTCCCTTTGATCTAAAGGCTTTCAATGACAACTTCAAATACCTACGGGTTATTCTTAAACCAAACAACTATAAGAAGGAAGATTGGCTTTGGATCATTGAAAAAATGGAAAAAAGGTTAATGTGTTGGAGTCATAAATGGATTTTTAGAGAAGGACAACTTGTTTTAGTTAAATTGGTACTGGAAGCAGTCCAGGTATACTAGATGTCACTACTTTGGATTCCCAAAAGAGTTCTAGAAAAAGAAAGAAAGATCTGCTTTAAATTCCTTTGGGATGGTAACGGTGATAAATTTATCCATACTTGGATCAAATGGGACCATCTTGCTCATCCAAAAACTCTTGGCAGGTGGGGCCTAAAGAACATATTCAAGTTCTCAAAATCCCTTATTGCAAAAGAAATATGGAGACTCGTCTCCACTCACAGCCTTTGGACAGAAGTTGTAACTCAAAAGTGCATTGTTCTAGAGTCACTTATTTATTGGATTCCCAATCCAAATAAAAGAAAGTCTTATGCATCAATAATTTGGAAAGCTTTGGTAAACTCTTTTCACCTCATTGAAGGTCTTTCTTGGAAAATAGGCAATGGTTCAAAAGTTTGAATTGGGTCAGATCCATGGCTATGGAGCCAAAATAAGCATATATTGCCTCATCCTATTATTCAACATCTAAACACCTATGGTTTTTTCCACCTAAATCAAGTTGTTGATTTAGGTACATCGTCATTATGGAATCATGGGTGGATTGAAGTTCAAAGGGTTGGTCTTATTGGGGAACAAGAAGAATCGTGGAGGACATATACAAATGGTCTTCGCACCTCCCATATCAGACTCATGGAACATGAAGATGAATTAATTTGGGTTTTTGCTCCACATGGTAAATATACCCCCAAACTGGGATATCTTAGTCTCATTTATGATTTACAAATCAATAATATTCAGTGGTGGTGGAAGGGAATTTGGAAATCCAAATGTCCACAAAAGCCTCATCTATTCGTGTGGTGCTTGACTGCAAATAAGGCCCCTGCATGGGACATAATGGTAAAGAGACATATTGAGGGTCCGAGGTGGTGCTCACTATGCAAACAAAAGAGCAAAGGGTCACACATCTTTTCATAACATATCGTTTATCCTTATTAATTTGGAAAGAGTGCAACTGTCTATTGGGTTTGGAGTATACCTAGGCATGTGGAAATATGGAGGAAAGCCTAGATATCAAACCAATCCTTCTAAAAAATTAAATCCATGCCACTTATTGTAAACTGGGGGGTTTGGATTGCAAGAAACCATTACATTTTCTTGGATAAACCCTCAATTCTAGAACAAATTGCTCTCTAGTGAGTTGAAATCCTATGATAGTAATGGTAATGGTCTGCAACCGATTCACTAGCAATGGCCTTGACCGCCACTGATCAGAGTGCACACATCAAACAATAACACACAGAAATTGCCAAGGATTATGGCTTTATATGAAATGGAAATCAATTATTACATGAATGATTACATGCAGAGTTGATGCTTGTTCCTAGTCGAATTGACCATACAAATAATATACACATGTAATCTTCTTTGCAGAAGATATCCCAAGGCTTTCAAAGGCTCCAGAAAGGATAAAAGGCCCCCTTTCTTAGAATATGCATAGGTATTTATACTCGATACTAGTCACTTGACTCGTCCTCTAGAATCCTCGATCACTTACAAGCATGGTCAAAATATAATAAATTCTTTAGGTGGCTTCCTTCATCAAGTCAATCCACCTGGAATTCTACAACTACTGCCATAACTACTATTGCAACTTCCCAACGACCTCCATGGTTGTTCTCCTTGGGCTTCTAACTGATTTCGTCGATTGTCATCCACTCTCGACTTCCTCATTTATTCTAGTTGGAATCCTCTCCGACCATTCCACTTTGTTGTCTTGTCGTCAGCCATCGACTACAGTTGGTCGAAATCTCCATGACACGTCCATCTTTCGTCCACTCTGTCTTTGTTCCTAGAGCTCATCGACTATCCTTTGGGCACATTCCATTGGTCATGTTCATCTATTTCTCTTGGGCATAGATGCCCCTGCATCAACCTCTCCGGGTTTAAAATAACTTGTCTACCCTGTCCGCTTCTCAATTTTTTCCTCTATGATCCAGGTCACTTCTTCGTCTCCTTGACCTTCCCATCGAACGAGATATTTCTTCTTCTTGGTCCTTCATGTTTGACCTATGCTACGTTCTTACAGAACTTCAATGATCTGATCTTCTTATCAGCTCGATACCTCCTCTTTCCAGTTGATGGTTGATTCTTCCCCATTAATCGACCCTTCTTCATGCATGTACAAGTCAGAAACATTGAACGTCAGCGATATATTCAACTGCTTTGGTAACTCTAGTACATAAGCATTATCTGAGATATTCTTAAGGATCTTGTAAGGGAATTTTCATCAATTTCAATTTGTTATATGTTCCCCTTGAGAACCTTTTCTTCTGTAGATAGGAATATACCAGATATCCTTCTAGAAAAGAATGCAGTTGTCTCCGTCGCTCAACTCTCACCTTATAGACCACGTCACTCTTTTCAAGTCTTTGCTTCACCTAGTCGTGCACTTCCTTCATGTGATCCGCTAGCGACTCGGCATCCGTGCTCTTCTACATTCCCATCGGTAACTCGACTAAGTCGGTTACTCCAATTGGGATTTTTCCTTGCACTATTTGTAATTGACTCATCCTCGTTGACCGATTTACCGAGTTGTTGTATGCGAAATCATCCTGCGCTAGTAAATTTTCCCACTTCTTGGGTCGGTCGACCATCAAACACCTGAGAAATATTCCCAAACTCCTATTCACGACTTATGTCTATCCACCAGTCTATGGATTATATGAAAAACTGAACTGCAACTTGGTGTCAAGTTTCTTCCACAAGGTTTGCCAGAAATGACCCATAAACTTAGTGTATTTGTCTGACATTATGCTCATCGGTAATCCATGCATCCTTACAATCTCCTTGAAAAATAATACAACAATACTTGTGGCATCACTCGTCTTCCGACACTGGATGAAGTGTGCCATCTTTGAAAACCCGTCGACTACCACAAATATGGAGTCATTACCTTGCTGCGTCTTCGGCGTTCCTAACACAAAATCCATACTAAGGTACTCCTGCGGAACTGTCGGCAGTGGTAATGGTGTATATAACCCTTTATTTCAACTTCTTCCCTTTGCATGTTGTCATATCCTACACCATCCAACCCAATTCTCGACATCCGCTTCTAGCCCTGGCCAATAGTACTTTTCCTCTACCAATGCCCTAGTCTTGTCGGCACCAAAATTCCCTACCAATCCTCCATTGTGCAATTCCCTAATCAAGTTCTCTCTAATTGATCCTCTAGGAATACATAGTCAATCCCCCTTGAACAAATATCACTCTTATACTAGATAGTCCAAGTATGGCGTCCTGTCGATCATACATGGTTCCTTCGATGCCTTCCACGCTTCCTTGAAGTCTTTGTTGTTATCATACTTCATATTCACCGACTCTAACCAAGTTTCTTGAACAATCATCGTGTTCAGTAGCGCAACCCTTCGACTCAATGCGTAGTATACCCGATTCGTCTTACCCAACTTGTGTCACAACACAAAGGTGTATCTTTGCATAAATTCCACCCACTTCGTATGCTTTTGTTTTAATTTAGTATGAATATCTAAGTATCTCAGAGCCTGGTGGTCGGTGTATAACACGAATTATTTCGGAAACAAGTAACACATCCATTTTTTCAATGCTTGGATGATGGCATAAAATTCCTGGTCATAGACCAAGTATTTATGCTTTGATTCATCTAAATTCTCACTAAAGAATACAATTGGTCAGCCTTATTGGCTCAACAATGCTCTAATCGCCACTCCACTTGTGTCGCAATCTACTTGGAAGACCTTATCAAAGTCGGGGAAAGCTAATACAGGTCTCTCTGACATCTTCTGCTTCAGTCTTTCAAATTCTGGTCGAGCGACCGTCATCCATTTGAACTTTCCCTTCTTCATACATGCCATCAGTGGTGTACATATACGACTAAAATCCCCGATGAACTTGTGGTAGAAGCTAGCAAGTCCATGAAAACTTCCTACCTTTGTCATGCTAGTCGGTTCCATCCACTCCATTATCACCTTGACTTTGTTTGGTTCCATCGACAACCCATGTTGTGAGATTACAAATCCCAAATATGTCAACTCTTCCTTCATGAAAGAGAATTTCTCCGGGTTCACCAAGAATTTATCCTCCTTCAATCGCTACAATACTTGTCGAAGGTGTACCAGATGTTCCTTCCTAGTCTGGCTAAAGATCAAAATGTCGTCGAGGTAGACTATAACAAATTTTCCCAAAATTGGATTCAGAACATTGTTCATCACCCTCATGAATGTACTGGGTGCATTGGTCAACGCAAATGGCATCAACAACCACTCATACAACCCTTCATTCATCCTACAGGTTGTTTTCCATCTGTTGCCCCCTTGTATCCGGATCTGATGGTAGCCACTTTTCATATCAATATTGGTGAAGTATTTTTCTCCAGTCAAATGTTCGATCAAGTTGTCCATCTTCAACATTGGGAATATGTACTTAATAGTAATCTTATTGATGGCCCTAGAATCGGTGCACATCCTACATTCTCTTCCTTTCTTTGGTGCTAGTACAGCTGGTACTGCACACGGGCTCAAAATTTCTCTAATTGCCCCATGTCCAATAACTCTTGGACTTATCGGTTCGACTCAGCATTTTTCGCCGGTATCATCCTATGTGGTGCCTTATTTGAAAATCTCGACCCTGGTATCAAGTTGACCCAATGAGACATACTCCTTGTCGGTGGAAAACTAGTCGGCACCTCATCAACCATAATTCCCTTGAACTCTGACAACACCTCTCCGAAATTTCGTTATAATTTATTTCGTCAATCCCTCGACACTTAGACCCTTTGGAATGATAACGAAGCAATATTATTGCTTCCCTTCCTCCTTCAAAACTCCTTGGTTGAACATATCAGCACTCTTTTCTCCCAATAGTCATTCTCTTGTCCTTGAATATTATGTTCCTCGACTAAGGGGATCATCGAGAAACTCCTTCCATCTTTCTCAATTGTAACCACATTTTTGCATCCATCATAAATCATGTTTTGGTCATATTGCCATGGTCAGCCTAGCAATAAATGGCATGCATCCATTGAAATCACATCGCACAACACATTGTCCTTTATCCCTTCGATATTATAGTTAATTAGGCATCATTGTGTTACCGTAACATGGTGTCCCTTCTGCAACCACGACATGTTATATGCATTCGGGTGTGTTCAACACTTCAATCCCAGTTTTCCAATCACCTCCATCGAGACCATATTCTCTGTGATACCTCCATTGATGATGGTCATACAACATGTGTCTTGAATCTTAACCTTTGTCTGAAAAATGGACTTTCTTTGGGTCGATTCTTCCTCCTCTCGTCTTACTGAATACAACGACGTTCTCTAGTTCGTCAGACTTCGACCTCCCTTAGATGCAACCTCGTCGTCCTTCATTAGAGGAAATTTGGGGTCTAAAATGGGCCTTATAAGAAAACAAGCCAACCATAATTTCTTGATGAGTTGGAATTCAAGAACCAATAGAATTTCAATCAAATGAGTCAACCATAATGGTTGACTTGAGATATTTGTCATAAAAAAAACTTCTTTTTTTGTTCGTATTTTCAACATATCTCCATGTGTTTTTACTCAAATTTTGAGCAGGAGCACTTGTTGGATGCGGAATTAAATTCCTTATCCAACGAGCACCCATTATGCATACTTTTGATGGACCCCCCTTCCCCAAAAACAATAAATACCTGAAAAAATGTGAATGATGGGGCAACGGGGTCCCTCAAAAGTATGCGGTGTGGGTACTCGTTGGATGCGAAATTTAATTCTGCATCCAATGAGTGCTCTTGCTCGAAATTCGAGTAAACAACAGGGAGATATGTCGAAAATACGAACAAAAAAACTAGTTTTTTTCTTTCTTCCTCCAAAATTAATAAATATATATTTTTTTAAAACTATTATTTTATTATTTCCTTAGGAGGCCCATTTTAGACCTCAAATTTCCTCTAATGATCCCAAACTATGGTGTCTGGTCGACTGGTGGTATGCAAATTCTTTAGGAACTCATACACTTTATGTCCCAACTCTCGACACTTGTAGCGGACTATTTTGCATTGATCCACACGTTTTCTATCATAAGCTCCTCTTCGAATATAGGTACCTCGACCTCTAGGGTTCTGAACCTAGATAAACAACTCATATTGGATGAAATATTTCATATCATTCACATACCTAGTGAATGCCTCCTCTCCCTTGTTGGTCTGGCCTAATCAAATAGACAGTCGATAGAATTCCTCGATGAACTCTTTCATGGTCATTTCTTTATGTCTCAGTTTTTGTAGCTTACTGAGCAAAGAAATCATGTAGTCGGTGGGAAGGAACTTATCCTTCAACATGGCGACCATTCAATCCCAAGCCTTCACCTTATCTTTCCCTTTCCTTACTATGTCAGCCTGTACATTGTCCCACCACAATGAGGCATGACCCTTCAAATTCAGACAAGCAACCTTCACCCTTTTGGGGTCCTATATCTATTCCATGTTGAAGTATTTCTCCATTTCCCTTATCCAACCAATCAAATATTTAGGGTTTAGGCTCCCTGAGTATCTAGACACATCCATCTTCGATTTACCTCTCATTTCAGACAATACTTTCAACAACTTGTCTCTTGGGTCTTCTTGACGTTCGTCCTCAGGAGTCTGTTCTTTTTCTTGTAAATCCTCATCGCTATGGTCTAGTGTATAAATACCCAGTCCTTTCTTCTGGGCTTCCTGTTAAATTTTCAGAATTTACTTCAATCTGATCTAGGATCTTAACTGAGAGAACAACATGTACAGCATATCTACAGCATATCAATCATGGAGGCAATAATGCAAGCACACAAGAGACACAAAGATTTACTTGGGGAAAACCATAAAGGTGAAAAACCCCAATAACTTCCTCAGAGATAGATAGAGCAATGATACAACCAACCATAAGAGATAGACACAACCTAGCAGTAGATCCTCCTCCTCCATAAGTGCACCACTCCTCCATGAGTGCATGAGTGAGAAGTGAGTGAGTAAATAGAGTGCCTCCCGCACTCTATTTATACTTGACTTGACTTGCCTTTTTACCTAACTCATGTAGGCTTGAACTTAACCACATAACATAATGCTGACTGGGCCGACCCCCAATAGGGTGGTGTAATAACCCTTTGACCCACATGACTTATACAGGCCCGACCCCAACAAGGTGGTCTAATAACCCATCAAGAATAAGTTACGACATTTACAATATAAATGACGACACTTCCTTATAGAGGAATAATACCATCTCTATAGGAATACAATATAAATATATGTGAAATACATTCTGAAGTTACATATACATCAACACTTCCTCCACTGCAGCCAACTCACTCTTCATACTTCTCATGGTCTGAATACATTTCTCAAATATTTCATAGTTAATGGTAACCCCTGTGCCTCCACGTGTCCTTCATTCTATACGATGTATATTTACGCCCCTTTGAGCCATGTTCACAGGTTCAACTGGATAACTCACACCACCCTATCGCAACCAAGACTCCTTTATCCACTGCAAATTTACCCAACCACAGCTAGAGTTTCCCTCCTGGTCCAATTGCAACTGGACTCACCATGCATTATTACTTCCTGCTCTGATACCAAGCTAATAGCAACGGTTGTTGTCTCTCGCCGATTCACTAGAAACAACCCCGACCGCCGCTGATTAGAGTGCACAAATCATACACATCAAACAATAACACACATAAATTTCCAAGGATTATGGCTTTATATTAAATGGAAATCATTTGTTACAGGAATGATTACATGCAAAGTCAATTCTTGTTCTTAGTCGAATAGACTATACACATAACATACACAGGTAGTCTTCTTCATAGAAGTTCTCCCAAGGATTCCAAAGGCTCCAGAAAGGATAAAAGGCCCCCTTTCTCAAAGTATGCACAGGTATTTATACTCGATACTGATCACTTAAATCGTCCTCCAGAAGCCTCAATCACTTCTAGGCATGTTCAAACCGTTTTAAATGATTTAGGTGGCTTCCTTCATTAGGTGGCTCCACCTAGAATTCTACAACTACCGCCATAACTTCTCCTGCAACTTCCCAACTACCTCTGCAGTTGTTCTCCATGGGCTTCTAACTGCTTTTGTCGGTCATCATCGACTCCCAACTTCCTTCTTTATTCTGGTCAACATCTTCTTCGACCGTTCAATTATATTGTCTCTTCATTTGCCATCGACCACTGTTAGTCAAAATCTCTGCGACACGTCCATCTTCCATCGACTGTGGCCCTATTGCTGGAGTTCATTGACTATCCTCCAGGAAACTTCTATCGGTCATGCTCGTATGTGTCTCTTGGGCCTAGATGCCCTTGCATCATCCTCTCACACTTCCCTCAAGAGAAAAATACACCTGTTGTTTTTGTTTTTCAATTTGTATAGGTGAACAAAGATATTCCTTCAACCTTTTTTGATGGTGGCTCTCAAAACAATCTTTGTGGAGGGGTGAAATTTGTTTTTATTTGATGATCATTATTTCAAACTTCAAATGGGATTGGGGTCGGGAACAAATAACTATGCAGAAATTTTCTCTATGAAACTTCTCCTATGTTTTGCAAAAGAAAATGGCTACAACAGTATTCAAGTTTTTGGTGCTTCGATGAACACTATAAATTGGGTAAACAAAACCCAAAAATGGCACAATATTTATTTTCTTTCAATGGTTGAGGAGGTTCAATGCATTGCATAAATCTTGATACATTTTCATTACACCATGTCTAAAGAGAATGGAATGTGGAAACCGACAAGCTATCAAAGGAGGGTTTTCAACTAACTTTTGGAAAATGGCAGATCTCAGAGGCACATAATAGAAATTTCTTCCAACTATACCATAGGTCGTTCATTGAAGCTATGGGGCACATACAAAATCAGCATGAAATCGATCATGCTTCATAAGTTTTGATAAATCAACTATATGTTTTGATATATACAAGTTCTCTCTACGCAGATATATTGTGAACTGCGTTGTACACATAAAATATATGAAAGAATGATATAATGGACAGATACAGAGGACAATATATTTTTGTTTTTTTTGCAGTGCAAACTTGTGGGTGTGCAATTTTAGAATACATGGTACACATGTATATGAAAAATCTAATTTTGTTTTACATAAATAAAATTACATTTTTTTCCAAGGAAAAATATTATTATTATTTAATTTTAAAATACAATTATCTAAGTTTTTTAAATAAATAGTATTATTTGTATAATCCATAATCTATCAAGAAATTGAACTTACCAGGAAAAAAGTGTTTTTAATTTTGAGGAAACAAAATTATTGATAGTAGTACAAATTTGAAGTTTTATAAATTTAATAAATTATTGAATTTAAAATTTGATGGGCTTTATTTTTGTTGTTAAAATAATTAAATACCCTAGAATGAGATGAAAGGTAAAGTTTTTGGTTTTCATTGAAAAGCAATTGTCTTGTCCCCAAATTTTTCATTGGGTCACAATGGCCTAAACCCCTTGGCCATACTCATGATAGTTGGTCAAATTGATGCTAAGGGTCAAATAATTGCCAAGAATGATGTCCCAATTAGTAATAATGTAAAATTAGATCCAAATGGACAAGGTGGGTCACATTAAGAGAAATTCCCAATTCAAAGTTATAATATACCCATCCAAATGAACTATCATGAAGGAAAATTACTAGTTCCATAGGTTGGGGGTGGAAGCATTAAAAGTTGGAATAAGTGAGACATAAGACCTAAAATTACCTTAGACTTACAAATTCACATTAAATGGGTCAAACAAATAATAATAAAAATAAAATAAGGTGGCATTGGATCATGAGGGCACATAAGAGGTTGTGGGACCCACACGTGGCAGGATTCCCCACTACACTTGGCATTATTCTCTCACCAATTCAAGTTCAAGATGAAGGGTCACATACTTGGGGGATTTGAAGAGGTATTATTCATGGTATGAATCATGTAAGGTAGCATTGGAGTGGAAGAGAAACTCCCATGGAAGAGGAAGAGGCATCTTAGAATAATGGTGACACTTGGAGTTAGATTCCCTAACTCCTATGACAACAATGATGAAGATTCTATGACACTTATGACAAATTTCAGACCTGATTGTTGACATATGACATATATGACATGTCAGGGCTAAAAATATCCTCCGAGAGGGTGCATAAGGGAGTTATGGCAGCCAAGAAGCTTCCCCATTCGAATTGAGGGAAGATGGAGACTAGGAATTGTTGGACAAATGGCACACATTGGAATCTCTTCCCAACTTGAGTTGGCATGAGGCTTTTGGAAGGAATTCGAACAATAAAATACAAGAACAAATAAGGAGAGGGGCTTTTGATCATTTCTCATTTTTCAAATTGGAGAGCATAGCTTGTCCATGCTAGTGGAGTGTTTACTCTACTTGCCTTAGTACCAATTTTGAGGGTGAAGGATTCCCATCCTAATTGGAAATTGGAGAGGTCATTCAGAACTTTCATTTGGATATACAATGGAGTCATTTGTTGCAGGTTGAAGCTATAGGGCTGCTCGTGACCATTTCTCCTTCAACTTGTTCCCACATCTCTCTCACTTTTCTCTCTATATTCTTGCTCTTGGAGGAAGGGTGCACATGGTGAGATGATGATATCTTTGTGGAAGTCCAAGGGGCCCCATTTATTTGTAATATGATGTTTGAACTCTGTATTTTATTCTCATTTGAACCTCAGGTCGAATATCCAAGTAAAACCATGTAAAAATGCCAAACTATGTATGAATGGGGCCAATTTCCCCCATAGCTTTTGCATAGCACACTTATTGTTGCACATAGTTAGTGAAGTACTTCTATTTAGACTTCATGGACATGTTATATACTATATATCTCTATAATAATCATATCATGAGAGCCACATCTTGAAACATTATGTATTTCAAGTGATATTTACTTTCAAGGAAGAGATTCAGGCCATTTTCCCATATGTCTTGTTGAGAGAGTTTGAAGTTGTTTGGTATCGAATTGTATCAGTGAATATCTATGGTTTTATTGATGTTTGGAAATCCATTAATATATTGAAGAAGTTTCATACACCTTATGCAAGTCCGTGTAACATTTCTCACAAATTTCATAGCAAGTTATATAATTTTTCTCTCATTTCCCCCTATGTTAAGACATGTTTACCAATATCTGATTTATGGGAGTTGTAGCAACCTTTAAGGACTGGTTAATGATGAATTTGGGTGCCCATTGAAGCCATATAAATAATCCATGTATCTTTTTCTGAAAGTTGGGAGGTTCGTAGTGCATTTGGGAAGCCATTAGTGACCTCTACCCTTGGGGAATTTGAACCTCTAATTTACTAACAAATTTCTCTATTTTCTCCCGAACTTAAATGAATGTTGAAGAAGTATTTTGATAGTTTTATTTCCTAATACCATTCAAAAACTCTCAGTCCCAATTCGAATTCCTTAGGAGTCTTTTGGTGCCATATACCCTTGGGGGTTTCAACATCGATTTTCCTAGTAATTTTTCCCTTCATTCTCTATTTGTAAATGCAAGTTGTTGAAGTACTTAGAAGGTGTCCAAGCATATAATGGCTGAATTAGGGTGTCCTAATACACCTCAATCCACTCTATACATAATTCGAAACCATTTGGGATCATTTGGGACAGTTTGGAGCTTCACTAGTCCAAGGTTCGAAAATTGATCAAATTGAGAAAATTTCCAAACTGGGGACATTACAGCAATATAATCCTTGCACTAAGATTTTGAAAATATTTGAAATTTTTCATTTTAATTTTATAATTTCACTAATATTTTCATTTTCATTTTAATTTCATAATTTCACTTTGATAGTACAATGATTTTCCTTTGTAATTTTTTTTCTTTTATCATATTTTATTTTAAATTTAATTACCAAAATGATTTTCTTTTATTAATTTTTTGTCTTTTTAATCATGCTTTTCCTAATTTCAGTTACAAACATCAATTGCTTTGACGATATTCAAATTATATTATAAAAATGTTAATTTCTCTCATTTCAAATTACCAAAATGCTTTTCCTAAACTCAATTACCAATTTTCACTTTTCTTTTATCAAATTCAATTACAAAACATGCATTGTTTTCTTTATTTTCAAATTTTATTCCAAAAATGTTAATTTCTCTAATTTCAAAGTCGGATTTAATCCGTAACTTTGTCATTGTTTCTCTGATTATTCATTCATGATGGCTTTTCAAATTCTGGAGAATAATTTTAATAATTACAATTCATTCTTAGCTATATAATAGCTTTAAAAATTTATAACTTTATAAATTACATTAAAAGTCTTTTTATAAATTATAACTTTATAAATTAAATTAAAAGTTGATGTATATAGAAAATGTTTGATGGCTTGATACGTTTGTGTCAGTTTTTTGGATAGCTAGGGATGGACAGTGACGATGCATTTTCTAGATGATGTGGGAATTTTTTTGATTGTGTCCATTAGTCTGGGCTCTTAATGAGATGGATATTTTGACAGTATGTTCATTTGTTTAACGTGTGACAATGTCACAATGTCACTATGTTTTGTTTTGTGATATTGTAAGATTATAGGTAAATGTAAGTCTAAGTTTTCTTGAGACTATTATTTTTGTTGATAATGCTAGACTTTTTGTTAAGAAAAAAAATTAATAAGAATGGTATATTATATGAAGAATCTATTCTCTTATCTGAGAATGCATTGTGATGCAGGAGCATTGAGGCCTAGGTAGATCAGTCGAAGTTAGTTGACATAAGGGAGCCGATCAGAGGGAGTGTTGATGACTACTGGTGCATGAGGCAGATTGACTTGTCGAAGTCAATAAGTCGAGCAGAGAACTGTCGAAGCAGTCGACATGTCACTAGTCGATAGACGACAGTCGATAGTCGACAAGTTGCCACGGAGTCATAGTAAGGTCGACATGTTGTTAGACCATGACATCGATAGGTTGGGCATGAGCTAAGCGAGGAGGAAGGTGCGGAAATGGTGAATCCTAAGTACAGAATTAAACCGAGAGGCGAGTATGGCCGACGTGATGGTTTAGTGTAGCATGTCAGAAGGACGCGTAGAAGTCAAGGGGAGTACTTGGAAATAGCTCGAGGTTGCTAAAGAAGTTAATGGATGTTATTTCAGGACTTGGGTGAAGACATGGCAGATGTCATCACAGGTAAAGGCTGTGCAGCATGGTCGAGGCGCTGACAGATGCAGGTCCACAGGATCATGGAAGGATCGGTTGTTAGAGGATGCACGTCTTGGGGATCGCAATGGTATCGGGAACAACAGCATCAGAGTAGAAGACCAAGGAATTTGGATCAGTTGAGGACAACTTGGAATTTTGGGAAAGTTAAGTAGAGCAAGAAGAACTCAAGAGAAGTCTAGTAGATTGGATAGGAAAGTCTCACATCTACAGAGACGAGAGATCGAGCCATAGCTCAGAGTTCCGCAGCGAACCAGGAGATGGTGAGATCGACATACTAAGAGAGAACACAGTTACTTCTGTGTTGTAACGGCTAAGGCCGACAGTTATTTAGTTATTTCATTTCCTTGCAGTTTGCATTGTAACCAATTGGAGAAGTAACATAAGCCAACTTCTGGCATGTTGTTTACATCTTATCTATGTGAACATGTGTGTGGTGTGTATTGTTAAACAAGAACCTTAAGTGTCTAAGGTGCCTTGCATCAGTTGGTATCAGAGAGGAAGGAGAATCCTGTCAAGGAGAAAGGAAGCGATACCAACCTGCCTTATGTCAGTTGGTATCAGAGCAGAGAAAATCCCAAGACTTGAAGGATAACGTCAGTAGTATTAAGCCTGCAAGTGCATTGAATAACTCCAGCTGAGGTTGAGCAAAGTCGTGGACAACTTGTTGAAGTCCATTTGTGATTGGACGAGTGAGAGTTTTAGCAGAGGTTGAAAATGGATCACAGAGGCATTAATGTCCGAGGATGGAGAGCGCATGGCGAAACAGTCACATTTGATTGTGAGATGTTCGACTAGTGCATCCGAACAATGCGAACTTTGAAAAATGAATTCGCAGCGATCAAAGAAAGCCAAAGGCATGGTTGTATTCCTGATGCATTAGACCACAATGATGAGGAAGTCGAAGAGGTGGAACCATGGGAAGCAGTGGAAGATGAACCAGAAGAAAAACTCATCAAGCTTTTGACAGATATGAGAGGTCGAGCAAAGATAGATGTTCATACCTACTCGGGAAGTCTAGATCCAAAATATTTGATCAACTGGTTCACAGAGATGGAGAAATACTTCAACATAGAGTAGATCGAGGATCCTAAACGGGTTAAGAATGCATGTCTAAGGTTGAAGGGTCATGCCGCATTATGGTGGGACAATGTACAAGCTGACAGAGTCAAGAAGGGCAAGGAGAAAATCAATTCTTGGGATAGGATGGTCGCCAAGCTAAAAGGAAAGTTCTTTCCAAATGACTATGTGATTTCCTTGTTCAGGAAGTTGTAGAACTTTCGACAAAAAGAGATGATTGTGAAGGAGTACACACAAGAGTTCTATATATTGTCAATAAGATCGGTCCAGACCGACGAAGGAGAAGAAGTTGTCTCTAGGTATGCGAACGGCTTAAAATATGCCATTCACGATGAATTGAGCATGTCAAGATTCAGAGCAATGGGTGAAGCCTACCAGTTAGCTCTGAAGGCAGAAGAGAAACTATCGAGAAAATTCGTAGCAACCAGAGGCAAGATGACTGGTTGGGGTGCGAGCACTGTTTTTGTGAAAGGCCAAAGCAGCGGTCACAGGAAGGAAACTGTCGAAGAGAGTTGACATATGGAAGGGAAATTGACAAGAGAGAAAGTGCAAGAGAACCGACGCGATGGCCATGAGAACCGTGGTCGAGGTGCGTATGGTTCAGGTGGTCCATTTGATAGAAAAGGAGCTAATGGACCAGCCATAATCTGTTACAAGTGTTGTGGAGTGGGACACAAGGCATATGAATGCCTAGAGAACCTACATGCTGCAAAGGAGTCGAAACCCAGACGTCAAAGGGATGAACAAGTCGACAAGAGGGAAGAATCGACATCCGACAGAAGTGAGGATGGCAAGAAGAAAAGTCATGCCATGACAGCCAGCAAGACAATGGTTTTGGATAACAAATGTGACGAGCAAGAGTTGGCACAGTAGAAGGGGATATTTCAAACCAAGGTGCGAATTGGCGAATGGCATTGCAAGACCATAGTTGATGGTGGAAGCACTGAGAATCTTGTGTCGACAGAAGTGATCAAGAAAGCAAAGTTTAGATGTTGAGAACATCCACACCCATACAATATCTCATGGTTGCAGAAAGGACACCATGTGAAGGTGACTAGACAATGCCTGATTAACTTCAAGGTTGGGAAGTTAGAGGATGTTGTATTGTGCAACATAATCCCAATGGACGTGTGCCATCTGTTGTTAGGGATACCTTGGAAATATGATGGGAAACTGATCTATGATGGTCGAGCCAACATAGTCACAGTGTGGAAAAATGGCGTGAAGAGAACTCTTAAGCCGAAACCGGAGGATCAAGTTGACGGTAAGCACGGCGAGAGCAACTTTTGGGAGAAGCGAGTGCCGATGTGCTCACCAAAAGAATTCCTTACAGAAGAGGAAAAGTAGTCAGGGTGTTATGCTAGCATTCCGAAAGGACCATGTGTTGAGAAGGTGATAATGGAGGAGAAACTTTTAGTCGAAGTCGGAAGGATGCTTAACGAGTTTCAAAGCATAGTGGTCGATGAGACACCGATAGGATTGCCACCGAAAAGGAGCATATCCCATCAAATCGACTTGATTCCATGGTCGAGTCTACCAATCAAAGCACTGCATAGGATGAGTCCAACAAAAGTTCAGGAGCTCAATTGACATGTACAGGAGTTGTTGGACGGAGGGTTGATAAGAGAGAGTCTGATTTCGTGCATGGTACTAACCATATTAGTGCCGAAGAAAGGTGGAGAAGGGAGGATGTGTACACACTCTAGAGCTATCAAGAAAATCACGATCAAGTATCAGTTTCCATTGTCGAGAATGGACGACTTGATGGATTGTTTGAGTGGATTAAAGTACTTCACGAAGATAGACCTGAAGAGCAGTTATCACCATATTTGTGTTAGAGAAGGAGATGAATGGACGACAACATTCAAGACAAAGGAAGGGCTGTATGAGTGGTTAGTCATGCCATTTGGATTGACTAAAGCACCGAGTACATTCATGCGATTGATGAATGAAGTACTGAAACCATTCTTGGGAAATTTTGTCATAGTCTATCTAGACGACATTCTGATTTTCAGTCGAACCAAGACAAAACACTTGGAGCAAATTCGACAGGTATTGCAGAAGTTGCAAGATGAGAAGCTAATGGTGAACCTGCAAAAATGTTTCTTCATGAAGGAAGAACTGGTATACTTGGGATTTGTAATCTCAGGTAAAGGGTTGATGATGAACCCAGAAAAGACGAAGGTGATATTGGATTGTCCTGAACCGAAAAGTGGGACTGGAGTGAGGAGTTTCCATGGACTTGCCACTTTCTACAGGAAGTTCATCTGGGGATTCAGTCGGATTTGTGCACCATTGATAGAGTGCATGCAGAAGGGATAATTCAAGTGGACCGAGACTACCCAGCGAGCTTTCGACAAGTTGAAGGGAAAGATCACTGAGAGCCTAATGTTAGCGCTCCCAGATTTCAACAAGGTTTTCCAGGTCGATTGTGACACAAGTGGAATAGCAATTGGAGTAGTGTTGAGCCAGGAGGGCCTACCAATTGCATACTTCAGTGAGAATTTGGATGACGCGAAGCGAAAATATTCTGTCTATGACCAATAATTTTATGCTATTTTCCAAGCGTTGAAGAAGTGGAGGCATTATTTGTTTCCCAAGGAATTTGTGTTGTACACAAATCACCAAGCGTTGAGGTATCTAAATACTCAATCGAAGTTGAATCAGCGGCACATGAAATGGGTTGAGTTCCTACAGGGATATACATTCATGTTGCGACATAGGTCGAGAAAATAGAACAAGGTTTTCAACGTGTTGAGTAGAAGAGTTTCATTGCTGAACACAACGACAGTTCTGGAAACATGAATAGAGTCAGTGAAGACGGAGTATGCTACCGACGAGGATTTTGCAAAAGCGTGGGAAGCTTGTCGTGAACCATGGAGTGTCAACAAAAATCCATAATTGGATTATTTTTTCCAAGAGGGATACCTATTCAAGGGAAATAAGTTGTGTATTCCCAGAGGATCCGTGCGAGAGAACCTAATCTGAGAGTTGCATAGCGGTGGATTAGCAGGTCATTTTGGCATCGACAAGACTAAGGCATTAGTTAAAGAAAATTATTATTGTCCAAGAATGATGACAGATGTCGGAAAGTGGGTTTGACATTGTAGAGTTTTCCAGTTGGAAAAAGGAAGAAGTCAGAACACGGGGTTGTATACACCATTTCTGGTACCAAATACCCCATGGGAGAACTTGAGCATGGATTTTGTGCTAGGATTGTCGAAGACACAGGAGGGGAGTGACTCAATTTCTGTTGTAATCGAATTTTTTTTTAAAATGGCACACTTTATTCCATGTCGGAATACAAGTGATGCCACAAGCATTGTTGTACTATTCTTCAAAGAAGTAGTCAGATTGCATGGGTTGCTAAAGAGTATCACATCAGATAGAGATACAAGGTTTATGGAGCATTTCTGGAGGACCCTATGGAAGAAACTGGACACGAAGTTGCAGTTTAGCTCGGCATATCATCCACAAACAGATGGATAGACTGAGGTGGTGAAAAGAAGTTTAGGAAACCGTTTGAGATGTTTAACAATCGACAGACCCAAGCAGTGGGAGAACATGTTGGCGCATGCAGAGTTCGCATACAACAATTCTGTGAATTGGTCGATAGGTTTGAGCCCATTCTAGATTGTTCAAGGAAGAATCCCACATGGAGTGGTAGATTTGGTCAAGTTGCCAATAGAAATCAGGAAAAACCCGGATGCAGAATCATTCACAAAGCACATAAAAGAAATTCATGAAGATGTGAGAAAGCGCATAGAAAAGAGAAACGTGGCATACAAGTTGAGAGCCGAAAGGAAGAAGAGACTACAGCCGTTCAACGAAGGAGACTTGGTCTATGCTCATTTGCTGAAGGAGAGATTTCTGATAGGAACCTATAACAAGCTGAAGCTGAAGAAGATTGGACCATGTAAGATTCTGAAGAAAATTTTAGACAATGCTTATGTGTTGGAGCTGCTGGATGACTTGAGCATTTCCCCAACATTCAATGTCTCATATTTGTACAAGTTTGAATAAGGTTCAAGCAGTAGAAGCGCAGAAGTGTTGAACATTGACTGGACAAAGTAGATTCCAGATCGACACAATGAGGAGATCGCAGAAGTAATAGAGGAACGCGAAGTCGATCATACGTGCAGTTCACAAAGGAAAGAATACTTGGTGCAATGGAAATATGATGAGTTGCAGGAGGCAACATGGATTTTCGAAGAAGATTTCAAGAGACTAATGAAGCAGTTGAGTTCTTTTTCACCTAGGGAGTCTGATGAAGGAGCATCGAGGCCTAGGTAGATCAGTCGAAGTTAGTCGACATGAGGGAGTTGGCCAGAGGGAGTGTCGATGACTTCTGGTGCATGAAGCAGATTGACTTGTCAAAGTCAATAAGTCGAGCATACAACTGTCGAAGTAGTCGATAGGAGTGCGAAAGGAATTCGAGAGTCAACATGTCACTACTTGACAAACGACAGTCGATAGTCGAAAAGTTTCCATGGAATCGTAGTAAGGTCTTCATGTTGTCGGACCGCGAAATCGATAGGTTGGGAATGAGCTAAGCAAGGAGGAAGGGGTGGAAATGGTGATTCCTAAGTATAGAATGAAACCATCAGGTGAGTCAAAGCTAATAGACAGTATGGCTGACGTGATGGTTTACTGTAGCAAGTCATAAGGATGTGTAGAAGTCAACAAGAGTACTTGGCAACAGTTCTGGGTTGCTAAGGAAGTTAATGGCAGTTATTGTAGGTGGGTGAAGACATGAGATATGCCGTCACAGGAAGAGGTTGTGCAACACGATCGGGGCGCTGACAGTTGCAGGTCTACAGGATCATGGAAGGATCGGCTGACAGAGGATGCGGGTCTTGGGGATCGCAATGGTCTCGGGAACAACAACAGCAGAGTAGAAGACCAGGGAGTTTGGATCAGTTGAGGATGACTCGGCATTTTGGGAAAGTCAAGCAGAGCTCAAGAGAAGTATGGTAGATTGGATATGAAAGTATAACATCTACAAATCCAGGAGATTGAGCCATAGCTTAGAGTTCCACAGCAAAAAAGGAGAGGGTGAGATTGACACACTGAGAGAGCACACATTTACTTCTATGTTGTAACGGATAAGGCCGACAGTTAGTTAGTGTTACACCTAAAATATTACCATCATGAGACTCAGTGTGAACATCCGTAAAGTTTCCTTGGATAATTCATTAACCTGGAAGAGATGCAAATCCATTTGTACTAGGTTTTGAGAGGTCGTCGTAGGTTGTCATCATGCAACCTGCGACATCACAGGTTGTTTTCTTGTAGACTGTGACGATGTCAGTTAATGGACTAAAATAGCTTCTTCGAGCCCATTCTAAAAGCTAGATGACATGGATCCCTATCCCTATCCTTTGGGAGAGCTGGCATTCAGTTCCTAACCTCTTGGAAGGATCCCCTATCTCTCTCCTACCATATATCAACCTACTCTATCAACTTAGTCCTATATAAGTGAAGCTCACTCCCATTCCAAGGGGAGGAAGTCTATAGTGTCTACATGTTGGTGAATTTACCTTAGGACAGATCTCTATTCATCTATTGGAAGACTCACACTTCCTTGGGAGGCTTTGGCATTGGCTTGATTAGAGAAGGATTGCTACGTTAAGTCACTGGTTGTAATCTCTTCATCCTATGTATTTCCCTTTCAATACAATAAGATAAGTTCTTTCCACCAAAATCTCATTGTGTTAATGATATCCTGTGTAGTTTTCCTACTTAACTGCTTAGTTGGATTTATTATTGTGTAGATGCGTTTTACTTGTTTTGTTGTCATGTTATCTTGACAGGTTTTGCAGCTCAGATCTGAAGATCATCAAGCTTGGAGCAGCATTCAAGGAGAAAAGGATCAGCGATCTATAAGGTCAAACGTATCTAGTTCCTTGTTCTCTAATTAGTTCTAGGAGAGTGATTTATATTCTGTCCTATTTGTTCTAGACTCACATTGAGTTAGGGAGATTAGGCCTCGAGTCCACTCTCGGTAAATTTTTCGTCAAACAAATCTGGCGACCATACTGGGGATATGTCATTTTCAGTTGATTGCTTTAACAAGCCATCCATAATCTTATTTTCCTTCTAATCCGTGTTTCACCATCAGACCTTCACTTTGAAGAGTCTGTAGTCCTCCTATGAGTTTGTACTCGCCATTTTTAAGCCATTTCATTGCTCATTATTTGGAGATTGGTTCATTCTTGAATTTGGACCTCACCTGTCGCACCTGGGCAGTGGAGCCAGAGTGACACTGTGTCATTTCTTGGTCTATGTTCTATGTCTTTTGGCCTATCACCGCAACCCATCCATTAGTGCACTGCGACATCATCGCACTTCCCGCATTAGTGACCTGTGACGGTCGCTCTGTGTACAAACATAGACTGCGTCAATATGTCAAAACTGACATAAGGTAAACCCCTCTCCATTTTTTGATTTGAGTTTTGGTTCGTTGCGCAAACCCCCTATGTGCTGCAAGATCCAGTCAGAGACCCCATTTTTTGTTTGTGTGCTGAAGTGTTTGGTTTTGTTTGGAGTTGTTTTGGGTTTTGTCTTCGACAAGTCTAAGATTTGGTAGTGGTGGAAAATCTCGTCTCCCCCACCTGCATCCACTCACCCTTGCATTCCCTCCTCTCCTTGCCCAATCTGGTCATGGTATTAGATCAGTTTCCAGACCTCATTTGCATACATTTTTGATCTTTTGCTTGCTTTAGTATTGCTTGCTACTGATTGATTTTTGAGTGTTTGTGTGTATTTTCAGTCCATATGAGTGCTTGTCATTTTCTTGGGATTTTCTAAGTCATTGGAGTATTGCAAGTGATCTTTTCCTTTCAGTATTTATGTTTAAAAGCATCGATGTCATCAAATTGTTATTTTGATACATCCATTGAAAAACCAAAAGTACTTCATTTCCATCATTTTTCAAGTTCATTTGAAAAATTTTACATGCATTGGAATGTCTCATTTGTATATATTTTGGAAAAGTTGAAAGAAAGTTGAATTATTTGTGTTTTTCACAAATTATGAGTTGCTCATTTTCTTGAAAAATTCGAGTAGATATCAAGTTTCACGAAAGTAGTTCCATGCTTGGAAAGTTACATGCATCTTTTGGTTCTTATGCTTTTAGGCCATTGTAGTGAAAGTGAAAAGCTTCCATACTCTACTTAGGGACTCTCTCTTTTCATCACTTAGCATCATTTTTGTTTAGAAAAGATAAAAGAAAAAGAAACGCATGCTTTGATTTGGCTTATTAGTGTTGTGTTCTTTTTCGTGTTTCGCTCAAAAATAAAATAATACTTCATAATCATTTTTGGTAGATTTGGGATTGTGTTGTATTGTGTTTCTTTGGTAAAATCATTGGAAACAAATTTCTCCCTCCCAAACATAGAGTTCATCAAAAGAAAAGTACATTTTTCGCATGTAGTTAGGGCTTGCATTATTTTTAAATTTATGTACTCACCTCATGCATTTACCTAACCTGTTAGAACATTATTACACCTATGTACATTAATCATTTATTAATTGATGGTTAATTAGTGCCTAAGTGATTAATTATTACATCCCTAAGTTGGTTAGGTGGTAAATGGTCAAATATCTTGAACTAGTTAGCAATGTGAACAAACCTGTGCATGTGTTGAGTCAAACTAGCTGTTGGGTGCGCTCCCCAGGGAATTTAATGCATTCAGCATGCCTAGAGCACCCTCCCCAGGTCAATTAATGCATTCAGCATGCTTCTCTTCTACCTAGGGCGCACATGCTCAGAATGTGGACAATCTTGCCAACTTTGTCCAATTTTTGGCCAATTCTAGCTTCCTAACCTCTAACCAACCAGATTCTCCACATGTGTGAGGTCACATGGGCTTGTCCAGTCATTCCCAGCATTCACATAGTAGTTTCGAACCAGTTTGGGATGGTTTGCGATATTTTGGTCAACCTAGGGGGGTTTGAGCTTTTTCTAATCTAGATCAGTGTGAACACTCCATATGGATTCGAATTGTTCTAGATTTGTATATATGGAGGTTCTTAACCTATTTTGAGGTTGGACAGTTAATAATATTACAGTTATTTTCACCCATTTCATGTGTTAATACATTTTGTTCTTTATTTTACAGATTTATGCTATTCTTGCAAATGTTGTGCAATCTTTTTCACTAGTGAGGAATCCATAGTAGCTAGGTTCTACTATGATTGAGATTTTACATGGTATCAGAGCTCTTGGAGCTACCATTCGAACCAGCAAGACTGTTTTAGTGGATTGCCAGAAGCAGTGGAGAAACCACAGAATTCTTGAGGCCATTGCATTGAGTCATTAGAGAAATCTAGTGGCTCTTCTCAGGTGTGATGCTCTCCCGAATGTACCCACTATCCAAACAGGGTTCGAATATGTTAGTGTAGATCCATCCTGAGTGATTTGAGAGTTGTTTGCAGGTATTGAAGATCAACATTGTCAGCAAGTGCGCATTGCAGCAGAGAAGAATGGAGCCATCTCACCCAAATGTGCTCACTCCCTTCAACTATTTCGATTGGAAGGCAGAAATGGTGATTTTGCTGAGATCTAAGGGTCTCTACAGAATTACGATGGGCATTGAGGTGGAGCCAAACTTAGCTGTGGAGAAATCCAATTTTTTTAATAGAATGGATGAGGCATTTGGCCTCCTTTGTCTCAGCATTTCAAGAGACCTCCTATTTCATGTAGAAAGTCTAGCAACTCCAAATGAAGTGTGGCTCAAGCTTGAGACCTTGTTTGGAAAGACTGATGAGATGAGAGGCCACCAGCTCGAAAATGAGCTTGTTTCACTAAGCCCAGGGAATTTCAATTCCATCCAGGACTTCTTCACCAAGTTCAAGAACTTGGTCTTGCAGATTAGACAATGTGGCATAGAGAAGAAAGAAGAACAGTTGGTGTTGTCCATTCTCTCCAAACTGGGTTCTGAATACTCAGTTTTTGTGTCTTCCTTCAACTCCACAAGGCTCATAGTTAGAGGTTGGAAGATGCCATCTTTGGCTGAATTCATGGAGATGCTAACTCAAGAGCAAGACAAGCTAGTCTTGATGGGATCCATCAAGCAAAAATACCAAGTTCTTGCAACTGGAGATTCGAAATATGGAAGAGGCAAGCAAAAACCCAGGGGGCCAAAACCTCAAGAGAAGAAGAGGAAGGATGAGAGGCCCAAATCCTATGAGGGGGTTTCGAATCCTGTCAAGAACAAGGGAAAGAAGGCTAAGAAGACAAAATGCAGCTACTGTCAAAGGGGTTTTCACCCAGAGAGTTCATGCATGAAGAAAACCATAGACATCATGACCCATCTCCTACAGAAAAATAATATTCCTCTTCTTGAAAGTTCCAAGAAGAAGGAGTGTGTTTCTAAAGACAAGGAGAGTTGCCATGCTTTGGTGGGTTGTTCATATCATTCACCCTTGTTCATCATTTATTCAGGTGCCTCAAGGAAAATGGCTTCTTCAAGAGATTCATTTTCTGAACTTGCACCCTATAGTGGTCTCTCCATTCGAATGGGAGATGACTCAAAAATCCCTGCTCATGGAATTGGGAAAATCTCTATGGAGAATGGCTTCTTCTCCAATATGTTGTATGTACCAAACCTTGCAGCAAACTTGCTCTCTGTATATCAAATGACACATACTGGAGCAGCAAAGAAAGTTGTCTTCACTCAGGATGATGTGGAGATATCAGAAATTTCCACCGGGAAAATTGTTGCAATGGGTGTTGCAGACCATGATATGAAGATGTACAAGTTCTCCCACTTTATCGAGTTCTCTTCACCAAGTGTACTTCTGTCACATGGGAATGAGACTAGAAAGCTATGGCATCAAAGGTATGGTCACCTAAACTACAGATATCTTCAAGCTTTGAGCAAAGGAGAGATGGTAGAAGGGCTGCCACAAATCCGTTTTTCCAATGGAACATGCAAGGGTTGCATGGTTGGGAAGCATCCTGAAAAGAAGTATGACAAAGGGAAGGCAAGGAGGGATGATCAGCCACTTGGGATAGTGCATTCTGATATGATAGATCCACTCCCCACTCCCTCCTATGGCTGCAGCAAATATGTGCTCACCTTCATCGATGACTACTCAAGGTACTGCTGGTTATTTTTCCTTAAGCAAAAATCTGAAGTCTTTGAATGTTTCAAAATTTTCAAGAGTATGGTTAAGAACTTCAGTGGGAAGGACATGAAGGTTTTGAGGAATGATAATGGCAGAGAGTATGTCAATAAGAATCTGCAGCAGCTCTGTCAAGAGCATGGCATTCAGATGCAACACTCAGTGCCCTACACACCACAGCAAAATGGTGTTGCAGAGCGCAAAAATAGAGCACTGAAAGAGATGGCAACTTGCATGTTGCAAGCAAGGGATTTGTCTCTTAAATTGTGGGCTGAAGCTATGAATTGTGCAGCATATGTTCAGATCAAACCACCACACAAAGCATTGCAAGGAATTACTCCATTTGAAGCATGGATGGGCCACAAGCCCAATGTTTCACATTTCAGAATTTTTGGCTCAAGGGCTTGGGCCAGAATTCCACCGAAGAAGAGAAAGGACTTGCAGCCCCAAAGCAAGGAGTCAATCATGGTTGGGTATGTAGAGGATTCCAAGGGCTACAAGCTCTTTGATCCATCCACTCAAAAAACTTTCATTGAAAGAAATGTCAAATTCGAAGAAGAAGAGTTTTTGCAAGCTAGTGAACATGGTGATGGGGAATGCTCATTTCCTTGTCTTGATGATGAAGTAAGTAGTGATTCTTCTTCTGATATTTCTGATTCTGATATTGCTGAAGATGATGTTGATATGGATTCTGATAAGTAGTGATTCTTCTTCTGATATTTCTGATTCTGATATTGCTGAAGATGATGTTGATATGGATTCTGAACATATCCCTCCCTCAAGGCCCAAGTGGGCAGAGAAAACAATTCAAAGTGCCAGAGAGCTTGTGGGAGATCCCCAAGATGCTAGGAAAACTAGAACTCAATTTCACAATTCCTTTGCATGTGATAATTCTGATCTGAGTGAGGCATGTTATTTGATGGTTGGTTCTAATCCAATGTCATATTCAGAAGCATGTACAGACCCAAGGTGGCAATCAGCCATGCAAGAAGAGATGAACTCACTCCATGAGAACAAAACTTGGGATTTGGTCCCTCTTCTTCCCAAGAGGAAACTAGTGCAATGCAAATGGATTTATAGAACCAAAGTTGGATCTGATTGCTATGATCTAAAGTATAAGGACAGGTTGGTGGCTAAGGGTTACTCTTAGGTCCAAGGAGTGGACTATATAGAGGCATTTGCACCGGTGGCAAAGATGGACTCCATAAGACTAGTTTTGGCCATTGGGGCTTCCAAGCGATGGGAGGTTCATCACATGGATGTAAAAAGTGCCTTTCTTCATGGGGATCTGAATGAGGAGATATATATGCAGCAGCCTGAAGGTTTTATTTCTGATCATACACTTGTTTGCAGGTTGAACAAGTCACTCTATGGGCTCAAGCAAGCTCCTAGAGCATGGTATGCAAAAATGGACAATTTTCTGCTATATTTGGGGTTTGAGAGGTGTAAGTCTGATCCAAATGTTTATATGCAGCATGTTAGTGATCTGATATTGATTAATGTACTGTATGTTGATGATCTTTTGATCACTGGTAGCTGCACCAAAGAACTTGACTCAGTTAAGAGAGCATTGCACAGTGCATTCTCCATGACCGATCTAGGATTGCTAAAACAATTTCTGGGTTTGGAGATAGACCAAACTGTGAATGGGATTTATGTATGTTAGTCAAGGTATGCTTCAAAATTGCTGCAGAAATTTAATATGGCTGAATGTAAGTCTGCAAAATTTCCATTTCTTTCAGGAGTTAAGCTTACAGAATGGGGTTCTTCACCACTAGTTGACAGTTCATTGTATAAACGGCAAGTTGGGAGCTTGTTGTATCTTACACACTCTCGACCAGATTTGTCTTATGCTGTTGGGGTTGTTGCAAGGCACATGAAAGAACCTCATGAGATCCATTGGAAGGCATCCAAGAGGATCCTTCATTATGTTCAAGGTACTAAGTCCTTTGGTATCCATTATGCTGTTGGTTCATCCCTTGAACTAGTAGGATTTACAGATTCTGATTGGGCTAATGATTGTATCGATCGAAAATCTACTTCCGGTTATGTTTTTATGCTTGCACATGGAACTATATGCTGGTCAAGCAAGAAACAAAATACTATTTCCTTATCTTCAGCTGAGGTCGAGTACAGGGGAGCAGTTAATGCAGCCACACAATGTGTTTGGTTGCAAGGTATTCTTGCAGAGTTCGGGATTGTTTTTGATTCACCCACTATTCTTTGGTGTGAAAATCAAAGTACAATCAAGATTTATACTGATCCAGTTCAGAGGAAAAGGACCAAGCACATAGAGATACACATGCATTACATTCGGGGTTTGGTGCATGACCGGACCATAGCATTGCAGTATTGCCCATCCAGTGAGCAAACTGCTGATATCTTCACCAAGTGTTTTACCGAGAAGACCTTCACTCACCTTACATCTTTGCTTGGGGTGAGTGATGCATGGTGATGATTGGTGTATTCTGATATATGCCACATGTCCATTTTAGAGGGGAGGTTTTATTTCCCATGTGGTTTTCCTCCTTACCTTGGTTACATGGACAAATAAATTTTTATGATGTGAAAGGTGACTTGAACCTAGTTGACAAGGCCTTAATTTTTTATATTTCACTAAGTCTAGCTTAAGGGGGGGTGTTAGAACATTATTACACCTATGTACATTAATCATTTATTAATTGATGGTTAATTAGTGCCTAAGTGATTAACTATTACATCCCTAAGTTGGTTAGGTGGTAAATGGTCAAATATCTTGAACTAGTTAGCAATGTGAACAAACCTGTGCATGTGCTGAGTCAAACTAGCTGTTGGGTGCGCTCCCCAGGGCATTTAATGCATTCAGCATGCCTAGAGCACCCTCCCCAGGTCAATTAATGCATTCAGCATGCTTCTCTTCTACCTAGGGCGCACATGCTCAGAATGTGGACAATCTTGCCAACTTTGTCCAATTTTTGGCCAATTCTAGCTTCCTAACCTCTAACCAACTAGATTCTCCATATGTGTGAGGTCACATGGGCCTGTCCAGTCATTCCTAGCATTCACACAGCAGTTTCGAACCAGTTTGGGATGGTTTGGGATATTTTGGTCAACCTAGGGGGGTTTGAGCTTTTTCTAAGCTAGATCAGTGTGAACACTCCAGATGGATTCGAATTGTTCCAGATTTGTATATATGGAGGTTCTTAACCTATTTTGAGGTTGGACAGTTAATAATATTACAGTTATTTTCGCCCATTTCATGTGTTAATACATTTTGTTCTTCATTTTACAGATTTATGCTATTCTTGCAAATGTTGTGCAATCTTTTTCACTAGTGAGGAATCCATAGTAGCTAGGTTCTGCTGTGATTGAGATTTTACATAACCATCCAGATAAAATTAACGGTAGAAATAGGGTAAAATTTTTAGTAACTTGTGTGTAAGTTAGAGACGTGTTCCGTCGTCATTAAACATGATAGCTGTCGTTATTTTCCAGCACTATATCCTGGGGGTATTGTAGTCTTCCACGTACTTATCAATATATTGAAGCTCTTTCACGTACCAACCAGGTATATCAAAGCTCTTTCACGTACCCACCAAGTACTTCAATTACTTGGCGTATATCGAAAGGTGTTTCACGTACTTGGTGTATATAGAAAGGTGTTTCACGTACTTGGTAGTATATAGGAAGGTTTTGTGCCATACGGTTGTGCATTAGACAACACCACTATGGATTTGAGCTCCCATGTATCTTGCGTATATCGAGAGACACCATTAGGATTCCTGAGACCAACTAAGTTAACCTTTTGGCCGTCTTGGAAGAGCAATACACCAAGAATAGCACTCGGGGAGATTACTACGCACGTACCTTCTAGGTAATTGAGTATTCAGGAAAGGTTACGGTCCCAATCCTCCTTGTCACGTTTTACTATTGGACCCTACGGTATATAGCGATTTGCGAAGCCTTGACAATCCTATGAGGTTCCAGACCTTTGAATCCACTCTTGTCACATAAGTTTGCTTGTGGCCTTAGTTTGTGTAGGGTTTTTTCTGGTCTGATTTTCTTTTGTTTAGCTTTCCTTAGGAGAAAATTTTGTTTCAGTCACTCTAGCTGACTTTCCTTAGAGGAGGTCCCGTAGGATTCAAAACTTGCCGCCCGAATATCCCCTTAAACAGGAGGTAATTTTGAAGGTAATAATGGACCCACAAGCCATGGTCATGTCACCTGAAGTGGAAAACCCTACATTGAATGTTGGAGCACATATGTTTCCTCCAGATTCACCTACCTCTCATCCCTCGCAGGGTGAAGAAGCACAAACTTCTACTTCACAAGACCTACCTCACATTTTACGGGGAGAGCCTGGATCGTTGGAATGGATAAATTCACCCCAGGATAGCCCTTCAGCAGCTGCTAGTCCTTCAGCAGGTTATTGGACATCTTCTCTAGGCCACCCAGTGGCCCATTTTTCCATTGCATCCCACCTAGTTGGGCTACTCTCGACGATCGCATGGCACATTATCATGAACAATTGGCTAGGTTACGAGCTATGGCCACACAATTTACAAACTGGAGCCTTGCACGAAGGCCTGAAGACCCGACGTTACCTCCTTATCAACCACTCCCAAGTCATTATTTGTCTTATGATTCACAAGAATCATCCATGCAACACGTGACCACTTTTGAGGCTAGTCAACCATCAACTCCTGCACCTCCATCTCCTAGAAAGGAGACCAGTCCTATACCTCAGACGACCTGACCTATTGAAGAACAACAGTCCAACACACCTGTGACCACCACGGTTACATCACCTGCTCCTCCCCCACCCCAAACTTCGCTGGGAGGATACTTTTCACCCCCTACCTTCTTTACAGGTAATGATAATCCCACGGTGGATAATCAACAACCAGTGTTGGGTCAACCTTTACATAGTGGTAAGCAAGTTATCGCTGGAGGGAAACTCCCGTCTCTTAACCATAATAATGCAGCAGGAGTTCCCATTGATCCTTCCATTGGAAAGTCCTTACCTCCCAGACCTTCCACTACGGGATTATCCCATGTCGAGGGACCATCCAATGTAATTCGACCACCATCGAGTCAAGCGTATCCAGGTCATCTTAACCCTCTCCCAGGACAATTTAATCCCGGAAACGCACTCTACGAGGTACCGTACCCTAGAAATCCTTACACTCTATGGGGAAAACAATTTTTTTTACAACATGGAACTCCTCTTATAGTCCCTAAGTCCCTCCACCCCCGTTTGGTCCACCTCCACCTCCCATTGGAGGCGGCGCCCCCCCCACACAACTCCGGAGGAGGCGGACGTCTACCTTATGGAGGCAGACCACCTCATTCTGGCCATCATGGCCCACCCCCTCCTAGCGGTGGAGGTGGAGGACCATCCCATCCAGGTAGTGGTGGTGGCGAACCATCCCTTCCTGGTGGTGGTGGTGGAGAAACATCCCATCCCGGTGGTGGTGGTGGTGGACCATCCCATCCTAGTGGTTGTGGTGGAGGACCATCCCATCCTGGTGGTGGTGGTGGAGGACCACCCTACTCTGGTGGAGGTAGTGGATGAGGCCCTTACCCTTTCGACGGTGGCGGTGGCCCACCACCCCCTCCCGATAGAGGTGGTGGAGGCCCACCCTACTCCGGCGGTGGTAGCGGACCACCACCTCCTCCCGGCAGAGGCGGTGGCGGCCCATCCTACCTTCGCAGTGGTGGTGGACCCCCACCATTTGGAGGCAACCCACCCCCTCCCAGCGGTGGAGGAAGGCCCCCACCTTATGATAACGGGCCACCTTATTATGGTAACGGACCACCTTACTATGGCGACGGACCTACATTTGGTCCGGGCGGCCCGTACCTCTATGGCCAGTTTCCTCCTCGAACACCCTATGGTCAGTCGATACAAGGTCCCACTAGTCCTTACATGCCTTATCAGTACTATCAGTACCCGCAGCCTAATCTACAGCTGCCCTTTTTGGCTACTTTAGACCTGCCTGACCTATCTCGCCTGACTAACAACCGCATCTACCACAGAACTATTTGGCCACCCATTCTGGTGAAACTTTCATTAGATATCCCCAAATTTGATGGCAAGCTGGGTGAAGATCCTAAGAACCATGTGATGACATACCACTTGTGGTGTTCATCCAACTCCTTGATGGACGACTTGATCCGTCTTAGGTTATTTCAACGGACCCTCACTAGTTCGGCTGCCAAGTGGTATATTGAACTACCACCCCATTCTTTTCATGATTTTGGTTCTCTTGCTATGAATGTTTTGAATCATTTCTAGCTGCCTATATGGTATGAAACTGGTACGGAACTTCTAACCTCGCTCCGTCAAAATTCCGCTACTCACATCTCAAATCATATACATGAGTGGCGGAGGAGACGACGTTTGATTAAGGCTCCTATTCCAGACCAACTCCTAGTGGACTAGTTCACGAAGTCTCTCATACCTACCATAGATCAAGATGTTTCCATGGAAGGCGCCTTCACTGAGGAACAAGCCATCGCCCGTGCCAATTTACTAGACTTAGTCTATGCTCAATCTGGCATGTTGTTTGATATCCTTCCTAATGCACAGCGTAACATGTACGACCCCACGAAACCACCCAAGGGACCCCAAGTTGATGGCATCATTGGATCCCTTAACACCCAACCTCCTTCTCAAACCGTGGGATCGTCAAACCCCCAAGGTTCTTCCCCATCACCAACATAGGCTGGTCATGGCACCACCAAATCATCCACTCCTGCTGTCACCAAAGAAGTGAATTCTGTTCAATCAACTTCACCTCAGAAGTATGGTGGTAAGAAGAAGAACAAAGGGAAACCTAAGAAATATTCCACCCATCATGAACATAAGAGCACCCCTAATGACACCAAACAGAAAAGGAAGTTGAAGTATCCTTGTCTACTGTGTGGTGATGACCATTTTTCTAAAGAAATCCCCCATAAAGATGAAGTTCAAAAGTTTCTTAAGGGAAAACCCATACCCGCAGTTCTCAACGATCCCTTCCCTACTCAAAACCAGCAACTTATTGCACACACCTCTCCTTCCCAAGGAGAAGCATCCTCCACCTCTCATGTTCTCATGATGCGTAGTGAGACCATCAACTTGAACACTCGTTCTCGTTCGTATGAATCTGTCCCAGAAAAGGAACGTGTTGGACGTAATACTGAAAAAGATTTCACTTCAATGCCTGACGTCACTGTACCGGCTGCTTCTCTCACCATTGAGAAGCCCTCTTTCGAGTCAGTGTTGCGTCCACCCAAGAGCACGATTAGAAAATTAGTTTTCAATCCCAATGCTTGGGCTGCTCATAACTACAATATTGTAGAGGACCTAGCACAAGCTCCTTGTGCTATGTCGACACTCAAGGTCTTGCAAAACTGTCCTAATTAGCGCAAGACTCTCGTTGCTGCCATCGGTGTAGTTGACCCGTATTCATCAAACACCATCATGTTCTAGTTGGATTACTTCAAACTGAGGCTCTCCCATTAGCTGGCATTTCAAGTTGCCACAAACATTGCTGGGAAGACAATCCATCATACCATTTTGGATGAAGGTGCCTCTATGTTAGTCATGTTGATCTCATGTAGGAGAGACATAGGATCTCCTGAGTTGAATCGTTCTCCTACCACTTTGAGAGCATTCGATGGATGTGGCTTTCAACCTCATGGGCTGTTACAAGCTTTAGCAGTCGAGCTGGGGGGAAATACCGCAACCATTAACATGGAATTGGTTGTTTCCCCATTAGACTATAACATTCTGCTTGGTCGTAATTGGTTTGGTCACATCATCTGTCTTCCGCATAGTACAATTCCCCCATCAAGGTTGAATTGTCACTGTCGACCAACTGGATTTCTACACACCTGACACCGCTACTCATCCAAGAGATAACATTCCATTACTTGGAAAATCTTTGCATCAGTATGAGAGTGTGGGGGTCGAACTCATTAAGGACTCATCCCTTATGGGCATTTTTTCTACTTCGGATCCCCCAAATCATGTTGCCCACGGTGAACATGATCTCCTTGCAGATTTCATCTATCCCCAAATCCACTGATTCATGGCTTGTACCTGACGAAGCCACGAGACACCTGATTGGAGACAGTATGCCTCTGTCACCCGCCGAACTCACGTACGAGGCTATCGAGTCAGCATCGGAGGACCACTTAGCTATGGCCTCCACCTCCTATTCTCTATAGTGGATATCATTTGATCCCCTACTACAGAATTTTCATTCTGATGAGTCCATTATGGAAATCATGAGTGCGGATGATCCTCCATGGGAATACCTCCATCATCATTCATCTTTCCATCCCTTTTTGGACACCGTGGAGAATAGCATTAGCACCATTTGTTCCTCGAATTTCCACTCTTGCTCTCAATCCTCGATACTCACATGTCTTACGGACACTGAGGGAAACCTTGTGAACATCGAACCTACCACTTCGATTGACATTTTGGTTACTCCTAGTGTAGTGGAACACATTCACTTAGGCCAAAAATTTTCCCCAGAAGAAGTCATTGCTTATACGGCCTTATTCAATTGATTCCGAGATGTTTTCACTTGGACCTACGAGGAGATGCCTGGGAAAGACCCCACCATTGTTTTACACGAAATCAAAATCTATCCCGACGTCAAACCAGTACGCCAAAAGTTGCGACCGGTACACCCTTAGAAGACTGCGGCGATCAAGGCAGAGATTGGGAAACTCTTGAAGGCTGGCTTCATCTACCTTGTCCCATTGACATAATGGGTCTCAAACATCATCCCTGTCACTAAAAAGCAAGGCATCATTCGTGTCTATGTCGATTATCAGGATCTCAACAAGGCTTGTCCTAAAGACAACTACCCGACTCCCTTTATTGACCATATTATCGATAATTGTGCCAGAAGTGTCATTTTTTCATTAATGGATGGCTTTTCCAGATACAACCAGATTGAGATCCACCCCACTGACCAACAAAAGACTGCATTCATCTTCCCTTGGGGAACGTTTGGGTATCGTAAAATTTCGTTTGGTCTTAAAAACGTTGGTGCCACATTCCAGCATGCCATGTCATACGCCTTCCATGATGTGAAGGACTTTGTGGAACCCTACTTGGATGACCTCCCTTCCCACTCAAAGCAGCGCGAGTTCCACATAGATCATATGATGGTCATTTTCCTCAGATGCAGATGGTACAGTATCCATTTGAACGCTCATAAGTGTATTTTCTATGTCGAATCTGGACACCCCTTAGGGTTTATCGTCTCGAAAGATGGGATCGGCCATTAGAGAAATTTTGAGGTAAAAAATGGGCCTCAAAACAAAGAAAATGTACTATAAAAATCAACAAATCACATTGTAGTAGATGACATCATCCCCCATGGTTGAGGTGGCATTGCATGAGTTAAAAATGTTTATTTGTCAAATTTTCTATGGTGGATGAAAACCCATAGTTAACCAAGGTAGTGGTATAAGTACTTTTAAGTCATAAAGTAAAGTACTTATAATGAAAGTACTTTAACATTTTTTCATAAAACAATATTATTGTCATTTTCAAGTAAAGTACTCATAATTCATAAAGAAGGTCCTTTCACATATTTTTATAAAATAATATATTGTCATTTTCATGTTTTTTATTTTAAATTATATATTCACTCCATTTTATTTAATATCATAATGTCAAACTAATTTATTATAGATATATTCCTTTCACATTTTTTCATAAAATAATATTTTTATCATTTTCATATTTTTAATTTATAATTATATATTCACTCCATTTTATTTAATATCATAATGCCAAACTAATATATATATATATATATATACACACTTTTAAAATAAATTAAATTCATGAATGATATTAATATGAAAAATGTATGTTAGTTATATATATATATACACACACACTCACACAAATTGTCCATTTTATTTCAATAATAATACATGGCAACATATTATAATATTTCTAAAAAATTCAATTTCATCACAATTTTCAAAGCTTTAAAGAAACATGTTTTACAAAATAATAATGTTCTAAAGATAATATTAATAGTTAAAAAGAAATTATATATTTTTACTACTCAATTTTTAATAATAAATTAAGTCTTATATTATTTTTTATGAGGGACTTAACTATAACATTCATTTACAATAAAATAAATATCCCCAAAAAGTTTATGATTTTGATATTAATTTACCAATATAGATTTAATGAATAAAGAATGATAATAATAATGCAATGTGGATTATAATAATATTATTAACATTTTACATGTAAATAAATTTTCAATTAAATCACATTATATTAAATTGATGAGAAAAGTACTAAATATAAAAAGTCAACATAGATTAAAAAAATAGCTCTTAAAAATGTTTTTTATTATTTAATTTAATTTGCAAGTTCAAGACAAATAAATGCTAAAGGACAATAATTTTTTGAGAATTTACAATGAATCTTAGTCACATCAATGTAGAGTTATTTTATTAATTTTATTTCTAGTGAATTTTGGAAAGTAACTCAACCATGGTTATTTTTATTGTGCATAGAAAATAGTGTAGGAGGTGACTTGTCATATATACCTACCCCATCAAACCCCTAACTCATAATATTTTAATATATCTCATACTTTTTTAGTACATCTCTTAGGAGGCCATTTTTGACTTCAAAATCTCTCTAATGATTGATCCCCTGAAGGTGGAAGCCATTGTCGCTCTCCCACCTCCAACTAATGTTACGGAACTTCAGAGTCTATAAGGAAGAGCGACTTATTTACGGCGCTTCGTTTGTAATTTCGCGTAGAAGACTCAGGGCTACATGAGACTACTTAAAAAGGATGTCCCATTCATTTGGGACAAGGAAGCTCAACAATCCTTCGATAGTCTCAAACATGACTTTACCCATGCCCCTGTGCTCCAACTGCCAAATTAATATCAAGATTACATTCTATACCTCGCAGCTTCTGACACCACTATCGCCATGGTTTTGGTGCAGGAAGACCAGAATGCCCAAGAACCTATGATATATTACTTAAGAAAGGGTCTAATTGACACTGAAACCCGTTACTCACATGTTGAGAAGCTCGCTCTCACGGCGGTTATTGCCATGTAGAAGTTTCGACAATACATTTTGCTTCGCACCACCACCATCATCGCCGATTCGAACCCCATGTACCATGTTTTGACACATCAAGTTCTTGGGGGCAAGTATTCATACTGGATCGTGATACTGCAGGAACTCGATCTCCTGTTCGAGAAGGCTAAGTCTAAAAATTCTTTGGTGTTTGTTGAGATCATCTGTGACCTTCCCCGTACTGATGTAGAACCTGATCCCAATGACTCTTTTCCAGATGAGTCATTGTTTCTTATCAGTACATCTGATCTGTGGTATGGAGATATCACTTTATATCTTCAGACCCAATGTTTCAACCCTCAATTGTCTCGTGATGACCGTCATCGAATATGCCACCATGCGAAGTATTATTTGATTATCAGTGATACTTTGTACTACCATGGCATTGATTCTATTATTCGATGTTGTCTGACTCATGATGAGGATGAACACGTCCTCTGTCACATTGGGGCTTGTGGCGGTCATCTCTTTGGGATGGATATAGCTCAGAAGATTCTTCGCACGGGATATTATCGGTCGTCTATCTTTAAAGATTGTATCGAGGCCATAAAAAAATGTCCTCCATGTCAACATTTTCATACGAAAAAGCACACCCATCCCGCCCCGTTACACCCGGTTATTGCCGTTGGCCCCTTCGCTAAATGGGGCATTGACTTCATGCATTGTAAGCCTACCTCGGCCAGGGGGCATATATATGTCATCGTAGGCGTGGATTACTTCACAAAGTGGGCTGAGGCTATGCCTACATACACGGACGATGACAAAACCACCGCATTCTTCATGTTTAATCATGTAATAGCGCGGTTTGGAGTTCCTCAAGCGATAGTTACTGACCATGGTTCTCACTTTATGAACCACATGGTTGACGATTTGAGCACTAGATTGGGTTTTCACCATGAAAACTCAACATCGTACTACCCACAGTCAAACGGACAAGTAGAGGCCATCAAAAAGGTCTTGAAAACCATGATCCAACGCACGGTGGGTACGCACAAGTCCAACTGGCATAACATGCTCTTCTCCACACTGTGGGCTTATTGAACTTCGTTAAAACTGCCACTGGATTTATTCCCTTCCAACTAGTGTATGGATTGGAGGTTGTCCTTCCTATTGAGTGCGAGATTCTGTCCCTCGAGCTCGCCATTGAACTTCTTTCCAACACTACTACCGAGGAAGAATGCTTCCTCTAGCTAGCTAAGCTCGACGAGACTCACTGCAATGTCGCTCCTGCCAACGAGGCTCATAAGAAACACATCAAATCGTAGTACGACAAGTCAGTAGAATCTCGCGTCTACAGTGAAGGATATTTGGTCCTCACATATGACCAAAAACATGATAAGCTTGGAGCAGGAAAGTTTGATTCCATGTGGCATGGACCTTACATAGTGAAACATGTCTTAGAGAAGGGAGCTTACGAGATTGAAGACTATGATGGGATATCTTTGGGTGAGCCCCGCAATGGGCTCTACCTGAAGAGGTACTATGCCTGAGTCTTTCATGCATAAGTACTTTTTTATATACTGTACATGACGTGTGTGTGTTTTTGTGTGGTGTGACACTTTGATTTTTGCGTGCTTAGGTCTTGTTTCGTTGCTTATACCATGTTCTGTCTATGTGTGCAGATGGAAACTTGCTACGGATTCGTGAATGGTGCTAGCCAGCATACCCGCAACCTTTCTTCGACAGGTTGGGTACTCTATTTGTTAGGATATTTAGACACTTAGGAGTTAGTTAAGATCAACTTGTGTAATATATCCGTTAGGGATAGTGTGTTTCTTTAGTATGCATTAGTATGCATTTGTAAATACTTAATCCGACGGTCACGATATGTTTCCGACATAGAGTGATCCGACGGCTCAACTTCTCTTAGATCAAACATAACCTTGATCCGTGGCTTAACACCCGATTGGTCCATGATCTCTATTTAAAGAGCATGGAGGGTCATTGTTTAGTTGATCGATTATGAGAAGCTCATTTGTAACTTTCTTTCTTTGCATAATAAATTGTCCCGTAGAAGCTATTTGGCCGGGGCCGTGGAGTGTTTCCCTCAAGAGGGTTTAAACCACGTCAAAACATCGGTGTGTTGATCTGTGATCTGTTTGTATGAAGTGGTTGCTCTTGGTGTTTGGTCCTTTGGTATTACCCTGTATACCCGAACATGGTATCAGAGCTTTTATGAAGTGCCGCTTACGGTTATGATCTAGATCTTGAACTGTTGTTGCCGAAACTCGAAAGGGTTTCTAGTTCTGGTATTTCTGTGCATTTCTGGGCTGTGGGAGGTGTTCCATTGCGTCCGGAGCATCGTTTCCATTGGGAAATAGTTTTCGTTTGATCGAAAACGGTTCCCGGTTGCTCCAGAAACGCGTTTTTCATCAGATCTGAAGGTATAATGTTACAGTGACGCATTTTTTTATTTCGTTTTTTGAAAAGAAAAAAATCTCATATTTCATTTTGTTACTGTTAGTTTTTTTTGGTTTCGGATTGTTGCTTTCCCGTTTGCGTATGCTCTTTGCCGTGCACCTTGAGCGATCTCGGCAAATCAGAAACAGAAAGGGAAAGGGTTTTTCTCCGCTGCGTATGCTCTTTGCCGTGCACCTTGCACGATCTCGGCAAATCAGAAACAGAGAGAAAACGTAGACTTTCCGGGCAAGCTAACAAGATCTAACCCCACGAGTGTGGAAAAAATTTTTTTGGTTTCGTTTTGTGGCTTGTTTTGCAGGAAAAAGGGCAAGCACGCAAAAAAAAAAAAAAAAAAAAAAAAAAAAAAAAGAAGCCCCTTCCTCATTCCCATATTTTACATACCTTTTAATCTAGCTCACTTGGTTCAAAGTTGCTTTATTCCTTAATAGGTCTTGAGTTCAAGTCTTAGGAAGTTACTTTTAAAAAGAAAAGTGCATGCAATTTCTATTTTCAAGTTACTTTATTGTAAAAAGTGCATCTCACTTAAATAATAAAAAATAAAAATACAAGTGAGTCACTTAAGCTTTTTATTTATTGTTGCACTATTTAAAAGTAATATCATTGTAAAAGTGAAATCACTTATTTTACAAAAGTGATTCACTTAAAAGCAACTTTTTTGTAAAGTGATTGTCAAAAGGTTCATCTTGGGAAGAGGGGGGTTCTTTTTTTTGCTGGACATTCTCTAGCTGCCACGTCACTATTGGGGACATCTTCAACAGTTTCTTTGTTCAAGCATAACTTCATCATACAAAGTCCATTTTCAGTGCCGTTTTTTTTTGAAACCGCCTATTTTTTTGAGCTCTTCACATCTAGACTATTGGTTTCTGCTTTTACAGCTATTAATTTATAAATATGGCCGCCCTTTGTGATATTCTACTTAACAGTTCCAACTATTTCTCATGGAAATCTCGTATGGAGGATGTTCTACGAAATAGGGGACTTTTCAGAATTACAACAGGGAAAAAAAAAGAACCCACTGATGATGATAAGAAAATAAAATGGGCAAATAGATGTGATGAAGCTCGTGGATTGATTGGGATGTCAATCTCTACTGATTTGCGATTCCACATATCTGGAATTGATGAACCTAATGCTGCTTGGGACAAGTTGGAAACTATGTTTGGTAAACACAATGAAATTCGAGGTCACCAACTCGAAAATGAGTTGATTTCTTTAAATCCAAGTGACTTTTCATGCATTCAAGATTATTTATCTAAGTACAAAACTCTCAAGCTCTTATGTGCAGAATGTAAGATTGAGAGGGAAGACAAATAATGCATTTATCATATTCTTTCCAAACTTGGACCTGCATATTCTGTTTTTGTATCTACATTTTACTCCATGAAAGCGTCATTGAATGCAGCTAGCTATCAAGAGCCTAGTCTTGAATCCTTTTGTGATTCCTTGATTAGGGAACAAGATAAACTCATTCATCTTGGAATAATCAACAATGCAGATACATCTGGGAAAGCCTTATTGTCCCAACAGAAAGAAAAGTCCAAGCCTCCCAAGAAACAAAATTTTCGCAATAATAAGTCAAATAAGGGTCCAAAACCCTCTCAGTCAACTCCTTCTTTAAAAAATGACAAAGGATCCAAGCCAAAAGGTAAGAAGACTAAGCGTCATTGCAACTATTGTGGGAAAGATAATCATGATGAATCTAAGTGTTTCAAGAAGATGGCAGCCTTGGAAGCAGCAATGAAGAAGCACCACATCAGCCTAGATTCGCCTTCAGAATCTACCTCTCATGGACATGCACTTTGTGCTTCTGGTTATTCTTATAATGCATCTTCTTCTTCTACTTCAAATGAATGGCTCATTGATTCTGGAGCATCTTATCATATGGCTAAGGATCAAGCCATCTTTTCTACTATGCATGAATGTAACACCAAACAAATATTTGTTGGTGATGATAGATCTCTAAGTGTTGTAGGAGCTGGAACAGTTCCAGTAGATAATGGTCATTTTAGTGATGTACTATGTGTTCCAAGAATTTCCTGCAATTTGTTATCAGTCTATCAGATCACTCATTCTGGTGAAGGTAAAACTGTGACCTTTACACCTCACCAAGTTGTAATCAAGGATTTTAAAGATCCTCAACAGGTCCTAGCTACCGGAATTGTTGATGATATTACCAGGTTGTACAAGTTTAACAACTTTGGGTCATCACCTTTCCCTTCAGTTTTTGTTGCTCATAGTGATAACTTGAGCAAACTTTGGCATGAGCGATTTGGTCACTTAAATTATCGCTCATTGCAACAACTATGTAAAGAAAATATGGTGACAGGTCTTCCGATGGTATCTTGTAGAGATGGTGTTTGTTCCGGTTGTGTACTTGGAAAACATCATCGGGACAGTTTTGACAAACGTGCCTCTTGGCACGCCTCGGTTCCCTTGGAGCTTGTGCATAGTGACTTGTGTGGTCCTCTTCCATCTGCTTCCTTTTCTGGTTTCAAGTATTTCTTAACTTTCATTGATGATTACACCAGACGCACTTGGGTTTATTTCCTAAAACTTAAGAGCGAAGTATTTAACATGTTATTGGCCTACAAGGCCCTTGTTGAAAAACAATCTGGTCATCAAATTATCAAGTTAAGATCTGACAATGGAGGAGAATATGTTAACAAACAGTTCACTACTTTCTGCACTGAACAAGGCATCCAACAACAGCACACTGTTCCATATACACCACAACAAAATGGTGTAGCTGAGCGGAAGAACCGCACTTTAAAAGAAATGGCTAATTGTATGATCCAATCTAAGGGACTAAGTCTTCAATTTTGGGCTGAAGCCATAAATTGTGCAAATTACATAGTTAATCGCACCCCCACAAAAGCATTACAAGGTATAACACCAGAAGAAGCATGGAGTAAAATTAAACCTGATGTAAGTCACTTTCGTGTGTTTGGTAGTGAAGCATGGGCTCACATTCCGGATGAAAAACGGAAAGCATTGCAGCCTAAAAGTGAAAAGTGCATATTTGTTGGATATTCTAAAGATGTAAAAGGTTATAGACTTCTTCAACCATATTCTCATGCTATAATCATTAGAAGAGATGTTAAATTTGATGAAAATATCTTGGCCTGCGAGCCTAACTCGGCGAGTGTGCCATCTTTGGCCTGCGACCTTGATTCGGCGTTTGTGCCTTCCTCTTCTTCTTCCAACTTCCTTGACAGGTTTCCAACTCCAGTTTCTGATGATGATAGTGAGGATGAAAATCCACCTCCGCCTGCTCATGTTCCTCCAGTTGCACCAGCACAAGTGCTTCCTCGATGGGTCCGTTCAACATGTGAAGCAGCTGGTGATCTTGCCGGTGATCCTAGAGATCAACGTCGAACACGTTCTCAGTTTCAGCGAGCCTCTTCTCTTTTGGCTCAAGTTTCCGAGAATCATGATCCAGAAACCTTTGCAGAAGCTTCAGGGAATCCAGATTGGGATGCAGCCATGGATGAAGAATATCGTTCCTTAATGGCGAACGATACTTGGGATCTTGTACCTCTTCCAAAAGGAAGAAAACTTGTCAGATGTAAATGGGTCTACAGAACTAAGTATGCATCAGATGGAAGTGTTGAAAGACTTAAGGCAAGGTTAGTTTCCAAAGGTTTTTCCCAAGTTGAAGGGATTGACTACAATGAAACCTTTGCTCCCGTCGCCAAAATGAACTCCATCCGCCTTGTTCTTTCCCTTGCAGCCTTACACAACTGGGAAGTCCATCAAATGGATGTTAAGTCTGCCTTCTTACATGGTGATTTACAGGAAGAAATTTACATGGAACAACCTCCTGGCTATGTTCAGAATAACTCTAGCCTTGTTTGCCGCCTTAAGAAATCCTTATATGGCCTTAAGCAAGCTCCTAGAGCTTGGTATGCCAAAATGGATAACTTTCTCCTTGACACTGGTTTTTCTAGATGCCATTCTGACCCCAATGTCTATACCAAGAAAGTAGGAAACCATCTCATCATACTTGTTCTATATGTTGATGACCTTATTCTTACTGGTAGTGACCCTAAGCTTATAACCCATGTGAAATCCAGTCTTAAACAAACTTTTGAAATGTCATACTTAGGACATTTGCATTATTTTCTTGGTCTCCAAGTTCTGCAAACCAAAGAAGGAATCTTTCTTTCTCAGTCTAAGTATGCTTGTGACCTTCTTCGTCGCTTTCACATGGAAGATTGTAAACCAGCCCCTTCTCCCTTCCAGTCTGGAGTCAAACTTTCTACCACTTGTACTTCACCTAAAGTAGATGCCACATTGTATCGTCAGCTTGTTGGTAGTCTTTTATACTTGACTCATTCCCGTCCTGACCTTTCCTTTGCCGTTGGTCGAGTTGCCCGTTATATGCAAACACCTCATGAAAGTCACTGGAAAGCAGCTAAAAGAATACTTCGATATATTCGAGGCACAGTTCAGTTTGGGATTCATTACAGTACAGGGGGGAAACCTTTGTTGGTTGGTTTCACTGATTCAGATTGGGCCGGCGATCCTGATGATCGAAAGTCTACTGCAGGTTATGTTTTCAGTCTGGGATCTGGACCTATTACTTGGGCTTGTAAGAAACAACAATCTCTTGCTCTTTCTTCAGCAAAGGCAGAATATCGAGCAGCAGTTAATGCCAGTCAGGAAGCTTTATGGCTTCGACAGATCCTTTCAGAGTTTGGATTCGAGCAGCAGCAGCCTACTCCACTTTGGTGCGACAATCAAAGTGCCATCAAGCTTGCCAAAGATCCAGTTCTACATCAACGCAGCAAACACATTGAGCTACATATGCACTTCATCAGAAATCTTGTTCATGATCGTGTTCTTGAAGTGCTCTTTTGCCCTACAGATGATCAAGTTGCAGACATCTTCACCAAGTCTCTTACAGAAGCGAAGTTTTCTAAACTTCGATCTATGTTAGGAGTTCAGGAACTTGTCATTAAGGGGGGATAGGCTCTAATGCCTCCTTCCTTCTCCTAATAGTGTCACTTTTGTAAATCCTTCAATCCTATCCCAAGTTGTTCTTAAGGGGGGATGTTAGGATATTTAGACACTTAGGAGTTAGTTAAGATCAACTTGTGTAATATATCCGTTAGGGATAGTGTGTTTCTTTAGTATGCATTAGTATGCATTTGTAAATACTTAATCCGACGGTCACGATATGTTTCCGACATAGAGTGATCCGACGGATCAACTTCTCTTAGATCAAACCTAACCTTGATCCGTGGCTTAACACCCGATTGGTCCATGATCTCTATTTAAAGAGCATAGAGGGTCATTGTTTAGTTGATCGATTATGAGAAGCTCATTTGTAACTTTCTTTCTTTGCATAATAAATTGTCCCGTAGAAGCTATTTGGCCGGGGCCGTGGAGTGTTTCCCTCAAGAGAGTTTAAACCACGTCAAAACATCGGTGTGTTGATCTGTGATCTGTTTGTGTGAAGTGGTTGCTCTTGGTGTTCGGTCCTTTGGTATTACCCTGTGTACCCGAACACTATTCACCTACTTGCGAGCTTATCAGCTCAAGAGGAATGTGTCTAGGTTTCGTGACCAACAATGCTGCGGAATATCAAGCAGTCATTGGAACCCCAACTGACGCTATTTATTTGGGTATGGACCACGTTGTCATCCACTTGGATTCTCAACTAGTGGTCTCTCATCTTAACCGAGTCTACACCATTTGCGATCCTACCTTACTTTGTCTCTATAGACAAGTCCATCTTCTGGAAAGGTCCTTCGAGTCCATTTAGTACCTGCACATTCCATGAGACGTGAACACAATTGTCGACTCCATGGCCAACTTCATCTTAGATTGGTACATTGCACACACATAAGCATATTCATGAACTTTTAAAAATAGCAGAACATGTAAATAACTCATTTCATAATCAAACACATAAACAACATCACATCATTCATCCATTTAAAATACATAATGTATAAAACCGCCAAAATGTTTGTATATATATATCATCATAAAAAGTAGTGCTGGTACAAAATCTGAAGCACGACGGCTTTTAGTGAGTCTATACAAAATCTGAAGCCTCATAGCTTTCAGTAGTACAAAGTGTGAGGCTTCTGAGCTCTCAGTACATAAATAATAACAACATAAGGCCTAACGCCTGGCCCGTGCACCCCTTGGTCTCGCAGCTCTAGCCTGGTGAATATGGAAGAAGTCAATTGCCCTCGCTACCTTGCGGAGCAGCACATTGAAGCACACAGACGCCCCCACCGCATACCTCTGCATAGGACATGATAACTCATCCACTATAGGCTTAGGAACATATAACATCAACCTAGTCAGGTTCTTGTAGGCATCCTCCATCTCCACGATGGTAGCATGCACGGTTGGGGCCATGGCTTCTCCCTCTCCTCTCCTCGCAAGAAGAGAAACTCCTACTAGTCGCATGGGGCCCACGTCTGCACACACATGTTATTAACTTATCAGCACTATAACAAAAAAAATCATAAATACACAAAACTAAAAATTACAAGTGTCATTGTTCTTACCGATGTCTCTCCACTCTGCTCCCTCGGGCAGCGCCAAGTCTGGGTCCTCCCTGTAATCCATACTACTGTACGGGTATTCCTCTACCATGAGAAACTGGCCTTCTATCCAAGAGAAAAACTCAGGACCGTACCCGATGATAAGAACCCCACCATGGCGGGCCATCACCTCTTTCCATTAGGCCATGTGAGGATCCTTAGGATCCTATTCATCCAAAGGGACCTGCGGGCGCAAGAGGGGAACCCGCTACAATAAAAATGAGATCACTATCGATCCCTATCCGAACTGCTTTAGCTCTCCACGCCGACACTTGGTCAGCTGAGATCGAATGTTAGCAAGGAGTCCTTCGCACTAGTTGAATACCTTCGGAGACATACAGTCCTTCACATACAGCATCTAGGACCTAGTAGCTAGATGGGGTGCTTGGCTCCCTGCTATCCTCGTTATGGTGAAAAGAATAGCTCGTAGTGGACGTTCTCACACCTCTTTGATGGGAATCTTCCCACTAGAGGCACGAGTATGTGGGGTGTAGTGCTGAACTATAAAGTCATCTACTGTCTGGTCACTTCCCCGTGATCCGATAAGAGCCACATTGTCCCCCCCTCTGGGACAATATAGTCAGGAAGTAGATGTCCTCGACATCTATAGTCAAAGTGTGCTCTCCGATCATGAATTACTGCTGCGCGATGTCCCAACAACGGACCATATGTTCTAGCAGTAGTACTTGGGCCCTCATGCCCTGAACATTGAAGAACTTGAGTAGCCCGCAGTTCTGTAATGCCTATACACATAATGGGTAATTTGCAGCTTGCACATCATCCACCTCATGTTCTTGCTCATGCCACTCTAAGACCATGTTGTCTTCTACTAACCTACATATAAGATCATTTTAATACCATTAGAACTCACTCAAGCATTTAGAACTTTTTCTTTTGGCTTGGGTTTTTGGTTGAACAGGGGCGTTTCTGCAGTCGCACCTCGTCCTTGTGGACAGGGTGACATCATCGCAACCTAGATTTGTGGGACTTGCGATGACCCGGTTTCATCGCAGTTCCCATAAGGGAGACCTGCGACGACCCGAGGGCGCACAAGCTCCCCACAAACTAACTCCAAAACCCTAAAAACTGAACTAAAAATGAAATTATAAACCACTGAAAATATGTTGGATGAGATTTAGGGTTACCTGCTCTGAACGACTCGTGAAATGGTTGCTCCTAGATCTGGCAATCAGCAAGTGAAATTCTGCTCCAAACAATACTTTTTTCTCCCAATTTGACAAATGAACAATGGTAACTATATTTGGTTTTTGTTTCTATTTATAAACAAAAGAGAATATTCCTTTTCAAATATTAGATGCTCTTTGGGTTATTTGCTATAGTTTGGATCATTTGAACACCTGGTTGACTATTTGACCTAGTTTTCAAGCATACAGGAGATTTTAAGTGTCCTATTGTGCATCGTTTTCACATTATAGTGGTCATTTCAGGTATGAACAATCCCTTGAATGTTTTGTCATTACTTTTCATCCATTAGATTTTGATTATTTAATGATGACGAGCTTACTCTTTGTTCTTTCTCGTGCTCTTAAAACCATGAGAATAAGTCACCGAGTTACGATTTATCACTTTTCTGGGCTTGTTAAACTTCTACAGAAAAGGAACCCCCTGGGAGTCTATCTTTAAGCTCTTTTCAGGCTCTCGAAATATGAAAAGATTGCTAAGAGAACTTGTCGCGTTCACGCTTGTTAAAGAATTTGAATGGTCATCTTCCTGGTGATAATTTACCCCTTTTCCAAACTAGGGGGAACTACTTACGCAAAAGGTATACTCCAGCCAATCATGACTGGAAGAGTCCTCTCCCGCATTGTTTTACCCTTTTTTCGGGAGATGAGGCTAACTTTACAAAAAGGGACCATTGGAGTCTTCTTTAATTCTTTTCAGACTCTCTAAACATGAAGTGATGACTGATTTTTTCCTCCTATGGACTCGTTAAAACTCAACATTGAAGGGCCCATCATGGGATGAAACCCTCCTATCCCAGGTTCGAAAAATATTTGGGATTGGACTCATCTATGAGATGAGCTATACCGAGCATCTGGTTACCCTCATCAAGCTCGTAAAAAACACGAGGCACTCATCATTCATGATGGGGAAAAAGGAAAACTTTTATGTTACAACCTTTATCTATGGCAGTACCTAGTCATTCTTGAACATGGCACTCATTTGGATTTGCATACTGCGCTTGGATCATCTGTTTTCCCTTGAGTTTCACCCATTTCCTGAGTCTTGTCACTCCTTTAAGTCATTCAAAGAATGCTTCCCTCATCAGTTGCATTAGGTTTTGATGTTGTACTCATCATGTCAATACTGCCAAGTCATGCCATGCCCATGTTCAAGAATATTCTCACCATTCATTATCTACAGTCAGTATGCCTACTACCATGTCAGTATACTCTGAGTCAATATTGCATGTTACTGTACCATCCGATCTACTATCAACATCATTTGTCGTGTTTTGTGTCAATGATGAGGGATTCATCATGGCCCTCCTTCGATGGATTCATCCTTGTCGACTCCAACACATCATCCGAGGATTGAATCTAGAAACCAACCAAGTACCTTGGCCCTGCATGCCTCAATGGAAGGTTACCTCGCTTTTGACATGAGTTTACATCATTGACTCTTGATTGAAAGATTTCATCTTGCATTCGACTTCAACTCATTTATTCACGCTTGATGATATGTACTATGATACCTTGGGGATCATTGATATTAATGGTGATTTCCCTCGCGCTTGTTAACGGTATACATCAATGACCGGTAATCAAGTGGTTTCTACCATGTTCGACATCAAGACATTTGTAATCACATGGATAGATTCGTATCATTACGGGTTCCACTTGAAGACCCTGGGGAGTCATTTTTTACCCAGGTTGTGATGGATATTGTTGTTAGTCGTGTTACACGAATCCACATTTGTATTGGTCGTGGTTGCGTTATCATCTCATCATGGATCTACGCTTGTGTCTAGTAGCCATGATTGTGTCCAGTCGATCATTACTACCATGGATCTGCAATGTATTAGTAGGAAGCCATGTTGAACATCATATGCGTCTGTGTACTCAGAGTTAGTTGTACTACAGCAGCATCCTTCGTCCGACGAGCCATTGCCATTCCTTCTGTCAAAGCATTTCACCTGTCCAATTTTCAAATAGCTTCATGCTTTGGGGGGCATTTTGTTACACCTAAAACCTTACCATCATGAGACTCAATGTGAACATCCCTAAAGTTTCCTTGGCTAAGTCATTAACCTGGAAGAGATGCAAATCCATTTGTACTCTAGATTTTGAGAGGTCGTCGCAAGTTCTCCTCATGCAACCTGTGACGTCGCATGTTGTTTTCTTGCATACTATGACAATGTCAGTTAATGGACTAAAATAGCTTCTTCGAGCCCATTATTGAAGCTAGATGACATGGATCCCTATCCCTGACCTTTGGGAGAGCTGGCATTCAGTTCCTAACCTCTTGGAAGGATCCCCTATCTCTCTCCTACCATAGCTCAACCTACCCTATCCACTTAGTTCTATATAAGTGAAGCTCACTCCCAATCCAAAGGGAGGAAGTCTATAGTGTCTAAATGTTGGTGAAATTACCATAGGAGAGATCACTATTCATCCATTGGGAGACTCACACTTCCTTGGGAGGCTTTGGCATTGGATTGATCGGAGAAGGATTGTTACGTTCAGTCACCGGTTGTAATATCTTCATCCTATGTATTTCCCTTTCAATACAGTAATATAAGTGCTTTCCACCAAAATATCATTGTGTTAATGATATCTTGTGTAGTTTTCCTACTTAACTGCTTACTTGGATCTATTATTGTGTAGATGCGTTTTACTTGTTCTGTTGTCTTGTTATATTGACAGGTTTTGCAGCTCAGATCTGAAGATCGTCAAGCTTGGAGCAGCATTCAAGGAGAAAAGGATCAGCGATCTATAAGGTAAAACGTATCTAGTTCCTTGATCTCTAATTAGATCTAGGACAGTGATTTATATTCTGTCCTATTTTTTCTAGACTCGTGTTGAGATAGGGAGATCAGGACTCGAGTCCGCTCTTGGTAGATTGTCCATCAAACAGTTAGTTATTTCATTTCCTTACAGTTTGCATTGTAACCGATTGGAGAAGTAATATAATCCAACTTCTGGCATGTTGTTTACATCTTGTCTATGTGAACGTGTGTGTGGTGTGTATTGTTCAGCAAGAACCTTAAGTGTCTAAGGCGCCTTGCGTCACATTGAAACAATTTTGTAAGTGTTTACTTGTTATCAAGAGTGTCCAACAAATGATAATGCCATACTTTCTGTTGAGAAAAAATTAATAAGAATGGTATACTATATGAAGAATCTATTTTAGAGATTCTATTATCTGAGAATGCATCGAAACAATTTTCTAAGTGTCGTTATTTAAAGGCAAGACATCACCCCTTTAATTTTATTGCTTACATCCAACTATAATATGCATATAATATTTAAGATTCTTGCGAGAATTCAATGAAACGACAACAATGTTGGTGTAGAGGACTAGTCTATTCACTGGGGAAAATTGCGGTGAGACTGTAACAACACCATTTCTATAAATGCAAAAAATTTAAAAACTGTGAAGACATATTTCTCTAATACCAAAGATAGCTTATATATATATAATATTATTATTATTATTTTACTCTAAAGAGATCCTCCATTAATCTACTGGAATTTTTATTACTTCCACGTCTTACTCTTTCCTAGAGCATATATTTATCTTCTGAAATATTTGTAGAGTATATATATACTATATGCCTATATATTTTCCTAACCATTCTTCCCATATTCAGGCCATATATTATAATGCAAATTTAGTATTCAATTTAAAATATAAGTATATGAATCTAATGCCATAAAATATTTCATCTTTAGAACATATACTATTTTTCCCATATTCACACCATACAAATTCATGAATCCATTTAAATATACGTGAGTCTTCTTCCTAGTGATATATATATATATATAATTCCAGTCCTTTCCACAACCTATTGGTCATAGAACAAACTATTAAAGGTATTTTGTTTCTTCAATACAAACATTTATATATATTGACCTTCCAACAATATATAAGAGATTTGATTGAATATAAGTTGAACAAACGAAAAATATTTCATTTATATATATGTAAACATTTAGATATAAAACAAATGTAATTTAACTAATAACTTCCTACAGAAAGAAGTTTTCTTACTGCTCCTTATCTTATAGTAAATTACTCACAAAATATCCATGTAGATATTTGTTTTAATAAATATCGGTACATTAATGAAGATTATTTGATATGACTACTATCTAATTACCCCGATTAATTCCCCTAACAAATTAGACAAAGGTTGAAGGGAAAGAAATGTTGAGTTTTATTTAATGCAACGATATATGGTAGGATCTCGACATACCTGAGATAGCAATCGGTTGAGGATAGAGGCGAAATCAAGGGTAGAAATTCGACATATAAGGAGTAGTGTCTATTAGCTTAAGTACTGATCTAGAGGTTTCCAATGTAGACCTAGGTTCTTCGCGGTTTCAAGGAACCAACAAAACCCCTTCTCACCGGCCCTTTCGGCAACAACCTGGGAATAGGATGAGGTCTCACCCGAGGTGTAGCTATGGGGGCACTCTCGAATCAGGTTTCTACAGTGGTGTGATGAGTTGTTCAGACAGGATTACTGCGTAGCGCACTATTAGACTTGTGCTGCGATCTGAGGACTAGGCAATGATAGACTTCGTCGCAGTCCACACTTATACAAACTAACTGCTTGCACAACCAGTGCACCAAAGGACTGTGCGGTTCGGGTGGGATACAAATGATAGGATAATGCAACTGACTTATGCGCTTCCTCTTCACAACTTAACCACTGAAGAATTTATTTAACACTTAATCATTCATCTATTGACTTAGATTATTTAGCTTTATGACAATTGCAAGTGAACGAAACATACAATGCTACGCACACTCAGTGCTGTGCGTCGAAGAGTTATACAAGCCGAACTCTACATACACATGTGATTATTTAACGACTAATAATTTCGCAGACTTGGAATACTGGGAATTCAACATTCTTTCATTCCCACAATACTTAACATATCATTCCCATCTTTCTCCTATGGGGAATACATATAAAAGCATTAACACACCAACTGATAAATGCGAATTGAAGCATCCAATGTAAGCAAATAGGCAAAAGCAAACACACAAACAATCACACTACACAGTATTTAACGTGGTTCACCCCCAGGATGGAAGCTACTTCCACAAGAAATATTGTTATATTAGTCTTTGGGAAGGATACAACAGTTCTTTGTCTACACACTCAGCTTGCATACTCTCTTCTCTCTCACTCGGCCTCTGCACACACAGCTTGCAGAGCCTTTACAAAATGTTCCTCACAGAGATTTATCGACTCAATAACAAGAACAAAACAAAATGAAGAGTAACCCTTTCCCATACAAAAATATGCCTTATTTATAGATCATGCCCGTAGGTCATGTCTTTACAATTCGAAGGCTAAAACCCTTAGGTCTACAAAACTGCCATGGTTTTCCCTTAACCAGACTGTTGGATTCTGGTAGAAAATATTCCATCGTGGCCTCCTTCAGTGCATGCCTCACGTCACTATCGGCCTTCCTGTCGCATGCATGCCAACATGATGCTTTCACTGAGCCGTTCTTCCTCTAATGGTCTCGTGCAACTAGTTCAAGTAGTGGTTCTTTCGCATGTGCGAACAGTCGCTTTCTTCCGCTTCTGCTCCTTACCGATCGCCTGGCATTCCTGGAGCATCTTTACCGAAAATAGACCACCAAAGGTCTAACTGGAATCTGTGTCGTCTTCGTTCCAACACTCTGCTTTGTCAGATCCATGTAGACTAGACACATCGCAGTGTTGTCTCCTCACAGCACTAATCTTTGCAGCTCTTCCGATGCTGCGCTACGCACGACTTCGCAGCATCCCAAAAACTTATACAAAAAATGTTCCAACTAAACTGCGCTCAGCTCCGTAGTTCCAAAAATTCTTCTTGCTCAAAATGCCCCACTTGGGCCAGGCCCAACAGCGTCTGCAAATCACCACTTAAATTCTTACAATAGTAGATAACTCGCAGCATGGAGGTAGCAACAATTACGAGAGGGTAACTCAAAAACTCAACATAAATGACCACAAGATACACAGAACTAAGATAAAAAAAAAATACGACAGGGAAATGATTTTTCAAATTGTCGCACATTAATAACAATCAAGTCACATGGTTAAGGTTCACGGGTTAAAGGTAGATGAAGGAAAGAACGAAAGGAAGGAATATCTCCAACTCAAAGAGTTGACAAGTATGGAAACATTTTAATACAACATCCAACAAGACCTTAATAGAGTCGACACACCCAACAGTTTGATCAACAACAAGTTAAATAAAAGAGTAGGAATTAATTAATAATATGACACTTATCTTTATACACTAATTGACTGTCATCCTCAGTGGTTTGAACAAGGTAGGAACACCCAAGACGAAAGGGCTTGTTTTCACCATACAGGAACTAATTTTAAACACAGATCTTAACTAATTCCCTTCTCGATTTGACAACGATCATAATAACCAATATGAGTGTAAAACATGCAAATAAATGTACACATGAATGATTTCACACACAGATATTAAGCTTCAGGACAACTAAATATAACCAACATAAAATTTGGACTCTTGAGAAAGTAGGCATGGGTCGATAAATATCACCCAGCCTCACCATACAATCCATCACATGTTAAAAATATATTTTATTATACAAAGGTTAAAAAAAAAATTAAAACCCAAAGGAGGAAATATTAACCGATCGAATTTATTACATGAGAAAATATTAGATAATGTTTGACCTACAGAAATCTATTCAAAACATTTATTTTGCAGAGATCTTGTTATCCAAATATTGAAATAAGGTTCAAACTACAGAGATTGAAAATAGTATTCATTATGCAGAGATCTCATTACGCGGGTATTGAAATAAGGTTCCAACTACAGAGATCGAAAATAGTCTTAATTATGTAGAGATCTCGTTATGCACGTATTGAAATAGGGTTCAAACTACAGAGATCGAACTAATACTTAAAACACAGAGATCTCATTTAAACAAAGTTTTAAAAAAAATAATAATCCACCTATTCTAAATCGAGCGATATTCATTCTATGAATATCGAAATACCATTTAATTTAGAGAGGTCTCTTTACACATGGTTTTTAAATAAAATAGTATTCAACATATTCGAACTCAGTCGATATTCATTCTATGAAGATCGAACTATTATCTAGTATATAGAGACCTTACTACACATGTTTTTTTAAGAATAATATACAACCTGTCAGAAAAAACTAACTTATGCATTCTATAAACACGAGAATGGATCTTTTTAACACATACAGAGATAAAGGTCTCTAATAATAAATCATCCCTTTCCATTATGATACAAACTAGTCATATTTCACCACCATAACCTCAGAATATTTTAACAAGAAGCAATTACTTAAAAAAATTTCCCAAATAGAATCGACGATTTTAATACTATGAAAACACATCCTCATAACATCAAATACTTACTTGAAATGACGTAAATAACAACTTGTAGAATCAACTCCTCCCAACCATAGGAGAGAGAAACTCAACTGCCTCCCAACCATAGGAGAGAGAAACTCAACTGTCTTCCCAACTCCACCCTCGATCTAGATCACCACCATGCACTAGAATGCCAAGCAACACTTCCACGTGGTACTCTCTCACAGAGTCCGTGACAAGCAATGATGGACTTATGAAAGAGAGAAACACTCAACATAGTTTCTCAATGCACAACAAGTCATCCCATGATATCTTAGTGCACCAATATATATAGTTTTTCCCAGGTCTCGTGCCATCCCAATCAAATCTTGAATCAATCCTTCAATCCTTATGATTTAAGATCTTGTCTGATAGTTGATCTTTTAGATTGGATTTGATTGGTAAAATTATCCATTGCTTGCTTTACACATGTTCTATGTGCCATGGTGGTGTCCCCTCATTTAGTTGAATTCTCCAAGTGTCTTTTTCTTTTATTAATAATAAAATAATAGTTTTGTTGTGCAAAGTGTCACTCATACCTCTTATGATTGTTTTTGAGTGCTTAAATAACAATTTCCTCGGTGTTATTTTATTATGAGCTCTCTTGCTCATTCCAGAACATGGAGGGATATGCCTCTCTCATTTTATCCTATTTCCCATGTTTCCTTTTGAGGGATGAAGTGTTTCCATTGCACTTTTATTTGAATGATGGCTTGATTCCATAGCATACGTTCCTTCCTGTCTAGGATGCAGAAAGATTCGGTCTTGAACTCTCCCTTGGGTTCTACCTGAATCATATTCCAATCAATTACATGAGTAACATCATGCACATATTTTTTTAACAAGGAAACATGAATACATTGTGTACTTTTATAGTAGGGGGAGTGCAAGATTATAGGCTACCAGCCTTATCTAAGCTAAAAATTTGAAAGGCCAACAATACCTGGGGTTCCAGCTTGGAGCACCTCCCCAAGCTCAAGGTACGCTTCTTTGGTTTTAACTTTAGATACACATGATTTCCAATGTTGAACTCTCTTGGATTTATTTTTAGATTTGCATAACTCTTATGCCAATCCTGGGAAAAATTTAAGTTTTTTTGCACTTCCTTTACCATCTGTTCCATCTCCCTTAACATGTCAGGTCCTAGAACAATCATATAAATAGGGTTATCCCAAGACACGGAGTGTGGAATTTCCGACCATACAATACTTCAAATGGACTCATTTTTAATAAAGGTTTATATCCATTATTTTAAGAAATTTCTACTAAATGAAAATAGTCCTCCCATTTACCCGGTTTATCCATTACATACATTCGCAACATGTCTTCTAACACTTGGTTAGTTCTTTCAATTTTCCCATCCGTATGAGGATGGTAAGCAGTACTAAAATTCAGTTGAGTATCTAGACCTTTAAACAAAGGCTTCCAAAAATTACTTCTAAATTTTGCATCTCTATCAGAAATCAGAACTTTGAGAATCAAAAAATTTCTTTCATAAGAATATCAACTATGTTTATTGCTTTAAAGGTAGATTTCACTAGTATGAAGTGTGCAACTTTACTTAATTTATCAACAACTACCATTATTGAGTCATGTTGCTTTTTTTTTTAGGTAATCCCATTATAAAGTCCATTCTTATTATATCTCATTTCCATTCTGGAATAGGCAGGGGTTGAAGTAACCCGAAAGAATGTCGATGTTATTTTTTAACATGTTGGCATCCAATACATCTAGCTAGGTAATAATTTGCAACATCATTCTTCATGTTAGAACAATAAAAAGCTTTTTTCTTAACTTAGTTATCATCTTTTGATATCCTGGATGTCCGTAATACGGTTTCTTATGTAACTCATTCAAGATTAATTGCTTAAATTCTTCAGAATTAGGTATATATAATCGATCCTTTATAAACCAACAAATATTCTGAGCTTATAGAGTAAGATGAGGATTCACTTCCATCAACATCTCTTTCCAATTGTGCTTTCATTTTTAAGTATTCTTCATCCTTTTTAGCTACATCTTTTATTAAATATTCAAGATTTGTCTTATAACTGCTACAAGAAGTTGAACAATGTGGAATGAAATTCCTACTCAGGCATTGACCACATTGTTCTCTTTTCCTTTAATGTGTTTAATTTCAAAATCATACTCTCTCAAGAAGGCTAACACCTTCCTTGGAGATCATTTAAACTTTGTTGATTAAATAAATATTTAAACTTATGTTATCATACACTAAAGTGAATTTTTCTTCCTATTAAGTAATGTCTCCACATTCTTAATGCATGTATTATAGAAGCTATTTCTAAATCATGTGTTCCATGGTTATGCTCATGTTCTTTAAGGTTTTCTTGACTCATATATTATTACATAATACTCTTGCAATAGCACACCACCTAATTCCTCTATGTAGACATCCATACATAGAACGAAGTCCTTGTACGGATCCCCTATTCTTAGAATAGGTGCCATGATAAGCAAGTGTTTAATATTTTCAAAGCTTTCTTGACATTTATTAGACCTTATAAATCTGAGTTCCTTTCTTTTGAAGTGAAGTTATTGGGTAATCAATTCTAGAGGACCTGTAATGTCCCTTGTTAGGAATTTGATTAAATGACAATTTTTCACTTTTTTCCATAGTTAGACATTTGACTAGTTTTGAGCTGTAGGTCCCCAAATTGCTCCAACTGCTCCCAAATATTCTAAGAAGGTATATGGATGATGTTATAACATTATATGTGTTTCATTTATGCTTTTGTACCTTTAAAATACTTCTGCAAATCCTCTTTCAATTTTGGCCAATGTAGGGAACTTTACTAGTAATTTCCCTTTGACTAGTATTGGTCTCTAGGTCTCAAATTGACTCCAAATGCCTTCAAATATTCAAGGAAGGTGTATGAATTATATTAGGACTTGAATATGATGTTCAGGGATGAGATATGGCCACCAAAATACCTATGCAAACCTCTTAATATTCTGCACCAAGTATGCAATTTTACTAGTAATTTGGGGTTCAAATCCCCCTGGGGTAAATACTGAAAATGGCTTCCCAAATTCCTCCAAACCCACTCAAATTTCTGAACAGAGGTAGGGAATGTCTCAAGGATGCTATTAATTTCCCAAATTATACCATGCATTAGTTATTAAGTCTGTTCCAAACCTCTCCCAAACAACAACAAAAATCACTAGTTCGACCCTTGGGGAAATGGCACCAAATCTTCTCCAAATGTAAATAAACTGAGTAAAATGACTTCAAATGCTTGAGCACTGACATGAACATGAAACTTGAATAATACATCAATAAAATTACATTCATTAATAAACCATCAGTATTTTACTTATCCATTTGAATCCATCACATGACATGGTTCACAATAAGGTAGTGGGGAAATGACATTGCTCTTTCATTAAAAATGATATTTATACATTTCTACTTGGAATTTAGACCTGAAAATTTATGGAGATGAAGAACAGAGTTTTTAATTCATATTACAAAAATAAATAGGTCCTTAGAATCTCCCCCAAAGAGTACAATATCTCACCAAAAATGCCCTCCCTCAAGGATCAATAATATGCCACCAAAACTGGAAATGGTTGAAGGAGGGAGGCTTCAATAGAAGAAACTATGAGCTTCCCTATAGCTTACACATGAAAATAAAGGACTCCATTAAAGATCCAAATGAAAGGTCTGAATGGCCTTTCCAATTACCAACTTGGATGGGAAATCTTTCACCCTCGAAATTCTATAAGGCAAGAAACTAGTCATCCACTAGCTTTCCCTCTTCAAAAATGCAATTGCAAATTATACAAATTATCAAAAGATGATATTATTCTTTTTTTCATGAATTTTATAAACTTATAACGTCCTCCATGGGTCGAATTCCTTCCAAGAGACTCATGCCAACTCAAGTTGGGGAACAGATTCCAAAGAATGCCACTTGTACAACAATTCATAGTTTCCCACTTCTACCAAATCACATGTGGAAGCATCTTAGCTTCCCTAAATCCCTTGAGTTCCCTCTTGGAGGCTACTTTTAGCCCTGACATGTAATATATGTCATATGTCAGTCTTCAGGGTCTGATTTGTGTTTATAGGTGTCATAGCATCTTCATCATTGTTCTCATAGAGCTAGGGAATCTAGCCCAAGTGTCCCACTCGCTCCAAATTGCCTCTTCCTCTTCCATGGGAGTTACTCCTCCTCTATATTTCAAACTTGGATGATTCATGCCATGAAAAATATCTTTTTAACTCCCCCAAGCATGTTACCATTCACTTTGAATTCAAATTGGTGAGAGAATGATGCCAAGTGAAGTGGGGAAATATAGCCATATGCGGGTCCCACTTCCTCCATGTGTCTTCATGATCAAATGCCACTTTGATTTTTCACATGTAATATTTATTTATCTCCTTTATTAAATATTTATGCCTTTCTAATGTTCAAACATCATTTATTATCTCCCTTATTCCAAATCCCAAAGCTTCCACCCCAAACCTAGGAACTATTAATTTTCCTCCTAGGCAATTATGCGACCCTTAACATCAATTTGACAAACTCTAATGAATATGGCCAATGTTATTAGGACATTGTGACCCAATGCCAAATTTGGGGACATGGACAAATCCTCCCTTCCCAATATTGCTTGTCCTCAAGCAATTTCAAACATGGGTGTTGAAGAACCTGCTTTCCGTATAATTCTTTGAAGTTGCCATTGAATTTCCCAGACTTGATTTCTTTGAGTTTCCATGAAGATTTTAGAGAGGAACCACCATGCTTGCTGCTGCACTACTCTGATAAAAATCACTTTATTAAGTGGTAAATCCATCTTCCATACTGCTTGTTTCCCCAAAAATATTGAAACCAATGAGATAAAAATTATTCCAGGGTCCCATTGCTTGTATTTGCACCGCAACAATTAAGAGTGCTCTCCAACTCACACCATTAGATAAGAGGATTCTTGGATCCCATTTTCTTGTATGCATTCTTTCAAACATCATGAGTACAAAATATATATCATTAAAGTACATAACAACATAATGAAAATGTACATCAAGGAGGTGCTTCATCAAATAATCATGAAAGTGCTTATACCTCCAAGTAAGTAGACCACCATTTTCCAGGTGCATACAAGCAACAAGTGAACAATCAAATCTGCTCCAATGACATAGGTGGAGTATCCCATGTCCTATAATGCTGCTCCAAAAAATATGTAAGATGCATCAAAAAAATCATCCTTGTATTCTTTCATCCAAGTAGTTAATGAAGTTTCTCCAACATCAATTGAACTAAGCAAGGAGCAAGGAAAATCATGAGCCTTAAAGTGACTCAAGTGAACATCATAAGGGCATCCATGAAGATATGTATCATCATAAGGTAAAAAAGGATGTTGCTGGCAAATGTAAATAATGAGGTGCTCTATTCATGTCATTATCAAAAGGAGAAGTAGGAGTTTCATACCCTCATGTGGCACCATCAGAAAAAAAAACCTTTCACCCAATTTTCATCCCCAATTGATGTGGCTGAAAAAGAAGTAGGTGGTGAGGAATTATGAACCAACCTTAAATCTTTACAACCATTACCCATTGAAATATTTAATTCATCTTCTTCATAATTGGCTGGTCCAACTATTGTGAGATCAGGTGCCTCCTCCAAGACTTTGCAATTCTCTCCATGAGGCAACTCATAATCCCTATGAACAAAGGCAAGTGCTTTTCCTTCTTCTTGTTTGAGTGTAACATCTTCAAGCACCTGCATATCATCATGTACCTCATGTTCCACCATTACATGAGGTTTCTCCTTTGTGGCATAAATTATTTCATCCATTTCCTTCTTTTCCTTGAAAAGAGAACCATTGCTCATTCTTTTTTCCAAGTTGCTTCCAAATCCACTAACCAACAATTGAAACTCTTGCATGAATTTCCTCCACTTGTCTTCAAAGGATGGTTCAGTAATTTTTATAAACTCCTCATTCTCCTCTAAGGTTCCTTTCTCATCCTTACTCATGGTGACCAAGGAATGCACTTCTTCTCCTACTTCTTCCCTTTCACCAAAGTACATCCAGTTTCAATTTCTAATGGTGGTGGATTATTTATTTGACTCCTGGTATTCATTAATGTTATACCAAATTAGGTGCCAATACCATGCTCTGATACCACTGTAATGTCCCTTGTTAGGATATTTGATTAAAATGGCAATTTTCACTTTTTTCCCTAGTTAGACCTTGGACTAGTTTTTGAGCTCTAGGTCCCCAAATTGCTCCAATTGCTCCCAAATATTCTGAGAAGGTATATGGATGATTTTAGAACTTAAATATGTGTTTCATGGATTCTTTTGGACCCGTTAAAATACTTCTGCAAATCCTCTTTCATTCTGGCCAATGTAGGGAACTTTACTAGTAATTTCCCTTTGACTAGTATTGGTCTTTAGGTCTCAAATTGACTCCAAATGCCTTCAAATATTAAAGGAAGGTGTATGAATTATATTAGGACTTGAATATGATGTTCAGGGATGAGATATGTCTACCAAAATACCTATGCAAACTCTCTTAAGATTCTAGACCAAGTATGCAATTTTACTAGTAATTTGGGGTTCAAATCCCCCTGGGGTAAGTACTGAAAATGGCTTCCCAAATGCCTCCAAACCCACTCAAAATTATGAAAAGAGGTAGGGGGATGTCTCAAGTATGTTATTAATGTCCCAAATGCACCATTCATTAGTTATTAAGTCTGTTCCAAACCTCTCCCAAACAACAACAACAAAATCACTAGTTCGACCCTTGGGGCAATGGCACCAAATATTTTCCAAATGTAAATAAATTGAGTAAAATGACTTCAAATGCTTGATAAATTAACATGAAACTTGTATAATACATAAATAACATTCCATTCATCAATAAACCATTATTATTTTACTTATCCATTCAAATCCATCAACATTACATTGGTTCACATCAAGGTAGTGGGAGAAATGGCACTATTCTTTCATTAAAAATGATATTTATACATTTCTACTTGGAATTTGGACCTGAAAATTTCTGGAGATGAATAAAATAGTATTTAATTCATAATAAAAAATAAATGGGTCATTAGAATCTCCCCTAAAGAGTACAATATCTCACCAAAAATGCCCTCCCTCAAGGATCAAGAATATGCCACCAAAACTGGGAAATGGTTGAAGGAGTGGAGCTGCAATAGAAGAAACCATGAGCTACCATGTAGCTTACACCTACAAATAAGGGGCTCCATTAAATCTCCAAATGAATGTTCTGAATGGCCTTTCCAATTACCAACTTGGATGGGAATCTTTCACCCTCGAAATTGGCTAAGGCAAGAAACTAGTCATCCACTAGCTCTCCCTCTTCACAAATGCAATTGCAAATTCTACAAATGATCAAAAGCTTCTATTCTTCTTTGTTCATGAATTTATAAACTTCTAATGTCTTCCATAGATCAAATTACTTCAAAGAGACTCATGCCAACTCAAGTTGGGAAGAGATTCCAAAGAATGCCACTTGTACAACAATTCCTAGTTTTCCCACTTCCACCAAATCACATTTGGAAGCATCTTAGCTGCTCTAACTCGCTTGAGCACCCTCTTGGAGGCTATTTCTAGCCCTGACATGTCATATATGTCATATTTCATCCTTCAGGTCTGATTTGTGTCATAGGTGTCATAGCATCTTCATTATGGTTGTCATAGAGCTACGGAATCTAGCCCAAGTGTCCCCACTAGCTCCAAATTACCTCTTCCTCTTCCATGGGAGTTACTCTTCCTCTATATTTCGACCTTGTATGATTCATGCCATGAATAATACCTTTTAAACTCCCCCAAGTATGTTACCATTCACCTTTTATTCGAATTGGTGAGAGAATGATGCCAAGTGTAGTGGGGAAATCTAGCCATATGTGGGTCCCACTTCCTCCATGTGTCTTCATGATCAAATGCCACTTTGATTTTCACTTGTATATATTTAATTATCTCCTTTATTAAATATTTATGCCATTCTAATGTTCAAACATCATTTATTATCCCCCTTATTCCAAATCCCAAAGCTTCCACCCCAAACCTAGGAAACTAGTAATTTTCCTCCTTAGCAATTATTTGACCCTTAACATCAATTTGACAAACTCTAATGAATATGGCCAATGTGATTAGGCCATTGTGACCCAATCCAAAATTTGGGACATGACAAACCTCAATGAACCTACGATAGTAACCCGTGATCCCCATAAAGGATTGAATCCTAGTTACATCCTTAGGAACTGACCAATCAATGATTGTTTTGATTTTATTTGGTTCCATTGAAATGTCTTCCTTAGATATTACATGACCTAGGTATTAAATTTTATCTTGAAAGAAATCACATTTACTAAACTTTGCATAAAGTTTATGTTCTCTTAGGTTTGTAAGAATAACTTTAAATGCTCTTCATGATCTTCTTCATTTTTAGAGCATATTAATATGCCACCAATAAATACTACTACAAAATTATCTAAGTATTTATGAATAACATTGTTCATTAAACACGTAAATGTGGCCGAAGCATTGGTCAAGCCAAATGGTACAACTAAGAATTCGTAACGCTCATACCTTGTTCTAAATGTTGTTTTATGAACATCCTTGTCTTTAATTCTTACTTGATGGTACCCATACCTTAAGTCAATCTTGGATAATACCGTCGCTCCCCGTAATTTATCAAACATGTCATTGATGTGGGGGGAAAGGGTATCTATTTTTAATTTTCATTTTATTTAATTGTCTATAGTCAATACAAAGTATTAATGTGCTATGTTTCTGTTTAACAAACAAAACCGATGCTCCCCACAGAGACACACTCGGTCTTGTATATTCTTTATCTATTAATTCTGGAAATTGTAAATTTAATTCCATCAACTCATGTGTATTCATTCTATAAGGAGCCTTTGAGGAAGGAACTCTTGATCCTGGTACCAAATCAATGGTAAATTTAATATTCCTCCTTGAAGGTAATCCAGGTATCCTCCTATGGAAAAACATCTTTAAATTCATTTAAAAGAGGAAAATATTCCAAACTAGCTTTTTTTTTATCATCATTATTTTCAGCGATATGCACAACAAACAATCTACATCCTTTCCTAGCAAACTTTTTCAATTGCAAAGCATCTATTTTCCTAGTAATAACTTTTTTAGGAATCCCTTTAACTAGTCTATTTTCACCCTTTTCATCAATACAAATGAAATTTTTCTCAAAGCAATTTAATATTACTCTATGTTTTATAACCAATCCATGCAAATTAATACATCATATGATCCTAATGGAAAAATGTTCAAATCTACTTTTGTAACCAAATTATGGCATACAAATTTCACAACTAGAAAAAAAGTTGGTTACCTTTTTTTTGTTCCTGTGGCTAATTGCACTTACCACGACTTTTCAAAATCATATTTTTTCATTTTACACAAATCTACTAGCTTAGGAGATATGCAACTTAAAGTAGATCCATAATCAATTAGTATAAAAATAGGTTTTTCAAATATATCTTACAATCAACTTCGATCATGGAAGGTTGATAATCCACTTGATTATTGTCCAAGGTTGTGCTTACCTTTGGTATGTTCCGAGCAACCTATCCAATTGTGGTTGCTTCCCGGACATTGTGAATATTATGATTATCCTTCTTATGAGGACAATCCCAATAGAAATGAATCTCCCCACAACCCCAACATTGTAATGGTTCTCTTTTTATTTATTATTTTTCTTGTTAGATATATTTTCTTTATACTCGGTTCTTATTGGATGTTGTCTATCCTTAAAAGTATTCCTCTGAAAATTATTATGTTTATTGAAGTGTTTGAATTCTCTTCTTTTAAAATTACTTCTTTTTTCTTGAAATTATAAGGATTTTTATTCTTAATTTTCGATTGATCATAAGTTAATTTGGCCTTCTTCATTGCTTCATATAAAAAATTTCGGTTATCAAGATCTAATCTATATTTATAAAAGCTTGGTAAGAAACCTAGGAATCTCTGAATTTTAGGTTTTTCTTCATTTAGGTAAGACACATATCTTATCAAGGATAAAATTTTAGTACAGAATTCATGCATAGACATTGATCCCAATATTAACACATAAAACTCATTTTCCTCCCCCTCATAGTAATACTCTCAAAGGCACTCCTTTGTAAATTCATTTTTAAATCAATTCCAGCTAACTTTTCTATCATTAATTCTTTTAGCTATTTTTAAGTCCTGCCACCAAATCTCATCCTTCCTGACTAGATTGAAGATGTCAATTTTTCCCTTCATAGAGTTGGAATAATTGTACATAGTAAATTATTTCTTCATCCTAGATATCCAAGCCTTAGCTTCTTCTCCATTTTTGACGTCGTCGTCAAAAGTAGGAGGATTTTTTTTTTTAAATTCTCCTGTTATCTCATCTTTATATTTTCTCTTCTTCCTTCATCTACTCTCAAAGTCACTACTAGAATATTCTGATTCACTATTTATAGGGCTTTCGTTAAAAGAAGGACAATAAGAGGATGATTTTTCTTGTTTACGTTTCTTCTTATTTTTATCATTTGTTATCTCATTCAATTTAGATAGTAAAGCTTTCTTTAATTCCTCCCGGGTTCTCATTACCCTCTCATGTTCAGTTTTAAAGTTCATCTGATCAACTTGTAAATCCCATACTTGTAAAATTTCATTATTAACATTTTTATTGTTTAGTTGATCCCCATCATTGAGTTCAACCCAAACAGGTGGGGTAGGGGATCGTCTTCCGGCTATTTCTTTCTCTAGTTTAGCAAAAAAAAATTCTTCTATATACAAAAGAAGAACAATATACAAACAAAATTAGTGTTTTCATAACATGGATGGACACCATAAGGCCAAGTGTCGTAATCTAAGCTCTGATACTACATTGTAATAACACAATTTATATACATGCAGAAATTTTAAAAAAATTTAGGACATATTTTTCTAACACCAAAGATAGTTTATATATATATATATTATAATTTTATTGTATTTTTGCTCTAAATAGATCCTCCATTAATCTACTGGAATTTTTATTTCTTCCATGTCTTACTCTTTCCTAGAGCATATCTCTATCTTATGAAATATTTGTAGAGTATATATATACTATATGCATATATATATTCTTGACCATTCTTTCCATATTTAGGCCATACATTATAATGCAAATTTAGGATTCAAATTAAATATAAGTATAGGAATCTAATGCCATAAAATATGTCATCTTTAGAACATATACTATTTTTCCCATATTCACAACATATAAAAAAACATACAAATTCATGAATCCATTTAAATATACGTGATTCTTCTTCCTTGTGAAACACACACACACACATATATATGATGCCAGTGCTTTTCACAACCTATTGGACGTATAAAAAACTATTAAAGGTATTTTGTTTCTTCCATACAAGCCTTTATATATAATGACCTTCCAACAATATATAACCGATTTGATTGAATATAAGTCGAAAAAATGAAAAATATTTCATTTATATATATACATATATATGTAACTATTTAGATATAAAAAAAACGTAATGTAATTGATAACTTCCTACAAAAAGAAGTTTCCTTACTGCTCCTTCTCTTACAGTAAATTACTCACAAAATATCCATGTAGGTATTTGTTTTAAGAAAACTTGGTACATTAATGAAGATTATTTGATATGACTACTATCCGATTACCCGGATTAATTCCCCTAACGAAGTAGACAAAGGGTGAATGGAAAGCAACGTTGAGTTTTATTTAATGCAAAGAGATATGGTAGGATCTCTATATACCCGAGATAGCAGTTGGCTGAGGATAGAGGAGAAATCAAGGGTAGATATCTGGAATATAAGGAGTAGTGTCTGCAGATCACCACTTAAATTCTTACAACAATAGACAGTCCGCAACTTTGAGGTAGTGACAATTACGAGAGGGTAATTGACAGACTCAACATAAACGACCACAATATACACGAAACTGAGATAAAAAAAAATTAAAAATAAAGAAATAAAATAAAAATAAAAATCCATAGGGAAATTATTTTTCAAACTGTTGTGACAATCAAGTCACATGGTTAAGGTTCACGGGTTAAACTATAGGAAGGAGGATCTCCAACTCATAGAGCTGACAAGTATGAATACAACATCCAACAAGACTTTAATAGAGTCAGCACATCCAACACTTTGATCAACATGTCAAATAAAAGAGTAGGAATTAATTAATAATATCACACGTATCTTTATACGCTAACTGGCTGTCATGTTGAGCGGTTTGAACAAGGGAGAAATGACCAAGATGAGAGTGCTTGTTTTGACCATACACGCACTTGTTTTAAACACAAATAGTAACTAACTATTTTCTCAGTCGGACAATGATCATACTAACCAACATCAGTGTAAAACATGCAAAGAAATGTACACAGGAATGATTTCACACACGGATATCGAGCTTCAGGACAACAAAATATAACCAACAGAAAATTTGGACTCTTTGGAAAGTAGGCATGGGTGGATAAAGATCGTCCATCCTCACCATACAATCCATAACATGTTGAAATGATATTTAATTATACAAATGTAAGAAATTAAAATTTAAAACCTAGAGGTTGAAATATTAACTCATCGAATTTATTATATAAGCAAAGATTAGATAATGTTCGACCGACATAAATATATTGAACATTTATTTTGCAGAGATCTCGTTTTCCAGATATTGCAATAAGGTTCAAACTACAAAGTTCGAAAATAGTATTCATTATGCAGAGATCTCGTTATGCATGTATTGAAATAAAGTTCCAACTATAGAGATCGAAAATAGTATTCATTATGCAGAGATATCGTTACTTAGGTATTGAAATGAGGTTAAAACTACAGAGATCGAACTCATACTTAAAACATAGAGATCTCATTTAAACAGAGTTAAAAAAAAAATCCACCTATTCTAAAATCGAGCGATAGTCATTCTATGAAGATAGAAATACCATTTAATTTATAGAGGTCTCTTTACACATGGTTTTTAAATAAAATAGTATTCAACATATTCGAACTCTAGCGATATTCATTCTATGAAGATCGAACTACTATCTAGTATACAGAGACCTCACTACACAAGTTTTTTTTAAGAATAATATACAACCTATCAGAAAACGACTAGTATTCATTCTATAAACACCTGAATGGATATTTTTAACACATACAAAGATAAAGGACTCCGAGGATAACTCAACCCTTTCCATGATGATACAAACCAGTCATATTTCACCACCATAACCTCATAATATTTTAACAAGAACCAATATCTTAAAAACATTACCCAAATAGAATCATCGATTTTAATACTATGAAAAGGCATCCTCATAACATAAAAAAATTACTTGAAATGATGTAAATAACAACTTGGAGAATCAACTCCTCCCAACCATAGGAGAGAGCAACTCGATTGTTTTCCCAACTCCACCCCCGAGCTGGATCACCATCATGAACTAGAATTCTAAGCAATACTTCTATGCGACACTCTCTCTCGTATTTTGTAATAAACAATGATGGACATATGAAAGAGAGAAACATTCAACATTGTTTCTCAATACACAACACGACATCCCATGCTATCTTAGTGCTCCAATATATATAGTTTTTCCTAGTTCTTGTGCCATCCCAATCAAATCTTCAATCAATCCTTCAATCCCTATGATTTAGGATCTTGTCCGATAATTGAGCTTCTAGATTGGATTTGATTGGTAAAAATATCCCTTGCTTGCTTTACACATGTTCTCTTTGCCATAGTGGTGTCCCTTCATTTAGTTGAATTCTCCAAGAATCTTTTTCTTGTATTAATAATAAAATAATGGTTTGTTGTGCAAAGTGTCACTCACGCCTCTTGTGAGTGTTTTTTAGTTTTTAAATAACTCTTACAAGAATAATTTCTTTTGAAATATTTTTCACAAATACTAAAATAAAAATAAAATAATAATGTCTTGGGGATATCACAGAGACAAAATGTGAAACACAATGCATATTGTTCGATGATACCTTGGAATTGGAGGTATGAATCATGCACAACAATTCATATTGTTATATCTCCCAATGGTATGGAGACTAATTAAGAATAATTTGTGCTATCCTTCACTATACAAAGTGCCTTTGGTAAGCCAAATATTCTACAAATATTAGGTATAACAAGTACATCAAATTCTAAAATGGTAATTGAAATGGAAACAATAATGAAAATGGAACAACCAAAAGAAAATAAGAAAATTTGAAAATTAAAGATGAAACACAGTGAAGAGAACACAACATACATACATAAGTTCAACCAACCAAGCATGGATTAGTCTTTAGAAATTAAAGATGAAACATAGTAAAGAGAACCCAAACATATAAACATAAATGAAACAAAGCATGGATTAGTCACATTACTCTATGGTTAGTATATTTTTTATTAACCTACTTGAATTGAATATTTCCTTCTAGGAATTATCGAATTATCATTGAAGCACCATAAGATCTTCCACATATATATCCATTCAAAATAGAAAACAAAGACTTATTATAGGATACATGAGAACTCTTTAGAAAACACCTACAACACCTCCACCTTGAGTTATTCTAAAAAAATGGGAAACAAAGACTTTTTAATTAAGATTTCTATTCATATAAAAATTCAAGATTATATGGGCGATCTTCAAAGAAAGCCTAGACCTATCCATTCTAAATCTTCCCATCTTGAATGGCTCTTCAATTTAAGTTTCCCATTGGTTTACTTAATTTTAAATTGATATTAATTATTGAACTTTTTTCAACTCGTTTTGAGGATGATATCAGGATAAACCATTTGGTTTTATTTTTGTCAACCTAATTTAATGGAGACATCAAATGAGGCCTGCAATATTCATAGAGGTACCTAGCCTGAGGAATTGACCTTATGACCTCCTACTGGCAATTCACGACACTTGGTCACCTAAGCTAACACTTTGAGAGAATAATAATTATTAAACTAGTAAAGGTTTGCTTAATAATTGATAACAGTTATTGAATGGTTGTGAATGTTGAAGGTTTTCTTAATAATTAATCATTGGATCTTCTTTGGTAGGATGAAACTTCATTGACTCTGATTCTAAGGTTGAATTTCAGTTTGAGGCATAATTGGATTGAGATTCTTTGAAATATAGACAAAATGTTGTGCTTCTTCAAAGCAATGTTCATAAGTTGCTTGGTTAACCAAACAACTCTTGTAATTAGGATACATACAAAGCAATACATAATGTCCCACTCTTTTGTCAAATATGGCATATGTGATTTAGGCCTATTTTATGAAAGACTATTTGTGAGTTATGTTATTTTTCCAATTATTATTTTTATCCCATGACGATTTGAGAAGGCCACAAAGCAATATGCATGATGTCCTACTCCTCTTTCAATGCGGTACTTCTGACTCTTATTTTGTGAAGGACTATTTGTGAGTTAAATTTATTTTGTCAATCCATTCAATGCACAAATGCATTTTAAAATAAGTATGTCCATATCCTTAAATTTAAACTAGGGTGTTGAAAGGAAGACAATGCACATGGCTATGAATTCATCCTTGCTTTTTCTTTGCATCTTCTAAAGAAATAGCTAGTTTATATTTTACATAAGTTTTCTTTGAATCCCTTACAAAGTGTTCACTTAAAAAATAGACATAAATGTCATAAATCAATAGTAAACTAAATTGTTATAAACAAAGTTACTATTAAATTAAATATAAACATAAATATTATAGATAAAAGTCAATTAAATAATTGCACCAAGAGTAGCAAGATGATCTCGTAGCTATTTCATGCGAGTGCATAAAATAAAAAATAAAAAATAAAACAACCTAGAAGGATCTAAATTATACTAAGAAATTTAAAACATATAAAATTAAATCCCTTAAAATTAAATTTAAATTTAAATTATATTATTTTGATTTCTTAGAAATAACATTTAATTTAATTAAGTATTTATATTTAATTTTTAAACTTTTTCTTTATAAAAAATATATATAATTAATTTACATAAACATAAATAAAAAAACAAAATAAAATATTTACCCAAGAGTTTCCTCTCACCAACCACACTTCAAAAAACAATCACTAGTTTAAAAAAAGGTATTTTCTTTTTGTTTTCTTACCATGTACACATGTAACCACCGTTTTACACGAATTCCGCGGTAAAACCTCAAATATGAAAATAATTCGACGAAACGTGTAAAACAGGACGAGTTATTCTGGAGCACATTACCGAGCCGTCTATTTAATCTGGAGTTATTGTAATTTGTAAAATATTATTGTTGTTTGAATTAATGCCGAACAAATGACTGGGAGGTCATGTGTTCAGTGAGGGTGACCACGGGATTTCCATGACCACTGTTGTTCTGTTTGACCATACCAATTTCATGACAACCATGGAACCCATCATACTGTCATTTACCCACACCATTTTCATGACCGTCATGGAGCCAACTTATACTCTCATTTATATATATATATATTTAGCCTAGTGCTCTTGAGACTGATCGAAGCTTTCTTTAGTGAGTGCATCTGTTGGCTGATATATCGAGTTTGAAGCACGAAGTGTTCCATCTAATAAGGAGAAAATGGTAATTATTTTGGAGAGTTTTGATGCCTCCATAAATTACATAATAATTCAAATTTGGTATGGTTTTTAATTGTATGAGAATTATGTTTTACTGACCATCATGGCATGCATTATAATGTAGGAGAAGTTTAACAATTTGTTGTAACGTGGTCGTTGTGTTTCCAATGGATAGGAATGGGTGGGATTGGAAAGAAATGAATTAGACATTAGTTTTTGTTAGCTCTTTTATGTTAAGAAAATTTGGTGGGCATTGCGAGTGGGCATAATTGTGATTCGTGGCGTTACTTTGCCATTCGATAGACGCCTTGATTTTCCACTATAGTCTATCCACTATTTTTTCTTGAGACATTCTAGTAGGATTGATGGTTGTCAAATTTTCGAAGAGTCTCTCTTTCATATGTTGTTTTTAATGGTGTCAAATTCTACGTGGATTTGAATGTGAATACTAGCTCAATGAACGTGATTCTAGAGAAAGCTTGGTCTCTATTTAGTAAAAAAGGTGGAGAGATTGCAAAGCTTTTCACAAATTTAATGGAAGATTGATTTATATTTGAAAATTGAAAATAATGCTCTAGAAATGCTTTTTCTAAAACTTATAATTATAAAGCATTATGTTACATTTTCAATAAGTGTATATAAGCCTGAAATTTGGTATGATAGCAAGCATATACTAAGATTAAAAGAGAAATGTAAATCTTCAATATTAATCCACTTCCTAATTCGATGATCTTTTTTCATGTGGTACAATAAATTCATGTATAAATGTTCTCAAACAAATGTAGGATAAACATCTTCACCTCCTTGGCTTCTCGGTTTTAACATTTTTATTTTAGTTTATAATGAAATCCGTCTTAAGTTATGATTGTAATGATTGTAGCCACTTTCTCTATAATTATTTTTACATTGTTTTTTAAATATTATAGCTTGCTATAAGTTTTATAAATAATGTCTATCTCTCTTAAACATAAAATCTTATAAAAATAGGCATTGAAAATTAGGATTTTGAGATGTATACTATTTTTTTTAATTTTAGAGAGTAAGCTTGCCCATGAACTCAACAAACTGAATTTAAGCATAAGTTCACACATGTGACCTCAAGTTCATTTTCGTCTACCTACCCATCAAATTAATACAAGTGCAGTTGATTTGTTTTGTATGAACTTTGGTTAAGCCATTATGTCAAATAAAAAACGATTAAATTTTGGGCTATGTCGATTTTTCTTAAAGTATTAGCTAATCAATTTTTTAACTTTTTAACTAATTAACTTGATGAAATGAAAAAAATGCTCAATCTCTCCTGCAAGCAAGTAATCTATCCTCTAGTTATAAGAATATTTTCTTATCATTGAATGCTCACCTCACCATTTCATTTAGCGTAAATATCAATATCAATACATTTAGCAAAACCATGACAAATACAATATGAAAGCACCAAGATAATTACCAACGATTTATAGTATTTCTGTTTCAAACCACGTGCTACAAGAAGTTTCAAACTACATACTAAACAATCTTAAGCTCATGCGTGCAAATAACAGATATCGAAGCGTAGTTGCATCACTAAAACTTTAAAGGAAAATATAATTACGTAGGTTTTCTGTTTCGAGCCACATACTAGATTATGAGATCGAAGGCAATACATTTACCAACATAGCGTTAAGTCTGCCATGCGCCATAATACATAAAATCCTAAGCTCCTGCGTTAAAAATAACAGATATCGAATCCCTTAATTAGAAGAACTTCATGCTTCGGCTCTGAGAACCTACTGGTCGCAACACCATATTTTTCATTTAATCTATTCCGCCATGGACGATCTATGTTGTATCGGCCATGGCAGCGTAATTTTTCTCAGAGAGAGGTTGTCGGCCATGGCAGCGTAGTTCTTTCTGAGAGAGAGGTTGAAGTATAAATCATTCCGGCCATGTCTGCGCAGAGTCGAAGATGACACTGGCCGCTCGGGTTTGGAACTCTCGGGCTTGGTTGAGTATTGCCATTCAGTGATTCGATATGACGAAAAATTACTTCCGGGCGAAGAATTTTTGAGGAAAAAAAACAAAAGTTGTAGTGTCGTAATGAAGTATCCTGGCCAAACAAAAGGGTTTGGGGGCGGGGTTGAGTTCAGAAGTGGACAAATAAGGCGCCGACAAATAAGTCGGTGTTTAGTGTTTCGCCGTTTCAAGCCGCCGACAAATAAGTCGGTGTTTAGTGTTTCGCCGTTTCAAGCCGCCGACAAATAAGTCGGTGTTTGGTGTTTCAAGGCGCCGACAAATAGGTCGGTGTTTGGTGTTTCGCCGTTTCAAGCCGCCGACAAATAAGTCGGTATTAGGTTACTTTACTTCGTATGATGTAAAACAACATATTGGAAAGCCCCCAACCCACTTTCCAGTTCACGAGAATCGTGGCGCAATTTTGTGGGGAGTGACATCATTTATTACGAATATTTAATGTCAATCAGTTCCTAAATAAAAATCAGTCTCTCTCGGTGTAAGCTAAATGATAAATGATGATTTGTATTTGTCCATTGGTTGTAGCTTGGGTGGTTGGGAGGAATGTTTGTTACCCTCCCCACCCAGGTTCAATTCTTGTAAGTGACATATTGCTCTTGTTGAGCCCATATTGTAATGATTGTAATTCGTGCCACCTTGATTCTCTAGAATAGCAGGTGGTGACCATTTCCCCAGGTGGACTAGCCCTCTAACAAACGGCGAACCACCTTTGAGAAATGATGATTTGTATTTAATTTTAGTTGATTTTTTAGATTGTTGAAATGGTATAATTTAAGTATTCCAAAGTTAATTTAATAAATAAAATTACGTTTTAAACAATAAAAATATAAATATAAAAAAATAAATTAACTGATTTCTTAAAAAAGAAAAATACATATCGTAACTTAGTCCCTCTCTACCTTTGCCTACGATTACATCAATCATTTTTTATTATTATAAATATTGCAATATTTGACATTTAAAAACTGTGTTGTGCTAAAATAGTCATTTTTCATTTACTGCATATATGAACAATTATCTAAACTTCTGAACACGTCTCGACCAGGGACTTTATAAATCGTTTTTCAACTTCTTCTTTGTTTTTCTTTCAAAACTTTTTTTTCACTAAAAAAATTCTTACTATTTATATTAAAAACAGTAAATAAAAATTACAAAATTCAATACTCAAATAATAGAGTATAATCTATAAAAACAAAGACCAAAAACCTTCCCAATAACAACCACACAACAAGCTGGCCCACCCGAAAAACAAAAATCCTTATACTCAATTAGTACAATGTAGTCCATCCAAAAACAAAGACCAAAAGCCTTCCCAATAACGACCACACAACGAGCTGGCCCAGCCGAAAAACAAAGTACTTCAAAACTTTATTAAAGTAAAATAGTAAATTTTATGGAAATATTGGATTTGCCATTTGCTTTTCATACAATGTCCTCTGCTCCGAAAGGTTCGCAGAGACACGTATTATATTATTTTGATCGAGTTAGTTAATCAGCTGATAAATTCAGTTATATGAACTATAATGGTTTTATTTATTTGAAAACTATTCGAATAATTTGAATTTTGTTTAACCAACTTTTTTTAAAGTTTAGTCTTGGAGTAGAATTTAAAAATTTTAAATTATTTTGATAAATTCAGTTATAATGAACTATAATGGTTTTACTTATTTGAAAACTATTCGAATAATTTGAATCTGGTTTAACTAATTTTTTTTAAAGTTTAGTTTTGAAGTAAAATTTAAAAATTTAAAATTATTTTGATTAGTTAAGGATTAATTTTTAAAATTTAAAATACATCTTTGAAATGGGTAAACTCTTGGTCAATTACTCAAGTATGGCTCTTATTTTTTAAGAGTGTTTACACTTGGAAGTTTAAGGTTGCATTTTAAGTGATTTATGACTTACATTATTTACTCTTAATTCGTCATTTTGTTTTCAAAGGGAAACTCGTTTATAATGTAATGTCCCTCAAAATACATCCTAAATTTTTTTTCTTCTTGTAATTGAGTAAATTAACTTGAGCACTGGTAAGTTGTGTTTACATCCTTCTTGTTTACCCCTTGATAGTTTCACTTGCATCCAGAGAGTTCTATTTTCTCACTTATTGAATTGAGCATAGTTATATTATGATAAATAACATTTTTGATATATATATATATAATCAATTGCTAACTTACATCCAGAGAGTTCTATTTGCTCACTTATTGAATTGAGCATAGTTATATTATGATACATAACATTTTTGATATATATATAATCAATTGCTACTAGAAGATAAGATCACTCTGATATACTCTTAATGTCATAAATAACAAGATACTTTCACACAAGATATTAAATCCTTCCCTTTGGAGTAATTAAATATTTTAGTGTGAATCTATTATCACTTCTTTAATAAGGATCCTATAATTAATAGCTTAGTAATACACCTCTCATAAACAATTATCGGTGAGACTTTTATGTATCTTAAAATCAAATCTTTACTCTAACTAGGGATTTAAAATATACAATTTAGTTCCTCCCAATCCAACAATTTTATAAAATATGTTAGGAGTTTAGAATTTTCAATGCACACTCTCTTAATTCCACAAATATATGAAACTTATATATATATATATATATATATATATATATATATTCACCACGTAAAAGTATATATATATATATTGTATACTTTTACGTGGTGAATATATATATATATATATATGGATATGGGTTGGTGCAAGCTAATGCTAGTCACTTATGACACGTTAGTCGCAAAGGACTTCTGGAAAAACAGAAATCTGAACGTAAAAATGCAATATTAGAGCTACCTACACAACTTTTTGGAATATGGCGTAAGAAGATAAAACATAGACAATCGGATTCCCTTCCGGAATATATAAATATTATTTATGGAAATTAAGTATAACTCCCAAAAAATGGGGTCCTCCTAAGGTTGGTATGTTATTTATTTAAGAAAACATAATGAATATGTTTGAGTTGGTCCCCTGGTTTGGTATGCAAATGGTGGAATTTTGTGAAAAAAATTATATATAGTCGTAGATAATAGGTCGTTCTAGTGCAGCGCTATTTTTCCATAATTATTTATTTTTATTTTTAATTAAGGAAGTCAACCAAGCCCTAAAATGACTAGGTCGAGCGTTGGTCCCCCACATCATGGTCTTAACATAATCAATGGACTTTCTTGTTTAGGATGTAGGTCTTTGTGCGTACTTGTGCAGGTTCTTTTCTGTTTTCAAAATAGGTGAGCCAATAAAAAGTTATAGATGAAATAAATAACCTACCTTTTGTGTAAGATTGACGTTAGTGCAATTAAAATTAATTAAAAAATAGAAAAAAATAATCGATTTAATAAAAAATTACATATTCGGAATCTGCACACATAGTTCTACAAGTGTGTGCAATTTCATTAGCAGTGGACAAGTGTAGCATACACAGAATCATGCTCAAAACAGAAGAAGTTATAGAATAGCATGTATTTTGTTATAACATAGTCCAAGCCACTTGGTTTGGCAACCCGAACCTAAAACCATAGAGGCCAAGTCATCCACCACGTTGGTGGGAAAGGAATTGCCTGCCAAAATTTAGAAATTTAAATGGCACGTGCACATTATTTTAAATGCACGTACGCACTAAACAGTGTGCATGTGCTATTTAGTACTTAGGTGGTGGACTATTGACTATAAGAAATGGTGACTATTGGGCTTTGATATCCTATTCAATGAATACAATGGATTTACCAAATTCTAACTAAATTGCATGACTATTGGCTTTTGGAAATGGAAACTATTGGGATTTGGTATCCTAATCTACAACAAAAATCAAACAACACACTAATATGAATACATTGTATTGACCAAAACCTAGCTCAATTGCACATATGCATCCATACAAAAATCCTATTGAATGAATCAAAGCATAGGCATAAGAGTGATTGTAGTGTATGCATTTATTAGTATTCGCATACACCTACCTACTTAGATGTACTAGGGTGTTTCCTACTTCCATTTCCTTGATATACATGACCTACCCATTATTAACATTGATATTTTTCTCTCTTCATACAAAGATTGTTATGTGCTAGATAAATATCTATTGAGTCACTTTACCTTACGCTATATGCATGAACTCCTTGTGATGTCTAGTGCTTAAGTAGGTTTTTATATTGCCTCATCTTCAATATTATAACTTTAATCACTAGTTTGACTCTACTAGACCCTTTGGGGAACCCTCCTACTTACTAGGTTTTGTCTTGGGATCCAACCTTATGATTTGGCCCATGGTTAGTTGGAGTGCTTAATTTTGGTTCATCAACAACATAACTCTAGGAATGATTAAAAGGGGTCACTCTAGGTCAAACCTTGATTCCCCCTTCTTGATGATGATGATGATGATGATGAGGAAGAGGGTGATGACGATGACGATGATGATGAGGATGAGGATGATGATGATGATGATATTAGTCATGATCATCATGATCATGGTCTTCATCATCATCATCATCATCATCATCATCCTCGTCATCTTAATCCTCATCATCATGAAGATGATGAGGTTCATCCTCATGATCATGAAGATGATGATGATGATGAGGATGATGATGACGAGGATGATGAGGATGATGAGGATGATGATGGTGACGATGATGATGATGATGAGGATGAAGATGATGATGATGAGGAGGAGGAGGATAATGATGGTGACGATGATGATGAGGAGGAGGAGGAGGAGGAGGAGGAGGAAGAGGGTGATGACGATGCTGAGGATGATGAGCATGATGATGATGAGAAAGAAAATGATGATGATGATGATGATGATGATGATGATGATGAATCATGTTGATGATGACGAATATGATGATGATGATCATGATGATCATATGCGTCATCATCATCATCATCATGATCTTCATGATGATGATGATGATGATGATGATGGATGATGATGAAGATGAGTACGATCTTCATGATGATGATGATGATGGATGATGATGAAGATGAGTACGATCTTCATGATGATGATGATGGATGATGATGAAGATGAGTACGATCTTCATGATGATGATGGATAATGATGAAGATGAATACGATGATGAAGATGATGATGTTGATGATGATGATGATGAAGATGATGATGATGATGATGTTGATGATGAAGATGATGACGAAGATGTTGTTGTTGATCATGAGGACGAGGATGAGGATGAGGATGAGGATGATGATGAGGATGATAAGGACGATGATGATGATGTTGATGATGACGAATGACGATGATGATGATGTTTATTATGATGATGAAGATCATCATCATCATCATCATCAATGTCATCATCATTATCATCATCATCATCATCATCATCAATTCATCAATTGATGATGATGATGATGATGATGATAATGTAATTGATGATGATGATGTAACATCATCATCATCATCATCATCATCATCATCATCATCAATTACATCATCATCATCATCATCATTTGATGATGATGATGATGATGTAATTGATGATGATGATGATGATGTAATTGATGATGATGATGATGATGATGATGATGATGATGATGATGATGACGATGATGATGTTGATGACGACGACGACGATGATGATGATGATGATGAGGGAGATGATGATGATGATGACGATGATGATGATGATGATGATGCTGATGATGATGATGATGGAATCCATATCAAACTTTGATTGTAAAGAACCCTTAGAGAGGGTCCATGCCATTATTTGCACATGTTGTTGATGGCTATTGAATCCAAGAGACTATGTTTAAGCCCCGAGGATAAAGTGTTTTCCTCCCCAAACCATGGCACTTGAGCTTGAAAAGGTTGCTTTATGGTTGAAGTCGTTTGTTCCACCTAGGCATGTTTAGGATTATAGACCCATTCCCAATTCATGAAACCCACTCATGTTGAATGTATCCCACTAGCATACTTAGCAACACTATCCATGGCCTCGACAAACATTCTCGCCGTGGGTCGAAGACATAATCTTGTTTAAGGCATGCGATGTATCCTAATCATGGTATATGTATCCCTCTGCATTTACTAGAGATACCCCACAAGGGTTACGTGTGGTGGTTTGAAGATGCATTCAACATTGTATCCTAAGAAGCTTCTTGAGTTGTAGGTGTTTTTCATGGTGCTTGAGCATGAGAAGCTTCATTTAATGCATGAGCATATTCTTTTTGTCCCTATACCTTGGTCAGACCTTAACACCCATTTTTTATTCACAACTAACCTAGTCATGGCACACATAACACACTTGAAGTTGACTAATACCCTATATATTTCATATGCGGTGGTTCAAGGAATCATTCATGGTATTTGTGCCCTAGAAGCAAGATTTAGTGCTGGAGGATCTTGTTTCCCTCCACTAGCGATGGTGAAGGAGCCAAGATAAATCCTTGATTCCCAAGACATCATAATGGAAGCCATATTCGATTCATATGAAAAAGAATACTTGTAGAGGGATAGTGTCATGGGTTCTATGCATTATTGATGACGCTTGAGGTCAAGAAGTTTCAATTAAGGCTCAAGTGGAATTCAATTGAGCTCAGTATGCCTCAATAAGATCTCAAGGACCCTGTTTTCATTCTTTTACGATGTTCAAGGCCTTGCAACATATCCATGGTCTTTCATGGTAGTCTGGGGATGCATTCACTGCATTTGATCTTGACAAAATATGTTTTGGGTCTAAGATTGTTATTTCCCTCCATAAACCATGGCTAAGGGCTTGGGTCTATTGTTTTTCTACCAAGACTATGGTTAAGGGCCCAAGAACCATCCATAGTGCATAAAGCATGTTAGGGATAATCTGCATTGGACAATTAATGGTGTCCATATGCCCAAGAAGAAAAGATTATTGATAAAGGCTCTCGTTTAATTGTCGGACATGATTCCCAAGACATTGTAATGACACTCGCATTCGTCTTTGATTCCAAAGACACATTATAGAGGGATCACGTAGTGGCTTTTAGGTTTTTTTCATGGCACTTGAGGTTGAGAGGGTCATTTAGGTATTAAAGTCCTTGTTTCAGTTTACAAAACCTACTTATGGCTCACGTATGCCACTGTTGTGACCACAACACCCTGGCAGGGATAATCTAGGGGCCCCTTACAATTTTTTTTTTAAAGTTGGACTTACGAGAGGGTTTGTTTTGTATCATTTCCTTACTCGGCCATGTTTGAGGCCATATGGGCCGTATTTGGTGTGAAAAACACCCATATCCAAATGATTTAGGGCCCAGGGCCCAAATCATTTCATCCCCTGTTACAACATTATTTTCCACCTTGTGAGCATCAACACTCTTTGGCCCACATGATCCATTTCACTAAATCAGAGGCACTTTTTGTCCTTCAGGCACATCGTTTTCCTATTTTTTCTCCTTATACGCTTGTTGTATCACTTCAGTGGGCGTACCCGCAAGCTGCATCACTATAGCCCACGGGTAGCATGTAAAATGGTAAAAATCACTAGTTAATTACTTTTTACTCCCAAAAAGCGGACCCGGGTGACCATGTCACAACCTTTCACCTTTGGTGCTCATCCAACTCGTTGAATCATGATTCTGTTCGTTTGAGACTATTTCAATGCACCCTCACAGGGGCAGCCGCGAAGTGGTATGTCAAGTTTCCTGGGGGCACTTATAAGGGTTTTAATGAGATAGCTTTGGTTTTCTTGGATCATTTCCAGCTGTCATTTCGTTACGATACTAGTACTAAACTTCTATCTACCTTTCGCCAGAATAAGGCCACACATATTTCTGACCACATTCAAGAGTGGCATTGACGGAAGAGGTTAGTGAAAGCCAACATTCCTCCAGCATTTCTGTTGGAATGGTTTCTCAAGTCCTTACTCCCATATATTGCCAAGGATGTTTCGATGTACGACATTGTGACTAAGGAACAATCCATCTTAAAAGTCCAGCAGTTAGATTTACTATATTCTCAATCTGGCATTTTATACGACATTATTCTTGATGCACCGCGAACACGACATGAGCCCAAGTGAGTTCCTGGACCACATGTCGATGGCATTATGGGATCCGCAAGTACTCACCCTGTGGATTTGGTTGCTACTCAAATGTAGAATTTGTCGCTCAACCAGTCTACTCCCAGATAGGTTCACACCTTGTCCACTTCCACCCCATCGTCTGATGTACATGTTGTGCAATCAACAAACCCATCGGGTAACCAACAGCCTAGTTGTAAGAACAAGGGGAGAAACAATGGTAAGGGTGGAAACAATGGGAATAATAATAGTAATCGCAATACCCCTCATAAGGATAATGCCAACCCTCCTCGGGACGACAAAAATGCTGGTGGGGGCCGTAAACCTAGACGTAAGGTGAAATTCCCTTGCAAGCTCTATGGGGAAGATCATCTTATTCACTTGCGTCCTCGTATTGAAGAAGCATCGAAGCATCTCGCACAGAGCCCAGCTATGTTGAAATATCCACTTCCTCATCATCAGAACATGGCTTCGCATGCTCCCACTACTGGTTATGGACCTAATGAGACTACAATGTCTTCTTCCAATACTAGTGGCTATGGATGTGTGAATATGGTCCAATTGGAGATTAGTGTTGATACTCGTCAACACGATTATGGTGCACCACAACCGAATATGGGGAATCAGACTCCCCCTCCTCCTGATAATTCCTTGCATATCGAGAAGGCCTCTACTATGCTGCAGATACTGAAAGGTGTTCTCAAGTGCTCTACGCATAATCCTAATGCTCAAGCCACCTAGAACTACTCCATTGTAGAATATTTGGGCTAGACTCTGTGTGCTATGTCGGCTCTTGAAGTTTTACAGGCATGTCCTTCCCAAAGGTATGCCCTTTTCAGTGCTTTAGGAGTTCAGGATGGGGGTAGTCCCAACGTTATTAAGTTTGATACTACTAACATTCACCCTCTCTTACCTTACCACGTGGATTTTCAAATCCATCTGGAGTGCCTTCATAATTTTTTCAAGAGAACGGTGGTTGATGAAGGTGCTTCTGCGTCAGTAATGTCGTTATCTTGTTGGAAAGGTCTTGGCTCTCCTCCCTTATCCACGTCTAGGGCCATGCTCACTGCATTTGACGATCGGTCATTTAAGCCGCATGGAATTATTCCTTCCCTTGTTGTCTGCTTGGGTGGGAAAGCCGTGCCTATTGAATTCAATGTGGTTGATGCACCCATCAACTACAACCTTCTTTTGGGTTGGAATTGGATGTAGGCTATGAAAGCTGCCGTGTCCACTGTGTTCAGAGTTATTTAATTTCCACACGAAGCCAAGATTGTGACAGTCGACCAACTAGATTTCATTAGTCCTTATTCCACAGCATCCACGAGATCAGTAGTCTCGCAAGTTACAGATTCTAAGTCGGCAATTGGGAACATGGGTGTTAGATTATACCCCTCATTGTTGGGATCTTTTGATTTCCCTTCACCCATTGCTTTTAGTGGAACCATTTCCGATAATGCGCCTCCTCCATTACATAATGTTCCATTCCAGAATTCTTATTTCAACGATCTGTGGACCTTACCATCCACAGGTTCCACGTCCGGAGACATTGCGCATGTTTGGATGTCTATGCCATTGTCTGCTGCTGAGTTTGCATATCAAGATATTCAACAAGCCATTGCGGAAACGGATTGCCCCTCTTCTCGGACAGTTGAGGAAGATCTTGATATGCTGTCTACATAGGAAGTCGACCCATCTTGTTCACATGAACGCCTTGATGATACTCTACCTTCAGATGAATATTTTATCACGTCCATGCATGGTAGTGACGAGCCTTGGGGAGATTCCTATCATAGATATCATTCCGTTCCCACCCTCGAGATGAGCCTATAATACAATCTGCCACCCATTTGGATTTGGATCCAGTCACAGTCTTGTCCAGCCCTGGTTTGACGTTTGAGTATGATGAGTCTTTGAGCTCTCCTATAGATCCGCAAGTCAGTGCTCCTGAAGAGTTTGATTCTATTTCTAGAATTTCCAACTCCCCTGATGATGGATTTGGTTTTGCAGATTCCTTCACATCCATCATCTTTTCTCTTCATTTTGAAGATGGTCATTTTGATCCCTCAGGTATTGGTACTATGGCACCTTCAGTGGTTAGCTCTACCTGCATCTCGTCTGAGGTTAACAATACTGAAGTTGAAAATTTTTCTACCATAGTGACTTGTATTAGATTTTTCTTTATGTACATTTTAGAGATGATCTCGGTACTTATGTTTCTTGGAGACAGGATTCTTAGCTGGACTTATACTTGTTTATTGGTCCTTTTTGACATTTGCTTCGGTCATGGTAGGCATATTCGGAACCTTGCATATAGGTTTAGGCCTCCCCATTGTTATGATGCATTTGAACCTTTTTCCATCCGAATTCGCAGACACCCCCTGAGTGTCCTTCTCTTGCTCATGTTCCTTGCATTATGCATAGCTTTGTTCCATGCACTTGGAACTAGTCTCGCATGTCCCTGACACTCGTCTGCTCCCATTATGAGCATTATTCCATCTCTCCTTTGAGCTCGTTAAAAATACTAACGAGGTCACGAGTTTACTTTTTTGGGCTTGTTAAACCTTTACGAAAAATATTTTTATAAAGTATTTTTTAAGCCCTTGTTAGACTTTTTCAAATCAAACAAGATCACCGAGTATACTTGTCATTTCAGACTCGTTAAATGATTTGAAGCGACATCCACTCAGGTATAAGTTTACCCCTTTTCCAGACCTTTGTGGATTCATTACGAAAAAGGTATACTCTAGTCATACGTGACTAGAAGAGTTCTTCTCTCATTGTTTTACACTTTTTCGGGTGAGGAGACTAACTTTACGAAAAAGGACTCCCCCATTTATATCGAGTTGTGATTACATTGCATCATCCTACTTGTTTCTTGAGCCTTGTGCCGGAACCCGCTTACTCAGTTGTTAGCCTGGTGCCTAAGCACTTTCCCTGTCGATCCCTGCAGAGCTTTCATTTGTCCTTCACAATTTGATTACCTTTTGACCCTGAGGGAACAACCCCCCGAGTGTCCACATCCTACACACGCTTCCTTGCATTGATCATAGGTATGTTCCACTGCTTGGGACTAGTCTGCTCTCCATTTGACACTCGTTCCCTCAATTGTTGTACTATAAGAAATTTTATTCTTTCTCAAGCTTTTCCAAATATGAAAAAGACCATTAAAAATCAAATATTCCAAAAAGTTGGATGGGATTATGGTTACTATTTCTAGTTGGCATCTGTTGTGTCTCCTTTGAACAGAGCATTCATTCCACTCCATACATTATGAATCGGGACTATAGTTGGACCTTAGGAGCTATACTCATTTCTCAGTTTAATCCACCGATCGATTAAGCTTCTAGTCATTATGGAGCCCTTTGTGATGCCTCTTGCATTACACAGTCTATATCGAGTCTATGATGCCTTATTCTATCCACATTATCCTGCTCTTGTTCAAAGGATGTCCTGAAACCAGAGTCGGCCACTCCTCAGATCTCTTGACTATTGCATGTCGGCCATCCTTATTGAGTCAGTCTGTTCCACCTGAGTTCTTCCAAATCTTTCAACGTAGCTAGTACCTCGTGCTGGTTGATGGGGGATGCCTTAATGCCCTCCTTTCAGCGAGTCTCATTCCGTCGACTTCAACCCATTTATTCTGGAACTTGAGGCTTAGAGTTCAGTTGAGTACCTTGAGGCTTGCAGTCATTAGTGGTAGGTTCTCTCGCCATCGACAATTTTGGGAGTACATTAATGTCCCCTGATCGATGGATTCATCTTAGTGTTCGACTTCAACACATATATTCACACTTTGATGATTGTACTCTGTGCCTTGATGCCCATTTTCATTATTGGTGGGTTATCTCGCGTCTGTTAACGATATACATCATTGACTGGTAATCAGACGATGTCACACCAGGTTCGACTTCAACTCCTTTATTCACTTGATGGGACTTGCACCGTAGATGATTTGTGTAGAAGACCCCAGGAGATAGTGGCATTCAATATGCTACTTATGATCGTGACTTTACATCTAAGATATCACCTCTTAGATGTCAGTAGTTTGTACCTCCAGTTTGCACCAGTTATTTCCTTTTCAGCAGGATACCATATCTTACTATAGAGGGATCATGGCTATGATAATTTATGACAGATATTCACTATGTACTTCCTATTCATGGCCATTGTATCAGATTGTTGTACTACCGACATGTATTCAGAGACATTATTGTATTGTGATGAGTGAGTTGCTCCTTCCACTTGTGTTTACATCACTCCACTTCTGAGATTTATAATGTATTTCTGCCATCGTAGCATCATTCTCTGACCTCACACATTAGGGGGCATCTGTTACAACATTATTTTCCACCTTGTGAGCATCAGCACTCTTTGGCCCACAGGATCCATTTCACTAACTCAGAGGCACTTTATGTCCTTCAAGCACATTTTTTTCTTATTTTTTCTCCTTATACACGTGTTGTATCACTTCAGTGGGCGTACCCACGAGCTGCATCACTATAGCCCACGGGTAGCATGTAAAATGGTAAAAATCACTAGTTAATTACTTTTTACTCCCAAAAAGCAGTCTTAGGGTGACCTTTGTCGCTCCATTTGCCCAGTAATGCCTCGATGTGTCCTTTCACTTACCTTGGGAGGACTATATATTGAGCACATATGGCCTATGGAAGGGAGGAGAAAGAGAGAGCAAGATAACTCTAGTGTATTTTTGCCGCATCTTGAGTCTACACTCATTGATCCTTGTTGTTGTGGACCCTTTATATTCACCTTCCAAACTCCTATCATAGTTTGAGTTTTCCATTCCATGGAGGAGTGAAGTGGTGGAGGCACAAGTGGAAAGACTCAGTTCTTGGTTCAGATTGGTTTTCGGCAACAGGTCGTATCACATTGTACTTCTTATTATTTATTAATAGAAATACTCATATTCTCATCCATTAATGTTGTGAATGTTGTTTATATTACATTGGGTTGCATTTACTTATAATATCATGGACCATTTCTACTGATGATGTTAATGTCTTTCATATAATATATGTGCTTGTTGTGTATTGGCTATCAAGACTAATTTGCAGGTTCAAGTGCATTGGTTGAAAGCTTCAACGGGGATCTACATCAAACATTTGGATCGAGGTTGGTTATATTCTCCATTGTCTTAGCATTGTCTTTTTTATAGCATTGTATTGGGAATTGAGTTATTTTCTGGTAGTCAAATGTTTGTTGTGGTCTGCCCCAAGCCATAGGAAGTATTCTCTGTAACATCCCCACACTAAGTTTTTTGGACCCAAAATCTGATGGCAAGAATGTCGGATTTTCTACATCTTGTCGTCGACCATCCGACAACCTTCATTTTGTTTAAACGTCGGTCAAAATTTGGATGATATCTGACAACATAACTCTCCATCAGATATCTAACCGTAATATGACGTCAGATATCCGACACCTTGTATTTAATATGAAGTCGGATATCTGACATCTTGCAGTTAATATGAAGTCGGATATCCGACGCCTATCACTTAATATGAAGTCGATTATCTTAGCGGTTGATGTCGGATATCCAATGGCCGTGCCATTTAAAAATGGATGATATCTGATGTTCTTAGCCTTCGATGGTATGGCAAGAACATCATATATCATAGATCAAGAAGTCGGATATCCGATGTCCGCGCCATGTAAAAATGGATGATATCTTACGTTCTTATTCGTCGGTGGTATGGCAAGAACGTCGGATATCATAGAGCAAGAAGTTGGATATCCAACAGCCGTGCCATGTACAAATGGATGATATCCGATGTTCTTAGTCGTCTGTGGTGTGGAAAGAATGTCGGATATCACAGATCAAGAAGTCAGATATCCGACGAAAATATGGTAATTTAAAAAAAAAAATACACTATTATGTTGTGATCAAATTTGAAGGGTGGGTCTTAATTTTTATTGGAAGGGAATTTGTTCTTGGAGCCCTTCAAAGATGAAGGGAAATTTAAATAATTGTACTTCAATTAAAATATTTGTATTTTTCAAATATTTAATTTAATGATTTATTTTTAAAAAATTTAAAAAAAATTGAAGTTGCTTTCCAAAGAAAATAAAGTCAACCTTAGTTAACTATCTCACTAAAAGTAGATATCCATGCCATGCCATGCCACACAGAGACATAATAAGTACAATTCCTTCTTAACTATGAAATAACTTTATAAACTAGCATTTTCCCTGGGAGAGGCAAAAGGAACGCCGAGAGGAAAGGAGCACAAGGAAGGAAAATAAGTTTGGCTAGATTCTCGACAATGGGTTACATTAGCATCATGATTGAAATGGGAAAAAAAATCACAATTGAAGTATGAATCTTTGACTATCTAATAGAATCACCTCCAAACATGATGTAAACACTTTCAAAGTAACCACAAAAGCTGACAAGGTGAGGTAACTCATAATCAAATACAAATATGAGAAATATGACACTATTTCAACAAGAGTAGGAGATATCCATAGCCACCTGAAGGCTCTATATCCCTCATCAAATCCTCCTTCAAAACTCCAGTAATCATGTCGTAGGTTCTTAACAAAACATTTCAAGAATGAAATTGGATCACAACAAACATCATCATCTATATGGGTTTGAACTGTCTCAAAAAAGTAAGTTTGGGCTCATGCGTAAAATATTCTTGACCCCCAACTACTAACCTAGAGTTGCAATGGTATGTACCTCCCCTTGCAATTCCCACCAACCAACAACAAGTCTGATGCCATCATGTTTAGAAAGGTCCCTATTGTGTTATTTTTCTCTTCAGATTCAATTTTAACATTTATTTGCATTGAACTCCACTTCGAAGTCCTAAAGAAATGGGAATGCACATCTATAAGCAATGCAAACACAACTTGTACTTTTTTATTTGTCTAGTTGAGAGGATCTTCCCAATTATGCTATATTATTTTTAGTATGCTATTAACTATGTCTTTAGAAAAGGCTCCCAAGTTTTGACTATAATACCATGGAATTTTGATACATGGTGAAATTCCCCTTTTTCATTGGAAGGAAAATAAGCTAAAACATATGCTTTTATCTATTGTGAAAAAATATGTTGTGCAATTACTACATAGAAATTAAAGTGATTGTCCACTAAAATTTCACATAGATTCTAGAGAAAATGAAAGCTTACATCAAACAACATACCTAAACTACCATGTCTTCTGTATAATGACCCTTACTTGTGTATATAGGTTTATATTCACTTACATCAATGTCTTTTATTAGAAAAAATAACATTTTTTGTTCATATAAGGTCCTAGAATAACAATTTGGATGCCACCATTTCTAGACTTAACATATGGAGCCATATGTTAATTTGATCAACTGATAGAAGTTGTGTCCATTAAGTTGTGTTCATAGATCAAATTTTAAACCATTTCTACACTCAACACTTCAACTCACTCATTTATTATGCAAATAACGGGCGTGATGTACACATTTTGCAGCTGTCATATTTATGACAACATGCAAGCAAATCAAATTCCTTATATATAGGAGATGCTAGCAGAATATTCCCAACTATTTAATATTGAGACAAATGGGGTGCAAAATAAAGGTTGTGCACACAATTCCTTTACTTTGGTTGCTATTATAGCCTTGTTTTGAAAAAACAATTCTCTGCTTGTTGCTAGAAATTCCATATCAAAATCATATAGTTATCATGAGACAATGTTGTTGATTCCAACCTCGGATTGGGTATCATTCAACTCTCATAGAGATATAAGAAATATTTTGAGCTATTAGAAAAATGTAAGCAATGTGCAAATTGGGAAATTAACAGCTTGACTCAAACAATGACCTACTTTACTTTTAGTATAACTAAATCCTTCCCAAAAGTGGACAAATTGCTTTATATGAAGAAACTTTCAATTACATATTGAAACATCCCTTATATATGAGTGGATTACTTGAAGTTTTCATGAAATGCAAATAAATGGAGTCAAAATTGAGAGGTTTATGAATGTTATATCATGTTACCAACCAGATAGCCATAATATTCCCTTCCCAAAACTTAAATATGCCATAGCACAATTTGATTCTAAGAAATTCAATTGACATTGAAATGGATCTTTTAAACTTGCACCTTAACATGCATAAGTGGCTATTAGATTGATATGAATCTTTTGAATTGATTCCCAATGGGCATTGCTTGTCCGACTCCAGACTTAAAACCCCATGAGAATAATATTTTTCACAACATAATCAAGGTTTAAAAAGAATAGAACAATGATTTCAAATCCATTAATTTGAACCAAAAAACTCATTGGATCATTTAACTCTTCCTCATGATTTTTCCTCCAACACAAAAGTATGACAAGGGATTTGGGTCTCCATTGAACACGTGGTCAATCTACTCATCACACCCACAAACATGTATTGTAACAAAATCCACTGATGTGCTTCCAATATTCCATAGGAAACATGGTTCACCACTTGAAAATTACAAGGAAGCATTTGCAAATCATTCCCATTAAGCATAGCCAAAACTACATCACAGTTATTTTCATTGGAGAGATCGTACGCCTTCCAACTTTGTAGAACAATCATTTGGAACCCAAAAAATCCTCTTATCCCTGGAAATGCTTTCCTAGTCACCATCTTCCTCCTCCAACGAGTACAACAAATGCATTTTTGTTTGGAGAAGCAAGAACAAGTGCGTACTAAGAACCAACAAGAATATACATTGGGCCATGAATATTGGTGTCTTCTTTTTGTTCCCCATGTCATCCATTCTAAAAGAAGTTGAAGGCGTCAACAAAGACGATGAGAAAGCCAATTCCAACCCACATTGCTTAAAATTTGCATTAGGTCCTCAAAAGGTCTTCTTTCCCCAGGAGACTATAAAAGTCCTCCATGATAGAAATGAATCCTTCTTATGAACAATGAGATGGGTTTATGCAAGTTGTCTTAGGTTAATTGAGCCTCTTGTATTAGAAAATGCTTAATGATAGTTTGATGAAAATTTTGACCATAAACGTTTTGATGCTTGCAAGACTATAATATGTAGCTATATGGTAGGTATGAGGACATTTCTAGACTTTACAATGAAACTTCAAGGTTTGAAGATGTATATTTTGATTTCACTTTTGAAATAACAAATACAATTTTTTTCTTGGAATATGTGTGTGTGTGTGTGGTTTAAATGTGACAATCTCTTGACTTTTCTTTAATAATGCAGTTTATAACAATAATAGCTAAGATGAAAATTTTCATACGTTGGAGCTTATGTAGGGCACAGGAGGGAACAAAAGGTCCTTCTAAGAAGAAAAGAGTTATAGAGTATGAATTGGTCATAATTTCATATGGGTTGGCATTGGAAGTTAATAACTAGGGGAAATTGTCTTATAATAATACAAGGGGAATGGTGGAAAGAATGCATAGACATATGTTTCATTTACGACAGAAAGATCAATACAATGAATCCAAGAACTAGATTATTGCGTATCTGCAACAAACATAACTAGAGAAATGGACAATGGGACCTATGAGACTTGCAATAACAAAAAAAAAGCATTTATAAGGTATTATTGCTAAACATGTTTTTTTCAATCTATTTTTTTAATTTCTATATGCTAGTCCAAAAATTTACCTCACAGAATTTTTTTTTTTTAATGTTTTTAATTTTTAATTTTATTTTTCATGAATATTAAGAACATTAGAGACAATGTATGAGATAATAATGAAAATCCTGGTAGGGATGTCCAAAATGTGCATCAGGAGATGGTTAAAGAATTAACAAAAATTAAAATGCATAAAAGACCATCCCAACAACAAGATGCAAAAAAGAAATGTAATTTTAATTTGATGTGTAATAAATGACTTTTATCGCATGAAATATTAATTTTGAAATGTTTTGTTGTTGCAGGTAAGACAACAACAAAAAATCCATTCCACATATTTGGTGTGATTTCTATCTTTTCCTTAATTTGCAATCATCCATGGATGTTTTCTATAAGGTTTTCACCTAGAAAGAAGAGCCATAGAAACATCGATTGAACTTGGATTGAATATGGGTTGTGAGTATATGATGGAGTATTAAGCACTAATTGAGAAGTTTGTAAGTAGTTGTTCTATAAATATTGGAACAACAAGAAACTTAAAGTTATATCTAAACTTTTCCTTGATGTTGAAAGATTACATAAAGTACAGCTTCAAAATAATGTGTATTGTTTATGAAACATTGACTACCATGTTAAGTTTACCAAATTTTGCTATCATGTATACTATATTTTAATTGTTGATATTCTCATTACACTTTATTTATAATATTATGTTTGTAGTTGAATATCAAGAAGAACAAAATCAAGATAATCAACATAACAATGGCACTAACACATTGTTAGGAACCCATGTCTTTACTTTGTTAGTATATTGTTGTTGGACGCATATGCTTTGTAAGTTGTCCCGTAGTATTTGTTGATCAATAGTTTGTGTTATTGTTGTTGACGCATATGCTCTGTAAGTCGCCCGTAGTATTGTTGATCCATAATTTGTAGTGGCCCATGGTTTTGACCCATAGTATTGGTGCCTAGACTTAGTATATAAGTGTGTGTTGAGACCTATGAAGGCACCATGAAGTTATTTGTATTGGGCTTGCTCAAAGGAGGTTGCCCCCTCGAAGTGGCTTGTGATCAATATAAAAGTGATTCTGAGTTCTGTCATTTCTGTTATTTCGCATATTCTTATTAATTAATTGTTGCAGGTGCTTCACATCTGGTATCAGAGCACTTTCTTGGGCTCACTCGGTGAAATTTCTGCCAAATTTTTTTTTGCATCTGTTGCAAGTTCGGATTTGGGAATAATCCCTGTCCGCTTAACTGTGGGAAGTACTTGGGAATAAGCCTAAAACTCATTGTGAGGAGTACCACAGGAACCTCGAAGTAGCTGGCCCATTGAGAGGACCTACCAGCGAAAAGGGAAATGACCCCTACCTGATTGACTAGTTCCCACCTGTGAGGTAAACCAAGAGCTGTCGCTTGTGGCAAAGGGGTTATCAGTTTTACCTGAGCCGTGGAGTGAAGGGTACTGCCCCAATATGCAAGCCATCAGACAACATTGGTGGCCAAGTGAAACCCCTGAACTATTAGGAAGCCGCACATACTTGGGGTCCATATCTATTTTCAGCTAAACTGTTGTCGATCACTGCCACGTCATTTCAGATCCAGCCGTTCAGATCCATTCTGAAAGCCGTTCCAGATCTAGTTGTTTTCAATCCATTCAGCGCCGTTTCAGATCCCGCTGTTTCCGCTCACTTCCGGGTCGTTGCAGATCTATTTGTTTCAGATCCCTTCCGAGCTGTAGCCATTCCTTGAAATTTTCGGGGAACCCCTGTCATCCCATTCTGCATATTTCATTCCTGAGGACCCTATCCCCAATTCCACTTCCCATAGCCCGAAATCCCACATTTGTCTATTTTTAGGGTTTCCCATAACTTCCTCATATTTCACCCAATCACCTTCAAATTTTACCATAGAGTTCCTTTTCGAATTCTGCTTCTTTGTCCCCCTCTGCGAAATTTTCCCATTCTTTCACCCCGCTTCTGAAATCCTCATTTTTTGCTTCCGTGTCTATTCGACAGTGTTCAAAACCTAGTCAAACCCCAATTACCCTTTAGATTTTTTCCCAAATCCAGATTTTCCTTTACTGAAGCAATTTTTGTTTTTGTTTTTCTACTCAGTCAACCAAAAAAAAAAAAAACTCCTAGTTATGGTTGTCACCCGTGCAGGAGCAAAAACCATGGAAGAAGCACTTGCATCCATCCAAGCCAAACTCCAGGAGCTGGATGAAAAATTTCTCGGCCTCCATCTTGAACATTCAGCTATGAACAACAAACGACAGTCCGAGTCTTCATCAGACAATGGGTTCTCTTCTTCCAGCAATTTCCGTGGTCTGAAGCTTGATTTTTCTCGCTTCAATGGTACTGATTCAACTAGATGGATCTATCGTGTAGAACAGTATTTCAGTCTGCATAATACTTTTGATGTCAACAAATTTCCGCTTGCATCCTTTCATTTGGAACAGGAAGCTCTTCAATGGTACCATTGGTACATCAAGGCTCATGAAGAGCCAAAATGGCCAGACTTTTGCAAGCTCCTTTTGCAACGATTTGGTCGTAGTGCTTTTGATAACTTCACAGGAGCCCTCACTAAACTTCTCCAAATTGGCACTGTGAGAGAGTATCAAACTGAATTTGAGAAACTAGCCAACCACACTGAAGGATTGTTTGATGACTTTTACAGGAGTTGTTTTATCAGTGGTCTAAAGGATGCCATCCGCTCTGAGGTCAAAATGTTTTGTCCCAACACAATGATGGAAGCCCTAGGGTTGGCTAAGTTGGCAGAAGACAAGATTGCAACCCAAAAACGCTCCAAGCCCACTTTTGTTCCCTTCCGAAATATGGGTTCTCAACGACCACCCATACCGCAGGCTCCTCGACCAACTCCTATCAAGCGTTTGTCTGAAACAGAGATGCAAGCACACAGAGAAAAGGGGCTTTGCTATAATTGTGATGAGAAATTCACTTGGGGACATAGATGTGTTCAGCAAAAGCTCTATCTCTTGGATGTGGATTCTCCGCCTGCCTCTGAAATTGGTGACGAAGATCTAGAAACAATGGATGCTCAGGTCGACATTCAGGAACCGCCTATTGACCCTCCATCTCAGGATGACCATCCAGAGATATATCTCCATGCTTTAGCTGGAATCACCACCCCCCAAACAATGCAGGTCAAGGGTTACTTCAAGAAGCTTCCTCTTACAATACTCATTGATTCTGGTAGCACTCATAATTTCATTGACCCTCGGATCACCAAACAAGCTGATTGTTTTATCCATCCTTGCTCCAACTTTGAAGTCATGGTTGCCAATGGGGGCACCTTACCTTGCAAAGGGAAGTGTCAAAATGTGCGTATCTCTATGGGAGATTATACCTTGCGCTCTGAAATGTTTGCCTTGACCTTAGGCGGATGTGATGTGGTTTTGGGCGCTCAATGGCTACGCACACTTGGCCCTATCCTACGGGATTTTGCTGAACTTTGGATGCAGTTTTCCCTCAATGGACAAAAACACACATTGACAGAATTACAACCAGGGTCTCTTAGCATCATCAGTTCACATCACATGGAAAAACTCCTCAAGAAGAATTCACATGGTGTCATCGCTCAGATCCATTCCATTCAGATGCAACCATCAGCGGTCTCCACTACTCCTTTGGATCTACAACAAATTCTGGATCGATATACAGGTGTCTTTGCTAAGCCAGTGGGATTGCCACCTTCAAGGCCACAAGACTATCGTATTCAGCTCCTTCCTGGCAGCATTCCTCCCAACATCAGGCCCTATCACTACCCATTTCACCAAAAAATAGAGATTGAAATGCTCATTCGGGACTTATTGAAGCAAGGTATTATTCGCCCAAGCACTAGTTCCTTTTCTTCTCCAGTTCTTCTTGTCTGCAAAAAAGATGGGTCATGGTGCCTCTGCATTGACTTCCGAGCACTTAATCACCTCACCATCAAGGATAAGTTTCCAATTCCTGTTCTTTATGAGCTTCTTGATGAGCTTCATGGGGCTCAATTTTTCTCCAAGTTGGATCTTCGATCTGGGTATCATCAAATTTGGGTTCATGAGTATGATATCCCTAAAATAGCTTTCCACACACATGATGGCCATTATGAGATTTTGGTCATTCCCTTTGGCCTCACTAATGCTCCTTCCACATTCCAGGCCTTAATGGATAAAATATTTCGGCCCTACTTGCGGAAATTCATTCTGGTATTCTTTCATGATATCCTCATCTACAGTAAAACATGGGATGAACATCTCCAGCATCTGGATCTTGTCATGCAACTTTTCTATGACCATCATCTCCACACCAAGCAGTCTAAATGTGTTTTTGGACAGAAGGAAGTTGAGTATCTCAGGCACATTATCTCAGCACAAGGGGTTTGCGTGGATCCTTCCAAAATCAATGCCATGAACAATTGGCCGCATCCTCAGACACTCAAGAGCCTTCGTGGTTTTTTGGGGTTGACTGGCTACTATCGCAAGTTTGTCAAGGATTATGGGAATATTGCAGCTCCATTAACTGCTCTATTGAAAAAGGATGCTTTTACATGGAGACATACTGCTCAATGTGCCTTTGAGAAACTAAAACAAGCTATGTTTACTACACCTGTTCTAGCTATGCCCGATTTTTCCAAGCCCTTCACTATTGAGAATGATGCTTGCGACAATGGACTTGGTGTTGTTCTCCTTCAAGATGAACACCCCATTGCGTTCACCAGCAAAGCCCTTTCAGGTAAGAATTTAGTTGCCTCTACATATGAGAAGGAAATGATGGCTATTTTGCATGCAGTACAGAAGTGGCGACCATACCTATTAGGGAACATTTCTGCATCAAGACTAATCACCAAAGTCTGAAATATTTCTTGGAACAGTGTGTCTCCTCCCCAACACAACAGAAATGGGTTAGAAAACTCATGGGTTATGACTATGAGATCACTTACAAGAAGAGTAAAGACAATATTGTGGCAGATGCTCTTTCTCGTACATTTGATGCCCAAGGTTCTCTTTTAGCTATTTCTACGCCTGTTCCAAATTGGTTGCAATATGTTCAACAAGGTTATTTCAATGACTCTTCCTTATCTCAAATCATCCAACGCTTGACCAACAACCCTTCTGTTGTACCACATTACTCTTGGGATGGTGCTTCTCTGAGATACAAGGGTCATCTGGTGCTTCCCCAGAGCACAGATCTTCAACAGGCTGTCTTCTATGAACTCCATGCTTCTCCATCGGCAGGGCACTCTGGGTTCCTCAAAATGTATGAACGGGCACGACGTAACTTCTTTTGGAAGGGCATGAAAAGGACAATTCAACAGATGGTGGCTGAATGTGATACTTGCCAGCGCAATAAGGGTTAAACAACACTCCTTCCAGGATTGCTCGAACCCTTTCCCATACCTACACGGATTTGGACAGATATTTCTATGGATTTCATTGAAGGGATCCCTAAATCTGGAGGGAAGATAGTGATTCTCATTGTGGTTGATTACCTCTCCAAATATAGTCATTTTTGTGCTCTTAGCCATCCCTATACAGCCTCCTCAGTCGCTCAAATTTTCCTAGACCAAATCTTTCGTCTTCATGGCATCCCTTCTTCCATTGTCTTGGATCATGATGCGACTTTCACCAGTCATTTTTGGACAGAACTATTTTGCCACACTAGCACCAAACTGAACATGATTTCAGGGTATCACCCACAAACAGATGGTCAGACTGAAATTATCAATAAATGCTTGGAAACTTATCTTTGTTGCTTCACCTCTGAACAACAACATCAGTGGGAAAAGTGGCTCCCTCTCGCTGAATGGTGGTACAATACCTCTTACCACACTGCCTCTAAAATGACCCCATATGAAGCAGTCTATGGTCAGGCACCTCTAGTTCTTCTTCCATACACCCCCAACAGTTCACCAGTTCAGGAAGTTGACACGGTCCTTCGAAACCGTGATTAGATTCTTCGCATTTTGTGGGACAATCTTCACATGGCAAGAAATCGCATGAAGCAACAAGCTGATCAACATCGTTCTGAGCGCACTTTTCAAGTAGGCAATATGGTTTTTCTTCGTCTCTAGCCGTACAAGCAATCCTCCCTGAAACTCAAAGGGCGTCATAAGCTCGCTCCAAAGTTCTATGGGCCATATCGGATTCTTCAGAAGATTGGGTCCGTTGCTTATAAATTGGAACTTCCTCCTTCTTCCCGCATTCATCCAGTATTTCATGACTCTTGTCTGAAGAAAGTTCTTGGCACCAACATTAGTGGAAAAACTATTTTACCCCAACTGGATAATGAAGGATCCATCCTTTTGGAGCTAGAGGCCATCGTCAATTCGCGCACTCGTCAGCTTCGCTCTCGCTCTATCACAAAGGTCTTAATTCAGTGGCACGACATGCAACCAAAGGATGCTACATGGGAACCACTCCTTCAGATTCAACAACAATTTCCACATCTAAAGCTTTGAGGACAAAGCTTTTTTTAAGGGGGAGGGGATGTTAGGAACCCATGTCTTTACTTTGTTAGTATATTGTTGTTGGAAGCATATGCTTTGTAGGTCATCCCGTAGTATTTGTTGATCAATAGTTTGTGTTATTGTTGTTGGCACATATGCTTTGTAAGTCGCCCGTAGTATTGTTGATCCATAGTTTGTAGTGGCCCATGGTTTTGACCCATAGTATTGGAACCTAGACTTAGTATATAAGTGTGTGTTGAGACCTATGAAGGAACCGTGAAGTTATTTGTCTTGAGCTTGCTCAAAGGAGGTTGCCCCCTCGAAGTGGCTTGTGATCAATATAAAAGTGATTATGAGTTCTGTCATTTCTGCTATTTCGCATATTCTTATTAATTAATTGTTGCAGGTGATTCACACACAAGTACTATATCCCTTACATGTGATGAAGAAATGAGGTTCACAAGCAAGAAGATCACTTACAACAACACAATCAATAAATGAAGACCAATATCAAGTTACAAGTTTTTATTTTAGAATGATTGTGAGAGAAAAAATGTGTGTCTATAAAACACAAACTTTTTTGTTTATCAAATTCCTATATATAGTCCCATTTTGTATGATGAAGGGTTTACAACATTGTAACAATTACATTTTGATCAAATATATTATCCATTAATATGACATTGTTACTTATTCTTAAATAATACGATGGGGTTTCTTATTTCATTGTAGTGTTGTGATAGGTTATGGTATTGATGATTGACATTATTACAATAAAGATATGTGTAATTAGCTAGGATATTTGTTTTGAATGTAAAAAACATTTTTTCATTGACTGTTATAATAATGATTTGATTTTCTCATCACTATTTAAAATCTTAAAAGAATATAGCTAATTGAGCATTGTGGCTCCAAAACAGAGTGATGCATTTTCAGAATTTGTGCACACTAGCATGCTTTGGATTGATCCATGCATGTTTACACATTTTTATAGGTACTTGTGCTTGTTGTTAATTAGAGCTGCATAGTTTCAATTGGCACTACATAGATTTGGAGGTGTGCACAAAGATATAACCTGTCAGTGCTCCTTAACTTGAGGAGGTTTGATGTGCCTAGTGTTAATTAGAGCACCGATGCAACTTAATTAATTAGAGCATGCATGTATCTATCATTATTTATTATACCGGTTTAAAATTACACCAATAGCACCATTAACACCATCCAGGTATTCATTGGCACCATGTAGGTTTGGTGGTGCACAAGGAGCTATAATGCAACAATACTTAACCAAAGGGGCAACGGAGCACCTTAACTCAAGGTGCACCAATGCACCTTATTGTGTGACACACTGACATGGAAAAATATAGACTAAAATCTCTACCCACCCGAATGTTTTAGTAAAAACATCATCTTCTAAAACCTCCACTAACATCAATGAAGGTTTTTCAAGAGTTTTTTTTTAAACAAATTCCCAATCTTGTAACACTAAAAACCTTTCGTAAACCTTGCTTTTCCTATAATCTAGTTACATCCCTTTGTTGGTTTTTGGTTTGAGCTACTATGCTCGATCCAATTTAATTTTTTTTCATGTGGTTCATGGCACCAGCGATCGATGCTTGCTACATCCATGGAAAACCCCCCAATATTCCGCGATGAATGTGGAAAGGCCGGAGATTGTCGTTGCAATGGTGGCTCAACAAGAGCATCAAATATGCACATTAAAGGCTCCAGCATGTTACTTACAAGGATTGAACCTGGGTGGGGAGGGTAAAAATCAATCCTAACAACCACCCAATCTACGTCCAATGTACCCTAGATCCAATTTCATATAGTGTTAGTAGAGTTCCTATCATACGGAGTCCTTCCATCCTATACCACAAAGATACACTGCTATTCCAAATGCATGACTATACCAAGAGTAGTGAGGTGTTCTACAACCTAGTATCACATAGATGTTGTCACAAACATACATACATGATAAAACATAAAAAAAAAACCAATGTTGATCCATATTAAACTCTGATCTATCAAGCATCGAGAGGGATCAAATTTCTTATGGTGTAAATTCCATGAGGGATCAAATTAAATGATAACAAATTTTACACCTCCAAGGAAGGATTTGTATAATACTAAATTGACATACATAGGTTGAGTGCATTGTAGCATATCCTCACTGCAATCATTTTTATGTCATCTAAGCATGCATGATGATTTAACATTGTCATGCACATTCCTTTGATATGTTAGATGTTGAGAACAAGTCAGAGTTACATGGGATATCCCTTGACATATTAAATGTTGGACTGTTGCAACCTCCCTCCATATCTCAACTAATCATGTAAAATCTTAGATATTAACTATATCACCAGTGGTCTAACCTCATGAAATTTGTACATCACATGTTGATTATGAACCACCACCATTAAAGTGTTATTAAAATACTAATGATAACATAAAGTGTAAGTTGAGGCCACTAAGATATACACACTTTTAACTTATTGACTATGCAATGTCTCATAACAATTATCTATGATTAGTGTTTAGATCCAACAATTAACTTTTCCTTTGATTTACATAATGGTAGAAATTCCACCCTTGATGGTCACAATATACCATGATTTGTTATCATGTTCTCATTTAGTTGATTTCATCTTGAGATACCATTGTCTCTTCCTCAACATCAATTTGCTCATGTCGAATGAGGTGAGTGAGGTGGGAGGGTAGTAGTTTCAACCTAGAGTATGTGATTTGGAACCATATTTAATGAGATCTCCCATGAAGAGTGGTTGGCTTGTTACTGAGGGCAACCAACACTAGATTCCTTGTTCTTCTAATATGATGTAAAATACAACAAATCAAAATATTTAAGATGGGGATGATTTCTTGTAGTGGTTGGAGTAATCTTGAATTCCCATCTAGTGGTCTAATTGTTATGGTTGAATTGACCTTAACTATTTTCTTAATTATGAGGTGGGAATCCCCTTCAATAATTGGATATTTGATTCCCATCTTATGAGTTATTTTTAAATCCAAGTAAAGGGATAATATCCCAACCTCATTACTGGTGGAAATGTTGATATTTTTTGGATGGTACACTAATGGGTTCTCATATCTCCTAGGGTTCCTCTTGTCCTTGAACATCACATATTCCCCTTCGAGGCATTATCAAAATTAACTTGATGTTGCCATGCAACTATTGCAAACTATTTCTTGGAGACTCACCTAAATTTTAAGTAATTGAATTGTTGAATAATTTTTTAGTAGAATGGATGATTTTCTCCTAGATGAAGGTGAGTGAGTTTATTTTGCTTGTGTAAATCCATTTATTTCTACCCAACCAAATTGTGACCATTTAGTGAGAAAATTTGGTATAGATGGCCATATCCTTTTGTTGAACAATGAGATAAATATTTTTTATGGTCGTAGAAGAAGGAGCTTTGGGACTTCTTCTTATGATGGGATTATCATTCTTACACCCTTTGAAGTTCAATCCTATATAAGTTTTGTTAAACAATCTCTAAAGAAAAAGAGGGTCAATAGTTTTTAACTCATTGCAACACATGGTGCATTCGAATCGACACATAAAACCTTGTTTACAAATGTTGTTTTAAGTGAGATTACAATTATGTACCAATTGTAAAAAAAATATGGAGGTTTTTGGATATTATTCCAAGCTCCAAACCTTGGTTCAAATGTGTTCTAAAGTTCTAAAATGAAGCTTTTGTACTAATTGGAAATATGACTAATTGAAAATGAAATGTTTGACCAATCCTTTATTTTCCGTACAAAGTGTAGGTATTTTCTATCAATGGTTTGTGTTCCAAGCTCACAAATGAAATCCAAAGCTCAAAAATGAGACTTTTTTACTAATAGGGTGTATTCCTAATTGATAGTGAAATGTCTTGAGCTTTTATTTTCACAACAAAATCTATATTACTCGGCCATTGAGGAATTTGACATTGTTATCATTTTTGTCAAAGTTTGGATTAAGTTATTTTGAGTTCCTAATTGAACATGACTCTAGATTCTTCTACTAAAACTATGCTCCTGATGGGTGGTTGAGTTTGGGTACATTCCTCTCAGAAATGATAACTTAAGATAGAACTCATGACTCATTTAAACACATACACAATATTTTCTAACTAAGACTCATAATCAACTTTGCTAGGAAATCATTTTTTAACACATAGTCATATTGCTTTGTGAAAAACATTGATAATTAAAACTTTAAATTCTCATGACCATAGATTGAATCAAGACAAACTATATACACACGCAATCTCTTAATACACAACCAACACTCTATGAGGTTGAAGTTAAACTCCTATAGTCCATGGATTAAACCATGCTCATGATTGGTAGGTGGTTCTACTCTCATTATCCCTTGAAATTATGTAAGAGGAAAGCATGCCCCAAAATTTAGTGCCTTTAAGGATCATTTTTAAGTATCCTTTTTGTTTAATAAATTTTAACTCTAAAATGAAGAATGAGAGCACATTCCGAGAAAATAACTCACTTGTCTATGAAGATTTCTCTAACGAGAAACCTCTTTGCATATCTATCTTGATGTGCGTGAAGGGAAAAGTGACGATGGTAGTGAATAGTGATGACCATGGCGGCCCCTCTAAAGAATTAGATAAAGCTTCCCCAACTTGTGTAGCTAGCTGAGTGGCTTCCGCGCCTTGAGTGGTGGATTCAACTATTGAAATACCAACCCTAACATTGTTCTAGTTCATTTATAGAAAAAAAAACAATTGAAAATATCCTTCAACAATTAAGAAATATTTGAAAGTCTCAGAAGCAGTGTACATGTCTTTACAATTCCAAGCAAAACGTGTTTCCATGGCAGAAAATAAGCGACAAGGTTTTTCGTGGGTTAATATGAACATATGACTTTGAAACAACATTGGAAGTTGACGATATGAACTACTAGAAAAAGATATTGAAAGAGTAACACACTTCCATTATAGTACTGTAATAAAATTTAGTGTTGTGTAGATTTAATGATGGATTTGTCCTCCCAATATAACTCTCACACAATTGGGGACATCGGTTTCATTCAATCAAAAATGTGTTTAATATTCAACTTTATAAAATATTGAATTAAAACATTCCATGCTATAAGCTAAGTACGGATCTCTCAATCTGTGAAGACATGTTGGACGGCTTACCAAACCTTAGTTTCGAAAAGCCACGACATAAAAGATGTAAGAAAATTATCCGTTCATGGTGACTTTTCAGATTCCGTTCAGGGTGGATTTTGATATTCACGATGATAATGTAATCATTTTATTCTTGATTAGGGAATATATTTATATAATTATAATATATAAAATAAAATTAAAAATATATAGAAAAAATGTTTTTCAATTAAAAAATTTCATGGTTATCCATAACGAAGATGAACAAACCATAACCATTCCAATTCTATGAATATGCATAAATTAATTATTTTAATTTTTCAATATAAAAAATATCGAAACTTATAACCATAATGAATAACCCACAAGGGTCTTTTAACAATGATTTAGGTTCACTTTTTAAATTGATTTATATTTTTGAAAGAAACTTATACTCTTAATTAATAACTCACAAGGCTATTCTAACAATGATTTAGGATGACTTTTTAAAATTGATTTAGGTATTTGGAGATATGCATGGTTATAGTTAATGTTCTTAACAATAAATGCATTTTTAATAACCATGGTATATTTTAATTAATTTGTTCTTATGGTTATGTTTATTGAAGTTATATCTCAAGGATGGGTTCAAGCTTATGTTGCCAATAATGTTTAATAAATACATAATGCCTGAATCTTTGTTGAAAAAAATTCAATAGTGGTATATTATATGAAGAATTTATAATACGAAGAATCTTATTATATTCTCTATATATTAAGATTTTTTATTTTAGAATGTATGGAAACAATTTTCTAAGCATGGTTATCTAAAGAACGTTCAAATATTTAATGCTAGTTCTTAGGAGACATAGTTCTTAGGAGACATTACCCTTATAAACATCCAATTATGATATACATAAAACATTTGAGATTTCTACGAGAATTCAATGAAATGACAACAATGTTGGTGTAGTAGAGCACTAGTCCATTCACTGGGGAAAATTGTAGGATGAGACAAAACATGAAACACATTGCATATTATCCGATAATATATTGGAATTGGAGGTATGAATCATGCACAATAGTTCATATTTTTATATCTTCCCATGGTATGGAGACTAATTAAGAATATTTTGTGCTCTTCTTAGCTCCATGGAGTGCCTTTGGTAAGTCGGATATCTACAAATCCGATGCACAATGAGTATATCAAATCCTAAAGGGGCAATTGAAATGGAAACAATAATGAAAATGGAGCAATCAAAGGCAAATAAGAAAATTTGAAAAATGAAGATGAAACACAGTGAAGAAAACATAACATACATACATAAATTAAGCAAATCTTGGATTAGTATTTAGAAATTGAAGATGTTCAACACAATGAAGAGAACCCAAACCTAAAAATATAAACATAAATGCAACAAAGAATGGATTGGTGACATAATAACCTACTAGAATTGAAGATTTCCTTAGGCATTCATGCTAAAGCACCATAACATCTTTCACATATATCTATTCAAAAATATCAAACAAAGACTTATTATAAGATACAAGTAATCTTTGAAAAAAAACTACACCGAGCTATTCTCAAAATTGGGAAACAGAGACTTATTAAAGGAGATGAGTATTATTTAAAAATACACTTAAACAAAGTCATTCTCAATTATATTTGCAATTTTAATTCCTATTCAAGATTATATGAGTGATCTTTGAAGAAAACCTAAACCTATCCATTCTCAATTCACATCTTGAATGCCTTTTCAAATTAAGTTCCCCATTAGTTTACTTAATTAAATTGATATTAATTATTAGCACTTGACCACCTAAGCTAACCCACTAAGAGAATAATAATTATTGAATTATTAAAGGTTTGCTTAATAAATGATAATAGTTATGGAAGAGTTGTGAATGAAAGGTTTGCTTGATAATTAATAATTGGATCTTCTTTGGTAGGATGAAACTTATTTGAGGGTGATTTTAAGGATGAATTTGAGTTTGAGACAAAATTGGTTTGAGATTCTTTGGAATATAGGCAAAATGTTGTTCTTTTTCAAAGCAATGTTCATTAGTTGCTTGGTTAAATGAAACTACTCTTGTAATTAGGATACATAAAAAGCGATATGCACAATGTCCCACTTCTTTTTCAATATAGCATAAGTGATTTAGTACTTCTACTTCTAATATAGTTTTATTTTGTGATAGAGTATTTGTGAAAAAATTATTTACTCAATTCATCCTATGAACAAATATATTTCCAAATAAGAATGCCTATATCCATAAATTTAAGCTACAATATTGAAAGAAATATAATGCACATGGCTATGAATTCATCATTATTTCTCTTTTACACATTTTAAGGCAATTGTTAATTTATTTATTTTTATAATTTTTTTATAATGTTTTAAATAGTATTCACTAAAAAATAGACAATATCATAAATCAACAAAAACAAAACAAAATTAAATTAAATACAATCATAAATATTATAGATAAAAGTAAATATATATATATATATATATATATAACATTTTTCCATTAAGTAACATTTTGATTAGCTAATAATTAAAACATATATTGTTTACTAGGTTAAAATTAAGTTTTGATTTAAATTTATAGGTTATTTTATTTATTATTTGATTTTTTTAAATGATATTTAATTTATTTAAGTATTTAATATAATTTTTTTTTAATTTTTAATTTATATAAAATATATATAGATGTTATGATTTGGTTAAATTATTTGTCATTTTGTAAAATATTTATAACATTAAAAATATTATTACTTTTATATTTAAATAGACAATATGGTGCAAGGAAGATTTAGAGGTTAAAATAAAATTAAGATATTATAAAAAGATCATTAACCCTAATATGGAGGATCAAAATTATCTTTCTATCTTAACTAGTTCATAGAAAAAAATAATATTGCCAGTGAAATTGGGTGGTGGAGGACAACCCCTAAAACAAAAGAATTTGTCATCTTTGAAGTCTATGAGCCTTGAAGTGGAAAATCTCACATTAGATCTGAGTTCCATAATCTTTGATCCAACATTCACCTCTCTAATCTTTTAACTCTTCAAAACTATGTCTAACTAAGGATACTCCTCTTTAAGTTTTTTGAGAAAAGAAATAATATTTTAAAACAAATCAAATAATTTTTCTTTCATAAAACTTAATAAACCAAATTTAATATTAATGAAAATTAAAAACCATCATCATTATCATAATATATATTTAATTTATTATAAATAATTAACCAAATAAAACTTTTACCAAACCCTAATTTTTATATACGAAACGATTAACAAAAATAATTTTTTTACCAAACCGTTTATTCTCTATAACCACGTTCCAAAAAAATTGAAAAAAATAAAATAATTAATAAAAAACATTCACTAGTTTAAAAAAAAACGTATTTTCCTTCCGTTTTCTTACCGGTCAAACAAATGAACCTCAAATATTAAAATAATCCGGCGAAGCATGGAAAGCATAACGAGTTGTTCTCCGGAGTTAATGTAAATTGTCAAATATTATTGTTGTTTGAACGTAAGGGTAGCAGAATTGATGCTGAACAAATGACTTTGAGGTCATGTGTTCCGTGAGGCTCGCCATGGGATTTCCATGACCACTGTTGTTCTATTTGGTTTTATGACAAGAGTCAGCTCATGTATTTGGTGTGGCTGACCATACCAATTTCATGACCGCCATGGAGCCAACTTATACTCTCATTTATATATGTAGCCTAGTGCTCTTGAGACTCGAAGCTTTCTTTAGTGAGTGCATCTGTCCTAGATATATCAAGTTTGAAACACGAAGTGTTCCATCTAATATTGAGAAAATGGCAAATGGTCATTTTGGAAGGTTTTGATGCCTCCATAAATTACATAATAGCTCAAATTTGGTATGACTTTTAATTGTATGAGAATTATGTTTTACCGACCATCATCGCATGCATACATTATAATGTATGAGATGCTTAAACATTATAACGTGGTTGTTGTGTTTCCAATGGATAGGATCGCATGCATACATTATAATGTATGAGATGCTTAAACATTATAACGTGGTTGTTGTGTTTCCAATGGATAGGAATGGGTAGGATTGAAAAGAAATGAATGTATGAGAAGCTTAAACATTATAACATGGTTGTTGTGTTTCCAATTGATAGGAATGGGTAGGATTGGAAAGAAATGAATTAGACATTAGTTTTTGTTAGCTCTTTTATGTTTATAGAATTTGGTGGGCACTCCGAGTGGGCATCATTGTGATTCGTGGTGTGACTTTGCTACTCGATAGACGCCTTGATCTTCTATTGTAGCACATCGTCTTTCTGATTGTGCTCTATTTGATCTTCTCTTTCACTATTTTTTCTTGAGAAATTCTAATAGGATTGATGGTTGTCAAATTTTAGAAGAGTCTCTCTTCCTTCGATGGTGTCAAATTCCTCATGGATTCGAATGTGAAAACTAGCTCAATGAATGTGATTTGAGAGCTCAATGAATGTGATTCGAGAAACTTAGTCTCTCCTTAGTAATAAAGGTGAGAGATTGGAAAACTCTTGATAAATTTAATTTAAAATTGATTTAGATATGAAAAATGAAAATAATGCTCTAAAAATGCTTTACCTAAAACTCATAATTATAAACCACTATGTTACATTTTCAATAAGTGTATAGCCTGCAAGCATGTCCTAACACTAAAAGAGAAATGTAAATATGGAATATTAATCCACTTCCTAATTCGACGATTTTTCATGAGTCTAGAATAACCAACAATCTCATTTTAGGATTCCTAAATTTATGAAAAAAAATAACAGACTTTTGTTGTATTAAAGGGTAGATGATTAAAGCTTTAGTGAAGTTTCTTGTGTTCAGATTCTAACCCTCAAACTCCAAATGTAATGTTTGAATAAGATTTTTATTATAAATGTATAAATTCAAAATTTAAAGATGTGTATAACACCATAAAATTTTAATCACTAATAGTATAAAGTTATAAACTAGGCACTATAGTAAAGGGCCTAATCTAGATTTTAGATTTAACAGTTCAACGAGTTTTTAGCTGTAGGTATGGCTGTGGCAAATTGTCTCAAGATAAACAAATTCAAACCAACAAGCATTAGTTTTCTACACGCAATTTATTTCACCCACTAGAAGTACTAACACAAAAGAGACCATGGTTGAAATGAGGGTAGATCTAAGGCATGTAGTTGCCTACAATTTTCAGAATATAATGCTCAAGGAATCAACCTCTAAATCCAATTTAAATCATAGTAATATAATTCGAGAGTATTAGTATTTTGTGTATGGAAATTCTATGTAATACGAATACGGATTCTTACTAGTGCATATTAAATTTTGAAAACCAATTTTAAATTAAAAAAAAACTTTAATTATTTAAACACTATAAAAGAGAAATATCATTCAATTTCATACTTTCTTATAAAAATAACTACTAATAACTAGTTGCGGTCTCTCATACTTCCATATCCCAAGTTGTTGAGATTTTATATTTTTGTTTTTAAATATATGATAAATTTTATTATATAAATGTCTATGTATATTTGTAAATATTTGATTAAAATAATTATATATAAGCAAGCTACTTCTGTATTTTATTCGTACTAAGATTTTTCATTACATATTTTTTCCGTATCAATTTGTATTCGTCGTATTAGTACTCGAATTATGCTACTATAATTTAAATCTCTACTTGTATGTAAATTTCAATAACTTATCATAACAAATTAAACCCAAACATATTTTCGAGTTGGGATAAAATAAAATATATAGATCTACTCAAACAAAATAAAAAATGTATGGTTAAAAACTTATAAGGAGTGCCTAATGGCCAAACCAACTGCCATCACATTGTATGAGAAAATAATCATTATATATAACAAATAACTTCATTCCTGCTATTTATGGATTCGCAAGCCTGGTGGTCTTTAGGGCTAAAGACATTTTACATTGGGATTAGTTTTGCCATTGCAATAGATATTTATAAAAAATCAAAACACCCACAAAGATTTTACATTGGGATTACCGTGTCACTCCATTTTTTATTTTAATGATTAAAAGCTACAGTTAAAATCTAAGCTCATTGTTACCATTTCAAAAAAAAATCGTAATAAAAACGGACAGCAGCGATACCCACATGTCTTGTCGCGTTGTGCATGTTTAGTTCTTTTATATAATCATTACAATAAGGTGTTTATATTTTAGAATTTTAGGTGAATTAGTAGTTGATGTTTATATTTTAGAATTTTGGGTGAATTAGTGGTTGATGCATGGAGGGTGATAATAGGTAAGGTATAGGCAATTGTTAAATAGTTGTGTTATTTAAGTATAGGAATTGAAAATAGTAAATAATTGTGTTAGTTAAATATTTTATGGTCATAGAATTTAAAAGGATATGAGAAGAGTGGGTACACCTAATTATGAGATGTAATAATTAGCACTACTTAATAAATTATTAGATGTAATAATTAGTATAACCATTTAATTATTAGATGTAATAACTAGCACAACCACTTAACTTGTGGTTGGTGAACACTATTAGTGATTTTTTATATTATTTTTTTTTAATAATTTTTATTTCCAATTTGAAACAATTGGCATAGACAATGTTAAATGGTTGTGTTACTTAAGAGCCTCAAAGCCATAGGATTTGAAAATAGAAAGTGGTTGTGCTAGTTACATCTTATGGTCATAAGATTTAAAATGGTATGAGAAAAGTTTGAGTAGTTATACATCTTATGGTCATAAGATTTAAAATGGTATGAGAAAAGTTTGAGTACACCTAATTATTAGATGTAATAACTAGCACAACCACCTAATTATTAGATGTAACAACTAGCACAACCACCTAATTATGTATGTTTTGAAAAATAAACAATAGATTTAATTGCTTTAGTTACATTTTTTCTAAAGCACAACCATATATATATATATATATATATATTAATATGACAAATATAAATGTAAAGATATTCTATGACATGTTGGTTTACTTTCTTCTGAAAGTTATTCCAAATTAGATGCATTTCCAACAAATTTATAACAAACCTTTCCTCAACTAGTGCCTCAATTTTCAATATGGGATAACTTGTATTTTTAAGATCATTATTGTACTTAATGATTATGTTCAGCAACTCCTATTTTAAAATCCTCATTTCATTTATATCGTCTGTAGTAGCTGCATCATATATATTTTTTGGTTTTTACTTTGTTGCATACACCTTTAAGGTTAATGAAAAAATGATATCTTCAATTTTAAAACATTGATTTTAAGATTATTAAAAAAACTTTATGAAATGTAAAAAATTGATTTTAAAATTATTAATTTTTTGGTTCTAGTTTGTTGCATATACCTTCAAGGTCAATGAAAAAAAGACACCTGCAATTTTAAAACATTAATTTTAAGATTATTTAAAAAACTTTATGAATTTAAACATTGATTTTAAGATTATTAAAACACTTTATAAAATGTATTGAACGCAAATTACACTATTTTTTTATTCAATTTCCTAAACAACGACTAAACTAGCATTGACCCTTGGTTTTAGTACATTTCTCATCTAATAATTAAGTAATATATTATAACTCAATATTAAATTTACAATTTAAAAAAAAAACATATTTTTTCTCAAATTTTCTACTTAGATATGTTGAAAGGTACCTATTTAATTTAAAAGATGATTTATCAAATGTGTCACATTATTATTTAAGCTAATGCATAGAAATATCGTATTAAACTTACTGGAATGTGTACTCTGACACTTTTCTATCAAAATATTTAATGAAATAAATAAACTAATCTTATAAATCTTAAATTTAAGTGGATCATTTCAATTTTTTATGTCTTAAGTTTTTATTGTATGGATAAGAGATCTACTAAGGATGATCTAATAAATTCTAGAGAATCAAAGCATTGTGCCATTATGTAAGTTTAAGATATTTCTAAACACTTTAATGGTTTGATAGTAGATGTTTTGGGGTAAAAGTAATATGAACCCAACATTAAAAATAGTTTTTGTTTGGATTATTAAAGTTGTTTGTATATAAACATATATACATATGCATACATTATTATAAATGTTTATAGTTCAATACATATATAATTCATAAGAATAAGGAATGTTTATTGGATTCACCTATTTCATAATCTGAACTTAATTTTAGTTTTTGCCATTCAATCCACAATGTGAAACAGGAAGTAAATATTACCCTTAGTTGGAAGCAAAGTGCCCTTTATTGCCCAAGAACACCTATTTCCATATATGTCTTTTATAGAAATTGATTAAAAAATCCATGTTATTTTGCAGTTAAAACAAGCCCAATTGACCACCATCCTTATGTTATTACATAATTTGAACCAAGAAGATTGAGGGTGTTGGTCAATCTGATTGCTCAAATTGGTGTGTGCAAAGTATATGCAAAGACAATCCTTAAAGTGCTTCAAAACCTACAATGACACTCAGCAATCCACACTGAGCATGCAAAAGTAAACGCAACCTAATAAACTAAGATGCATTTCAATATTAACAAGGACTCGAGTGACGTGATTGACAAGATTGACACACATAAACACAAATTTATACAAACTTAATTTATATTGAAAACACACACACAAAAGGTTGTGTGTATGAGATGAAGGGATCCCTACCTTCACTCAGAAACACGCCTAATACCCTACAGGAAAATCATAAGTTCACAAACAAAAGATGCATCAAAGACAACCTTTAATTCATTAGTAGAAAAATTACAATGATTGTATGAGCTTGAGCTCTCTGTTATTAAAATTCATTACTTCATATCTAACTCCCCTCAAGTCTCCAATTTTGGAGGCAGATTATGCAAAATGACAACTTTTTAATCTTAGGTAGATCTGATTCAAGGAGATGACTCAAGATCTAATCATAATTAGATTACATAACCATAAAACATCTTGGAATAGAATAAATTCAAATCTGGAGTTCCAAATAGCATTGGTCATTTTTGCAAACTAAGGATGCACACGAAATCTAGGAAAATCGCCTTTACAGAAACATTCGTAGCTCCCAAAATGATCTTTATTTTTTAAATCTTCCAACACCTAACTCTATTTGGCTCATCGTGAACAAAATCTATGTTTCATATTTGCTAATGCATCTCCATCTACTCAGAAAACACATCAAAATTTAGCATCTAAAACGGTCAGGTACTGGAAATTGCCATAGTAATGTGGATAGATCAAGATCTTGAGTTGGTGATTCGAGATTAAAGCATTGAGCTGAGGTGGTGAATATAACACCATCTAGTCATGATTTTCCACCATGAACATACCCCCTTTTCACTTCATGGCACTTGGAAGCATCCCCAACTAGGAGGTCATTACCTGAATTCATGGCACGGCTGGAAGCACAGTGATTGCAGGATTGGCATTTGTTACCAAATTCTCCTAGTCAACTTGCTACATGATCAGGCTTCTTGTAACTTCATCAACTTAAAAACCTTAATTCCCATTAAATTTAAAATAAGTGAAAAGAATTATGATTTTAGGCCTAATTTTGATACCTTTAGATCATCATAGCATTTCATGTGCAAAACATAGGGAATTTGGCTAGTATAGGCAATATAACAAGGTCATTTATAAGAAAAGGATGAAAAATGGTGGTCCATAGATACGCAAAAAATGCTCAATTCAGAGACTCTACATCTCCCCCAAGCCTAAGCATTTGCATCTCCTCATGCAAAAGAAAGAGAAGAATCCTCTTGCATACAATGTTCTCAAAATTGTGAATCTCCCTCAATTGGACAGGTATTAATTAATCCAGGCTTGAGTGGTTATGTGCACCAACAAATCCAATGTAGAAGAAGGTTGAGAATCTCTAAAATTCACCTGAAGCTTAAAATAGAGTTTTTAAACTAATTTTTTATTCACACTCTTCAATCGCTTGACCTCTTCTTGAAATCGAGGACTAGAATCGCTCAATAGAACATTTTTTGTTTGTTTTAATATGCCTTTCTAGCACAGTTATATCCTTAGTCTTCCTCTTCAACTTCCCAACCCTCTATGTTCTTTAGGTTGCATCATAATATCATCCTTTGTATTTTCTTCTATCTGCACATCCTTCAATCTTTCAATTTGACGAGGAGACTCATCACACTACGACTCTTTAAAAAGTTCCCAAGAATCAGGATCAACATACATTTGATCAATTTCATCTAGTTCTTCCCGTTTCTTGGATTAGTACAAGATTCCAACATCCCAAATTTTAACTTTATCACCATCAAGCCCTTTTGCTAAATCTAGGGTGATTGCATCACTGTAGCCAAAAGACTTTGAGAAGAATGGCAACCACCCTGCCTTATTAATCTTCTTTATGCATTTTGGGAAGTCATATAAGAGGTTGTTCTCCACTAGTTCGGTCCTAATTGCAGCCCTCATTCTTCAATATGTTATCTTTCTCTATATGTACTTTCCCCTTCAACAAAATGTCTTGAAAATGGAAAGGATGCAACAATTTTAATGGGTGACTATAGCAGACCGTTAGGGATGGATGAATTTAGCAATAGGATCATGATCATGACGATGTAATCATCATAATCCAATTCATATATGAGATGGTGTTGATTTGATGGGGGTTACCAAAATTATGAAAATTCAATGATTTTGATTAGCTAGCTAGCGGTGGAATGGTTATGATCTGTGTTAAAGCATAATGGTTCCATATTTGATAACTTTGAATTATGCTCACCGAACTTCAAGAGAGATTGTTTGATCTTTGCACCTTTTTTGTTGACCTCATAGTCCCAACGTCATCCAAATCATAGACCATCATTCTTCAATACAAACCTCTATTAGTGCATGTAAAATCTTGGATTGCCACTTGAATTGTATCCTCGGGATAGGAAATGGCTTCGTACGACAGATACAAGAGGGTAATGAAACGATAGTTAAAGGTTCGGATATGATATTTGAAGGATAATAATATGATCATGATCATGACGCTTACAACGCCGTGATTTGATCTAATTATGGATGATCATAATTGTAGCTATAAATGGGTCGGGCATAAAAAATCATGTAAAGAGAATGCATGTTGAGGCAATAATACAGACTTAAATTATGGAAAATTCACACTTGGAAGCCGAACAGTCAGCTTACAAGATAATTATTTGAAATGGAGGTGTCGAATAATTATAAGTCATGGCATTAGGCTCAATTTTTTTGATCAAAGGAACTACCTTCATATCATAATCTTTCATCACTTCGAATAAAATGAAAAACAATTTGCTTTTAGTTTCAGTTTACCTAACCCGTGTACAGCGTGGAACATACCTGTAATATTGAGAAATTATTACCAGCGCTTTCCTCGGAGAAGGAAACATGAGATTCTATCATACACACAAGCCTGTGGGGTTAACACTGTTACAAGATAGGGAACAGGAACAAGAACCAGAACCGGAATAGGAACTAATACTGGAACATGATTGCCTGGTTTCTTTATTGCAGGAACATAGGTCTTGCTTAATTTCCTTCAAGGTGATTGTAGGATTTGAAGGTGATGCCTATTATTTTGGATAATTAATTTTGATGCTGACTGTGAATGCTTAAACTAGAGTGGAGGAAATATACTACAAGAATTGAGAAGAACAAATTTTGCTGCAAGAACTAGATTGTTGCATGAACAAATCTCTTAGATGGAAATGGAACCTTGCTTCTCTTTATTACTTGTTGGTATAAATGGGTACAAATATTTGAACTAGTGCCATGGCTGGAAACTACTGCAAAAAATATAATATGGAAATGAAATCCACCACAACAAGGAAATGAACTGAACAATCTTTAAATACATCTCAGTGATCTAATATTTTATTTGCAAAATTCAAAGGTTGCAACTAATATTTCATACCCTATATAGTCTTCAAGCATTTCTGAACCATGGTACAATTGTTTCCATGCGAATGAATGTATAATGTCCCCATTTTGACCCTTGTAATATTTTGGGCTATAATGTAAATATTGTATGCATATTATGTATGATTCCTAGCGTGGATCTCAAGGCCAAGGCCCCGCTAGTGAACGCTCGACCTTGAAGAGGCAAGTATTGGATATTATGCTACCCATGTGCTAGTGAACCATGGGGATTGTAAATATACATTTTAATATAAATTCCCACAACTAGCTATGCAATGCAACAAGAGATGGGGGCATGATGTTTACAAGGAATTGGGAGGGAAATATTCAAACCCTCGAGTTAGTCAAGTCAAGCCAAGTGTCAATGAGAGAACCCATGAGCCCTCAACTACCCATGTTGACTTTTGTGCCCAATCATTAATTTCTCCCAAGAGTTGGTTGAGGTAGTTAATGCCTTGGGGAATGAAGAGGTATGGCTTCCCAAATTCGAGTATGGGAAAGCCACCCTTCCTAGAAATTCATGTTTGGATTCTTGGGCAAGAAAGAAGCCAAGAAATTGCCCCCACCCATCAGTTTTGCTCTCTCACGAGTTTGGAGTCACATGGGCCTTTTCCTCTATGGCTTTGCTGTGTTTTCCTTCATTTTTCTAGCTGGGAAGGGCGTTTTTGTTTTGGTTAACAGTGGGGAAGAGAGTAAATTGATTTGGGGGTTTTATAGAGGCCGTTTTGTCCCACTGAACGCTCATACATTTGTGGGAGAAATCGGTTTTCTTCCCTGGGGTTGATTCCCTCTTCCCACAATCCGTTTTGGGTGTGCCACGATTTTGGGAAAACCCATGGAACCTAATTGGTAAAATCCATTGTTGAAAATGTGTATCCATGCCCAGTTTGGGAGTTGCTTTGTGTAAAAGAATGTTGGGGTTGAGATGGGTATCCATTGCTTTGGGTTGTGCTGAGCTTGAGAGTCCCCTTTTCCTTGTAGATATCATGCCCAGCTCGGGGGTGGTCTTTGAGTGCTGAAATAATACAGGTTGGGAAGATACTTACGGTTGGGTGGAACATTGCAGCAACATAGCTAGTTGCTTGGGACAGCATTACAGTGAGATAAGTATATTCTCTTATGTGTATTTACTTCTGCACTGTTTTAATTAAAGGATGGTGGTTCTTGATATGGTGGATGCATGTGAAATGTGTGTGGATGATGTTTTATTCCATTGTGCATATTTTCTTGATTTGCATTTGCACACATATGCATTTTATTTGTAATGCAATTGTTTATATTTATATGAATCATGAATGTTGAAATGGGCTAAGTTTTATAAAAGCCTAGATTTTAGTGCCATGTTCCCTTCCTCGAATTGGGTTCACAGGTGGGGACATTACAAAATGTGTTGAAGTCGAGCATGGGAAGAAATCATTGGATTACTGGCCATTGATGAATGTCATTGACTAATGTGAGGTTTCTCACCAATAATGACAATGAGAACCAAGGTACCCTTATTCATCCTGACAGGTGTGAATACATGTGTTGTTGGTGAACCCCGTGCAGGATCTTATAGTCAAGAATCATTGATGAATGCCCCTTTTTGTTCACAAGAAGACCTTCCATTGAGGCATTAAAGCTTCAAGGCACCATTAGATCTTTGATCTTGGACCCAGATAATGTGCTAGATTTGACGGGCCAAGACCTATTGGAAGGAAGGCCTTAAGGAATCCAACATCATCTAGTACGATCATAGAACCAAAATATTTGAAGAATAATGAAAAGAACCGAAAACATGAAGCAAAATTTATTGAGAACTTTGCTAGCCAATATCCTAGTTTTCAAGGAAAGATCATGTCTGACTACACTAGGACCCTAGTTTTCACAATTCGGCTTATTTTTCTCTCTATTATCTTATTCATTTATTTACTACAACATCCTACTCTACTTTAAAAAGGTAAAACAACTATTCTCAAGTGTAGGAGAGCTTCTAGTGAAGCAATTTGTGAAACAAGATCTCAAAGATACTCATACCCAAATCTGAAATATAAACCTCAATAAATACTGAGATATGAGAGACCAACTTTTGTTGTAAAGGTGGTGCCTAGAATTGAAATATGGAGTGATGTTGCAAACTGATGACTGATTGAAACCAAACTTCAATATAATCTTTGATTCCCTGATTTCTTGTAGTTGTCATGTCATAAAGTTCTTTACAAAGTTGATCTTCACATTCTTGAATGCATAAGGGTTATGGATTAAAGGATAGGGATGCAAAGAATTCTTCAATTTCTAGATCCAATGTGTTCTTCATTGGATGTGGTCCATGAATCTTTGATATCTTCCTCATGTTGACAAAGATTAGAAGAAACTTCTAATTCCTCCTCTTGCGAAAAATGGTAATGGATCCTTCTTTGCTTCCATATATAGACTCATCCTTAGTGGAAATATTGAACTTTAGACAAGGATTCTAATAATATCCTTGTAGTGGCATGCCCTCTTCTACTCAATGATTTCTTTGAGCAACTTCGACTTCTTGTTGATCTAGCATTCTTGCTCACAAATGGGTTAGTGCATGGGGGCCCTTCAGCACCCCAAATCTTACTAAAAATGAAATGAAACTAACAACAAAAATGAAAACACACTAAAAAAAACTTAAAGAAAAATTTAAAATCCCCTCAAGCTATTAAGATCATACTATCACCAAGACCTTATTAACATGAGTGATCAAACTAAAAATCAATCTATCTCTACCTCTAATTCCGGAAACTAAAATCTACTAAAATTCATGCAATATTATGCAACACTTCAAAAATGCAATGTTTAACATGCTTTAATCATGCATTGCTTCAAAGATATGCAGCGGCTATAAAACTTCAAACCATGTAATGCTTTAAAAGGTGATCCTAAGAAAAATAAAGATGCAATAAAATAGTGCTTAAAAACTTAAGAATTCTCACCTTTCTATTTTCCCAATTCTACCATGGGTACCACACAGAGCAAAGCAAGGAATAAAAATTAAAGTAAAAAAAACCATACCAACACAACAAGTTCTTGGAGACACCCACAAAAATGGATGTACAGGTTCTTACTTCTCGTCTCAGCCGCTCCTCCTCCAAGTCTTAAATGCTAGTCAATGGACAATCAATCACAAATTTGCAAAAACTATGACCCCTTCGAATCAATAATATCCAATGTAGCTATGAGTGGAACACTAGGATCCTAGTAAGACTTTCATTGTTGATATCAATTCTCGAAAGGGTCAAAAAAAAAAAAAAACAAACCTAAAAAGTAATACTTTAAACAAACTTTACGATCCTTTGGAATCAATACTATCCAGCGTAGCTATGAGTGGAACGCTAGACTCCAATTAAGCCTTTCCTTGTTGATATCAATTCCAAGAAGATCCTATATGCAACTTACCACACCTTTTTCACTTTTGGAACTATCCCTTTAGAAAATCATCGAAAACGATGCCAAAATGATGGTCAATTTGATTGCTCAAATTGGTAACATAAATTATCGATATGGGGTGTTCGTAATCTTGTGAGGTACTGTGCACAGTATGTGCTGACACAATCCTTAAAGTGCTTCAAAACCTACAATTACACTCACCAATCCACACCAAGCATGTAAAATTAAATGCAACCCAATCAACTCAGATGCATTTCAATATTGACAAGGACCCAAGTGACCTCCTAAGGTAGAACCATAGGGAATTCATATGTAATTCATTATGCTAGGATTGGCAATACTCTATTGAGTTTCACTTGATAGGTTTGAGACAATACTTGAAAGACAACAATCCAATGTAAGTCACACAGCAGAAACCATGAAGGATCAATATCAACACTATTATAGTTATGGGATAAATTAATTGACCCTCAGGTTAACACCTAAGTGTTAACAAGTATCTGCAAGCCTTTGTCTAAATTGATGTTGATCAAGTGTTCATGGTATCCAATCCAAGCATTAGCCTTCCAATTGAAATCTAGAAACTCAAAATGATAAGATACACCAATTGAAATTAAATCGTAAACTAAACAATCATATCACACCAGTGCAATAAAATATTAAACTGTAAAACAGTCAGCTACAGGTTCCGGCAATGATGCAAGAAGCCATTGTAGGATACTACAATGCCGCGGGAAGTCAAATATCTACAAAACCAACAAAGTCACTATAAACACAAATTTAATAATTTCTTTAAGCACACATAAACACAAACTAATGCACACTTAATTTATATTTAAAATACACAAACACAAGGTTGTGTTTCTGAGATGAAGAGGGCCCTTCCTTCACTCAGAAACACGCCTAATACCCTACAGGAAAATTAGAAGTTCACAAACCAAAGATGCATCAAATCCAACCTTCAATTCATTAGTAGAAAAATCACAATGACTGTTTGAGCATGAGCTCTCTAATCTTACAATCAATTACGTCATGTCTAACTCCCCTCAAGTCGCCAATCCCCCTCCATTTATACATTTTGGATGAAGATCATACAAAATGACAATTGTTTAATCTTAGGTAGATCTGAGTCAAAGAGATGACTCATGATATTATCACATTCAGATTACAGAACCATAAAACATCTTGGAATAAAATAAATTATATATTTGGGCATTCAACATAACATTGGCCGTTTTTACAAAATACATACACACACAAAATCTAGGAAAACCACCTTTAGAGACCCAACCATATCTCCGAAAACATTCATTGGTTTTTAAATATTCCTCCATAATACCCAATTTGGCTCATCAAGATAGATAAAGATCTTGAGTTGGCAGTTCGAGATCAAGGATTTGAGTTGAGGTGGTGAACATAACACCATCTAGTCTTGATTTTCCACCAAGAACATATCCCCTTTTCACTCATGGCACTTGGAAGCATCCCTAACAAGGATGTCGTTATTGGAATTCTTGGTGCTACTAGAAGCACATTGGTTGCGGGATTGGCAGCTGTTACTAGATTCACCTAGTGGACCTGCTACAGGATTAGGCTTCCTATAACTTTATCAATTTACACAACTTAATTGCCATTATATTCAAATTAAATGAAAAGAATTATGAGGTTAGGTAGGATTTTGATACCTATCGAACGCTTAGGTTCAACACATATTCAAGCATAGACTATTATAAGCACACACAACAAACCATCAAGAACATCACAATATGGACAAAATGTTCAATTAGTAAATTCTATTGATTTTGAAAGGTATTTTATACAACATAGGAGGAGGTTGGAGTGGTTACACCCACTCCAATGACTCATTTGTTATGCTTAGTTTACATGATGACAAATATAAGGGCCTAAGTGCCTCACCAACATCTCCCCCACCAACAAACTGCTTCTTCGTACTAAAGAGAGCAAGTATGCAAAAAAAATCATGATTCATGACTCATCAGCCTCTGTTTTCAATTTGGTAGTAGGTAGTTGAAGTCTCACCCTCTCACTAAGGCGGTCGACTATCCTCGCCCCAAGGAGGTCTTTTGGTTTAAAGCCTCACCTTTTCTTCATCTGGACAACCTTTTCTCAACTCAGGCTTGGGTCTTTTGGCTCTTCGAATTTCTATACCATATCTCTACCTTCAACTTCTACAATCACCATCCAGGAAGTGCTTTTGCATTTTGGCACTGGGGAAAACGATCTATTCAATTGTTCTTATGTCATCATTTGGTCATTAAGGTCTGCATTTGTGGTGTAGTATATCTTCTGCTTGAGTGTCTTCTTTTTTGTCTACTTGTGTTGCAAGGATTCCTGCAAGTTTAAATTATATGCTCGGTACATGTGTTGCTGATAATGGTCGAGACCGACTGATGTCCATGAAATTGGTTCTGACTGACTGCTATGAACTCAACTAACTTGAATCAGATGACAATGGTAAGCAAGGGACCGACTTGATTTACAATTACGGAGGGCATTTCCTACATCAAAAGAGACACACGTTTAACCCCCTCTATTAATTAACTTCAAAAGTTACAATAGAGTCACATCCACATAATGACTCAAAATAATTTTTATGACTTCACTTATTGACCAACAAAAGAATGCTTTGACATCGACCATTTTACTTACTGACCAAAGTTACTTTCACCGTGGGCATCTACCACATGTTAAAAAATGGCCATAATTATGGGACCGGCCATAGAAGGAGACCATTTTTACATCAATTACTTTTACAACCAAAGGAATCGATCAAAAGACCGTGTCGACTATGTCAGCATAAATTAAGATCGACCACATATCGCTAATATATAGGGATCAACAATATGTTTCTACGACCACATTTTTAGCATGTAAAGCCAGAGAACAAATTGACATCTCTTGATATTTGATCAAAATAAATTGATTCTCATATAGCTTACCAACCAAAATTTTAATATTAAAGGTATTCAACGTCAATGCTCACATGGTCGACTTGGACTTCTCCAATTGAGTGGCCAGTGACTCAGTAGGTATGGTCGCTAACTTCCCTCTGAACGTTTAGAACCGTCAACTCTATTCGCTTGAGAGTCAATCCTTAAATGTACATCACTTGGTAGCTGCATGCTTTTTAGTGGGTAGGCTGCTAGTAACGGACTCTATGAGAACTACCGATGAGCATGAGAACTTCGACCTTGGTGCCAACCTTCAAAAATACATGCATTCTACCAAAGAGGCAACACGAGAAGCAATTGGAACAATACGGTTTATAGTTCTTTCACTAGCGTGTTGGAACTATAAAGATCCAATAAAAACCTCTGTATGCAACACATGCCTCACAATCTCCACTAAGAAACTCAAAAGATCCAATAGGATATTGCAAACTCTACCAAATATTATGTTAGCTTCCATGGATGGATAGTTAAGGTAACTCCTTTGGACATCAAAAAGCTATAGACAATAAGCTAGCTACTTCCATAGTGACAACCAAAGCATATAGCTTACTTCCACTATAGCCTATAAAGCCTACTTCGAATAATAAAAAAATAAAGTCTTCCTTCGAGTAATAATTTAAACCAAATGGTCTTAAACATACAAAATTCATTGGCAAACCCTAATCATCCCCTGGCCTTTGAACTCTCTGTTACAATGGTGCTCGAAGCCTATCTATTATTGAGGAGAATAGGAAAACCCTAATCATCCAAAAACCTAACCCTAGGAGATGAAAATGCCAAACTATGGGCCCCGTTGGGGTAAATTGGTACATCAATTTCTCGACATCGTAACTTTGGCATACGATCTCTGTTTGACGCACATGATACATCATTGGAAAGATCTATCCGAGCAATACACTTTGTTAAAAGAGTGTTGAGTTGTTGACTCACAGTTTTCGCAGGAAGCTTTCCCAAAAAACATCGTTTCGGGCCTCAAAACGGCTTTGGAAGTTTATGACCCGAAAAAAACTACTAAAAATAGTAAGTTGTGCTACAATTAAGGAAACTAAAAGAAATGAAAGAACAGTGTTGGGGCCCCAAGTGGAATAGGAAGGTGGCCACCAATATCCACTTGGATTATTCATCCCCGTTAAGAAGCAATGGTCCCCATTGCGTGGAGCTCCTCCATTAGATGAGGAAACTTATGCCGAAGTTGATCCCTGGTGAGCCACTTTCCCTAGTGTAGGAGTTGGCCAGCTTTGACACCCAGATACAATTGGATATTTTGCTAGCAAGTGTTCTTGATTTGCATGTCCATGATACGATCTCTGGTGTCATGTTCCCTGCAGTCTGGGTTTAACTCTGTTGATGTGAGTTGTTATGCAATGTCAGAGATGTCCAGTAGAGGTGGAAAGTAGGGTCGAAGGCGGTCCACATTGAACAATGGGTGTAGACCAAGGAATGGTGGAATACTGAGCTCGAAGGCATTTTCCCCTACATCCTTGGTAATAGTGTATGGCCCATATCGGAGCGGCGAAGCTTACGGTAGGGTCTAGTGAGGCGCTCCTTCTGCAAATGTAGCCACACTTTGTTTCCCACCTAGAAGTTGTGTGGAACCTGATGTTGATCATGTCGTTGCTTGTATTTGGCATTGGTTCTGTCCAATATTTCATGAACCTATTGGCGACTGTGCTGAATGCGCTCAATGAAGTTTTTTCCTTGTTAGCTTTCGACTGGACATGAGTCGAATTGGCCGGAGTGATCGCAAATGGCATGGCTATGTCAATGGGACATAGTGGCTGGAATCCCAAGCCGACCTGAAAGCGGCTGTGGCTAGTTGAGCTGTGGAGAGCTCGGTTATAACTGTGTTGTACATAGGGGAGGCTCTCATCCCATGTGTGTGGATGCTTAGAGTTGTACATGTGAAGAATTTGTATGATCATCCTATTGACGACCTCTGTCTGGCCATCAATTTGGTGATGGAAAACTGTGGACTTGGTGAGCTTGGTGTACAACATTGACCAAAGGTTGGACCAAAATGTATTGAGTAACCTACTGTCCCTTTCTAAGATGATAGACTATGGGATCCCAAAGTGTACCCACACTCGTTCAAAGAAGAGTTTAGTGGTGGTTTCTGCTGTGATATTCTTCTTGTAGGCCACCATAATGGCCATCTTCGAGAATCTATCGACGACCACGAAAACACAGTTGTTGCCATGCTTAGTAGAAGGAAGGATCGACATGTAATCCATGGAGATGGATTCCCAAGGTCGACTAGGGGTAGGAAGAGGAGTGTAAAGGCCTTTCTTCTTGATCGTTGGTTTGGCAATGGAACAGGCAGTGTAGGATCTGATGTACTTCTCGACATCCATTCGAAGGTTTGGCCAATATAAATGCTTCTGCAATACTACCGCTGTTTTCTCGACCCCAAAATGTCCAGCAACCCGATTGTAGTGGGATTCCCAAATCATCTTGGCGTGCTCGCTTGAAGGAACACAAAGGTGTCCCAGGTGACATAACAGTCCATCCTAGAGGTAAAAATTAGGAACTTGCTTACCCTCCAAGAGTTTCATGTATGTGAGGCCAAATTATGGATCGTTCTTGTAGAGAAGTGGCCAATCAGAAGTCTCGTGCCCACAAGAGTTGAGCACGATGGTTAGTGCCACGATCGGTGTTCTGCTGAGGCAGTCTACAAAATTATTGGTACTTCCCTTCTTGTACTTGATATTCAAATGAGACTATTGCAGATATGTGGACCACTTCTGATGGCGATCGTTCTGCAACTTCCCTTGTGTTTGCATGAACTACAGGGGTTAGTGGTTTGTGTGGATGACCATTTCCTTCCCCAAAATGTAATGCTTCCATTGTCGGCAAGCCTGCATAATGGAATACATCTCTTTGTCACAAGTGGGATACTTTCGAACTATGTCAGAGAGTGTCTCATTGTGATATGCCATTGGATGTCCCTGTTGAGTAAGAACTTCCCCAATAGCATAGTCAAAGGCATCTGTCTCCATCTCAAATGGTTGTTGCAAGTCTGGTAATGTGAGCACTGGGGCAGAGCAGAGGCGATGCTTAAACTCGACGAACGCCTCCTGTTGAGATTCAGACCAAAATAATTTTGCTTTCACTCCTCTCTTGGTGACTTGGCTCAAGGGCCAAGTGATATGAGAGAATCCCAATATGAACCTGCGGTAGAAATTGGCGAGACCTAGAAAGTTGTGGAGCTCTGTTAGAGTGGTTGGGGATGGCCAATCCCGAATGACTTGGATCTTTCCTAGATCCACATGCACCCCTTGCTCATGAATAATGTATCCCAGATACTGAACCTAGGTCATGCCAAAAGTGCACTTCTCCAAATTGGCACACAACTTGTGTTGCTGCAGTGTTTGGAGGACCTGTCAGATGTGGTGGAGGTGCTCCTCCGAAGTTTGGATGAAGATCAATATGTCATCCAAGTACACTACTAAAAATGAGTTGGTTAATGGTTGCAAGATGTCGTCCATCAGCCTCATGAAGGTTGCGGGAACATTTGTTAACCCGAAAGGCATGACCAACCATTCGAAAAGGCCCTCCTTGGCTTTGAAGGAATTCTTCCACACATCAGAGGGTTCGATTCGTACCTGGTGATAACAGAAATTCAAGTCCATCTTACTGAAATATTTCCCCCCCGTGAGTTGGTCCAGAAGGTCATCAATCCATGGGATCGGATACCTATTCCAGACAGTGATCTTATTCAGCGCCCAATTGTCAATATAGAGTCTCCAAGTCCCATCCTTCTTTTGCACCAACATGATCGGTCTGCCATGGGGCAATGAACTTGGTCGGATGTGCCCTTTTTGCAACAACTCTTGAATCTGGCTCTTGATTTCGTCATTCTCCAGAACAGAGCATCGATAGATTGGTCCATTGGGTAGCGGCGCACCTGGGGTTTGATCGATGGGGTGCTTGACCTGACAGTGCAGAGGCACCCTTGCGGGTGAGGTGAATATGCCCCCGTACTCCTCCACGACCTTGTCCATCTGTTGTTGTCGGGCGGAGGAGCGTTGTCTGAAGATCGTGGCCAGAGTTTTATTCTTTCCCTGAGGGTGGATTCCCAGGAAAAAGTATTTCCCCGTTTTGGAAATGAGCTTATGTAATGTCCCCTCCCGCAGACCCAATTCGTTGAAGGGAACATGATACCAATTCCTGGGCTTTTACATAAACTCAGCCCTATTCATTCGATTCATATGAATTAGAACAAATGTGTGCAGATGCAATTCAACAAACATGCACGGCAGAAATAAAACATCATCCACACACATTTCATGCTCATCTAGCATATCAAAATAATGATCAAATTAAAACATTGCAGAATTAAATAGACATAAGAATATACTCATCTTCATTGTGCAATTGTCCCAAGCAACTAGCTATGTCGCTGCAATGTTCCACCCAACCATAAGTCTCTGCCCAGCCTGTATTCTTTCAGCACTCAGAGACCACCCCCGAACTAAGCATGATTTCTACAAGGAAAAGGGGACATTCAAGCTCATACACAGCCAAATAATCATTTCACCTAAGCCAAGCTAGTCTACAGCTAGGTTTATCAGGCTAGATCTGAACCCTCTTCATTTATGGATCCTTGCACTCAAGCTCAAGCCAAAGCAATAGATACCCATAACCCATACCCCAACATACTCTTACACACAACAAACTCAAAAAATGGGCATGGATACACATTTCCAACAATGGGGTTTACAAACGGAATGGTCATGGGTTTTCCCCAAATCGTGGGCACACCAAAACAGATTGTGGAAAGGGGAATTCGACCACAGGGATCAAAACCGATTTCTCCCGCAGTTTATGAGCATTTCAAATGGCCCAAACGGACCCCATGAAACCCCAATTCGAGCTCCCTTCTTCCCAACAATTCTGCAACACCAAAAACACCCTCTTCCCAGCTAAAAACAAGGAAACATAGAAAAAACATGGAGGGAAAACACTCAGACAGCTCCAAAAACGTGAGAGGAAAAACTGGTTGATGGATAATGGCTTGGGGAGCAATTCATGGCTCTTTTCTTGCCCAAGGTGCCAAACACATTTTTCCATGAACGGTGGCTTTCCCATACTCGAATTTTGGACAACCATACCTCCCATTCCCCAAGGCATTAACTACACCCAACTCTTGGGAGAAATCAATGATTGGGTACAAAAGTCAACATGGGTAGTTGAGGGTTTTATGGGTTCTTTCATTGACACTTGGTTTGACTTGATTGACTCAAAGGTTTGAATATTTCCCTCTCAATTCCTTGTAAAATCATGCCCCCATCTCTTGTTGCATTGCATAGCTAGTTGTGGGTATTTTATTAAAATGCATATTTACACAATAATTGCAATTCCATTGTGCCTGGCTAGCACCTAAACCATATGCATCAATAAATTGATGGCGGGGCCTTGGCCTTGAGCTCCTCACCATGATTATATAACAATATTACATCATTTACAATTTTAATGCAATGGGGTTAAAATATGGACATTATAGCTTACTGCATTGTTTTGCAGTAACCAAAGATATGGCGGTAGGTGGCGCTACCTCCGGTGTCCTGTACAACTTATTTCCAAAAGTAACAATAACAGCACGAGGCCAGAACTCATACACAACATGTCGCTTCCACAACTATGGTTGGCCTAGTAATACATCAGAAACATCAAGAGGAGCAATGTCACATAATACCTCATCCGTGAAGGGCTTGATGCTGTAGGGAAGGAGACACTGTTGGTTGACGCGAAGATCTCATCCTTGGTGAAGCCACCCAATGGTGTATGGTTGTGGGTCTGCTGTGGTCAGCAAGACCATCTGCTTCATGACCTCTGCTAAAATGAGGTTCTTTTGGCTCTCGCTGTCGACAATGAACTGTAGCAGGGAACCCTTTACCCACATATGGGAATGGAAGAGGTGCTCCCCCTCCTCTGGAAATTTTGGTTCCTCCTTATGGACCTTCATGGTGGCAACAATGGCGTTGGGCTTCGGATCGATAATCTACTTCCCCCTTTCATTACCCTTTTCGGGTTCTGGTTCGAAGTCAGAGCATGCATCTGATTTAGAAGCCTTCACCTCGGCCACCAGTGACTACTTGGCTCGATACTCACTTGTGTTGTGCGTGGAGCTCTTATGAAACTCACACTACTTTCCCGTGTCCTTCTTTGGCTTCACAGTGTTGTTTTTTGCTTGTGGTTTTGGTGGGTTATCCTGGGCTGCCCCGCATTGGATTTGTCCTTTGTTCTGTCTTTTGGGGGCACCTTTCCCTTGTTTTTGATTCGCAGATCCAAACTCCCACTTCTTCTGTTTGAAATTTTGCTCAATCTTGGTAGCAAACCGATATGCTACGCTAAGCGAGGAGATGTCGAGGAACTCCATTTCCTCCTGAATGTATCTATGCATACAACTGCGATACTTCAACACCAAATGTTTCTCCGAATCTTTGATACCCAATTTTGTGCACAAGGTATGGAATAGATTTGTCAGCTCATGCACATCTTGATCCGTTTGCTGCCCCAGCATAGTCCATTGTATGTACTTATCCTCATATCTTCCCACGGGATAATATTGTTTCTTGATGGCATCTCAAAAAGAATTCCAAGTGGGTGCAACCGAAAACGAAGAGGATGCCCTCTCGCCCTTCTGCTCATAGTAGGTTTCCCACTAGTCCTTGACATGGGGTTTAACTTTGAGGAGTGCAAAAGTGATTCTTTCCTGGTTGGAAAATTCATGCACCGAGAAATACCCTTCTAATAGATCCAGCCATCTATCTACGACTTGTGCATCTATTTGTCCTTCAAATATGGGAATGTCAAAGTTTACTTGTACCTTAAAAGGGGTTGCGCCTCTAGAGTGGCTGCTGGTGGGAAGTCGTTGAAGGATCTGGGCAAAGTTATCCATCATCACGTTCCTTTGTTTCTCAAGGGCCTCCTCGAGCAATAATTTGATAGGATCTCCCGCTCCCTCGAATTTCTTTTCGTCCGCCATGGGCAGTCGTCGGAGTTTGCGAGTCTGATCTTGCAAGGGTTCAACGAGGTCAAGCCCTAACTCCTTATACCTCGACCTCGTTGGGGACATGTAAAGAAGAATCGAGAAAGAGCAAATCCACTCCGATACCACTGATCCGGACTTATGAAGGAACGAATGGAATTACAGAAATACACATAAACGGAGAAATGCAACAGAAATAAGACTTCATTTCATTAATATCACATAATGGAAATATGCTTACAGACAAAATGGAAATAAACTAGTTAGGGCGCCGGTAGCTTATCTCTGAGAAGAGATGTGGCGGCCACCGACCTCTGCACTCTTTGTTACAATGGGGCTCAAAGCCTATCTATTATTGAGAAACAAAGGAAAACCCTAATCATCCAAAAACCTAACCCTAGGAGATGAAAATGCCAAACTATGGGCCTCGTTAGGGTAAATTGATACATTAATTTCCCGGCGTCGTAACTTTGGCATACGATCTCTGTTTGACGCACATGATACCTCATTGGAAAGATCTATTTGAGGACTACACTAATGACCACGGATGTCAAGTGGTTGACTCATATTAGGTGCAGGAAGCTTTCCTAAGAAACGTCGTTTAGGGCCTCAAAACGGCTTCGAAAGTTTAGGACGCGAAAAAACTACTAAAATTAGTAATTTGTGCTATAATTAAGAAAACTAAAAGAACTGAAAGAACAATGTTGGGGCCCCAAGCAGAATAGGCAGGTGGCCACCAATATCCACCTGGATCAATTTCTATCACAAATTTTGAAATTGTCCCAAAAATAAGTATTATTGTGGTGTTTGAGAGAAAATATTGTTATTAGCCAACGCCCACATAGTAGAAAACATATCTCCTATTGATTAGAACATAAAAAAATTCCAAACACAAGAATTATAAAAATATCACATGAAAAAAAAATCTAGTTGGAACAATAGTTTTGTTGTGACATCAAGAACAAAGACAGGGATGCAATATTCCTTGGAAACCAAAGATGGAACTACTCACAACAACAAAGCAATAGTAATTCTATATAATTCATTATTATTCGATGAATACATTTTTTATATTTCTGTTCAGACTCTTTAAATGTATACACTTGCAAATCTCTTTTTTTATTTAACAGGTTACATGAAACATTTTTTCTTTTTTTTGATTGATTGAGAAAGAATTATAGGCATGGCAATGCCCAATATTGTTATTACTAACAACAACCACATTTAAAAATGTGGTTGATATTCGTCGATCGTATATCAACATTGACCACACATTTAAAAGTGGTTGATATTCGTCGATCGAAGAATATCAACCACATTTAAAAATGTGGTTGTTGCTAGTAGGAAATGGGTCGGACGAAGAAATAGAGAAATTAAATTTTTAATAAAGATGTTATTTCGAATTAAAAATGAAAAAAAATGCATATTTAGTTAAAAAAATAAAAATAAAATATTAAATCATATTAAAATAAACTAAATTAAATTAAATAAAAAGGAAATGAAGTAATATAAGAAGAAATTGAATTAAAAAAAAGAAATAAAGTAAAATAAAGAAATAGAATAAAACTAAAGTAAAGTAAAAATAATCTAAACTTAATTAAAAGTAAAGTAAATAAATTAGAGTAAATAAAAGTAAATAAAGTAAAGTAAATAAAGTAAAATAAAGATAAATTTAAAAAAAACTAAATTAAATTAAATAAAAGTAAAGTAACTTAAATAAAGTAAAAAAAATTAAATTAAATTAATAAAGTAAAGTAAAATAAAAATATAGAACAGAATAAAAAATAAACTAAAAAAATGAAATAAAATGACCTAAAATAACTAAATTAAATATACTAAAAATAAACTAAATTAAATTAAAGAAAAATAGAGTAGAGTAGAGTAGAGTAAAGTAAAGTAAATTCAATTCAATTCAATTAAATATATAAATAAAGTAAAATAAAGAAATAAAATTATAATATATATATTTATAAGTGAAAAACAAATTAAATAAATAAAAGAAAAATAAAAAACAAAATAGTAAAATATATTAAATAAAAATAAAAAATAAATTAAATAAATGTAAAAAAATTAAAGATAAGTAAAATAATTGATATTAAAGGTAGATTGAGAATAAAATAATTAATTGATATTAAAGAAAAGTAAAATAATAGATATTAAATTAATTGATATTAAATGTAAATTTAAAAAAAAAATGATATTAAAATTAATTGAAATAATTAATAGTAGATATAAATCAAGAAGAAAATAATTGATATTAAAATTAATTAAATGAATGTAAGTAAAGAAAAATGTAATTTATATTAAATTATATTAAATAAGAATTAAAATATATAGTAAAAAGACAAAAAAAAATTCACGCACTTCCTAGTTAACCTTTATAACGAAATTGAAAGCTGAAAAAAGTGGAAAATCTCAAGAAAATGATCACTTCAACATCTAAGCTATATAATGTAAGCTATGTCATAAATTTATTTGTAGATATATTACTTTTTTTGATACTCCAATGAACTAATCTTCATTTTAGTATGTATATATCCCAACAACTCACAATAATAATTACAACAATAAGCACATATATGAATCCCTTCGAACATGTATGTGTGAATTGCAATTTTCTAATAAAATATTCAAGATCAATACAAGAAACAATGTTTCACTGTACCAAACACAGTTAAAGATGCCCATATACAAATGATAAGCATTTAAATTGCATCATACACATTACAGATAGTGCTTCTCCAAATTTCATCCTCGAAGGAGAACAATTTGAAAAAGCATTACCAGATTTAAAAGATACTTCACATGGAAACTATTCCAAGTACAAATCAACAATGATTGATTTGCTAGATACAGGTTTTATTAGCAACATTTGTAAACTAATTGTGTAAATGTGTAATTTGTGTTACGTCACTTGGTCCAATGCTTGGGACAATCTTGTAATTAGTGATAGGGAGTGCATTAAAGCATGCCAAATTAGTCCAAATCTAGTGACATAAATCCTTCTCGAGTTGTAATAGAATCATTTTTCTCTTTGACTATGACAAGCAAATCCTCTCCATGATTTTTGGCATACATGGCTAGTTAGGTTCTATTGAGAATATTAGTTTTGTAAAAATATCCCAAAAGAGGTCATTGTTTTGGTATTGAGTTTTTAGAGACTTCGCAATGGTGTTAAAGTATTCTCTAAAGCTACACAGTACCTTCACACTAGATCATCACAATGCCATTGTGAATATAGAAGAGGTCATTGTTCTAGTATTGATTTTTCTTCATAGGCTTTGCAACAATGTTAAAGTATTTTCTAAAACGAGATCTTAATGTAGTAAATGGTGGATACACATAATTTGACACACATGTGTTGTTTATGGGAGATGTTATTCAAATATGGTATAATTTTAAAGTTTGTGGTACAATAAATTCATGGATAAATGTTCTCGAACAAGTGCAGGATAAACACCTTCAGCGCCTTGGCTCCTTGGCTTCTCAGGATTTTTAGAGAGTTTTTTTTATGAATAAGCATTTCCCACAATAATCTTACTCAAATACTATTTAACAATTCATATTGAAACACATATGTCTGAACTCCAATTGAATATCTCACATTTTGCACATTTTCTCTCCACACATTCAGCTGGAAAATAATATGAAAGATTTTTTAAACATTTATGTTTTAGTCATCATGAAATCCTTTTTAAGTTAGGGCTGTAAGCCACTTCTTCTATAATTATTTTTACCTTGTCTTTTAGTATTACAACCTGCTATAAGTTTTATAAATAATCTCTATCTCTCTCTTAAACCTGAAATCTTATAAAATTGGATATGGAAAATTGGGATTTTGAGATGCATACTAAAAATTTTGGTTTTATAAAATAAGCTTGCCCATGAACTTAACAAACTAAATTTATGCCTAAGTTCAAGTTACACATGTGACCTCAAGTTCATTTTCATCTACCTACCATCGAATTAATACAAGTGCAATTGATTTGTTTTGTATGAACTTTTGTTAAGCCATTATGTCAAACAAAAATGATTAAATTTTATGCTATGTCCAATTTTTTTTAAAGTATTAGCTTATCTACTTTTTAAGAAAGTTACACATGGATAACATAATTTTTCATATGAATTTAATTTAGTTAAAGAATGAGGTCCCCATGAAATAGAAATTATTATTTTCTTTCAAAGATGTTTGTTGTTTTAAGTAGATGTGCTTTTTGTGAAGTTAATTCTTTTCTCCCTAGAACCTTTTTCTCATATTTCAAATATGTTATTCATAATATCATAACCTTAATGTAATTGGTGTGATAGTAGGTAGTCTACATAACTATATTTTTTTGCTCATATACATTTCTCGTGTTCTTGTTATTGGTAATTTTGTCTACATTTATTTACATGCGTGTAAGTTTTTACAAAATGATTGACTCGATTTTATCAATAAACATTTGAATATTGTAAATTTAAATTTTCAATTGACATTTATGTGCATTCTTTTTAAGAGAGAAATGGAAACCAACAAGTGTTGATAAGTAAATATCATAGATAACAAATGTGGCATGGCATTCAACCAATGATCTTGAAATTTTGTTTGATAGTATTTTTTTAGTACTTAGATGTTATACAATTGATAAATATCATCTTCAAAATTAGAAAGTGGTATATCTTGTTAAATCATTTTATTGCTAAGTATGTATGGAAAAGATTCATGGCTTGTTATTGTATAAATAACTCCTAGTTTAAAGTAATCATGAATTATTAAATGCAATTCTCATTCATGCATTGATTGAGTTAAGAAACAAGGGTTTGCTTGATCCACCTTAAAATATATCATATCTTAGAATTGGTATACAATGTTTTTCAAAACTATCCTAGATTAGGTTTTCAATTCCAGGTCTCAGGGTATATTTAAAGGTTGTGAAATGAAACAAACTACAATGTTTAAATTACAATCATCATTTCCAATCATCATTTCTTAGTTGTTGTGTTTTTGTTTCAATCCTTTAGGATACCCACGAGCTAGACTATTCCTTTACTGCCTGATAAAGGTAAGTGTTCCATGGACCCTTCAATGGATTCAGTAGAGATCACATCTCTGGATTGTGTAGAAGATGATAATAATGTTTCTTTGGCTGAAAGACATTCCTCATTTTCTAATGTTGAATCTTCTTCTTCGATAATCACTATTAATGATCTCAATCCATCTGCTAATTGGGAACTTCTTGGTATCTTACCTAAGGAAGTATATAAAATGAGATGGTGGCAATACCAGTCACATACACAAATAAAAATAACCTCGGTAGAGGTTTCTTTTACTAACAAGGAAGAAACAATTCACATAAATACATGATCAACAAAGAAAAAATAGACTGGGAAAAATCTAAAGGTTATAAATATGCACATCTTGATGCAGTCAAACTTGGTCTAGGTCCTCTAGTTCGACCCTTTCATTCATGTATCTTCTCTTTGTGTAGTTATTGATAATAGGCATAAGGATTTTGTTGATGCAGTCATCGATGGATTTGTTGGCCCTCTTAACAATGGCCCTTGTTTTGGAACTATTTTTCTGAAATATACTGTTAGTTTAGATGACCCCCAAATCTATGATTTACTTAAGGCTTATATCTTACCCCAAGGATTTAAAATGGACATTGGATCTAAAATCATTTAGTTAAAATATTTGGTTTTTGTTCGCTTTGGTAATGATAGTCTTCCACCCCTCACCCGTAAAGTTCATGATATCTCTCACTTGCTAAGTGTTGTGGAGTCAGAAAAGTCCAAACAATCCACTCTTGTAGCATTTAATTGGACTAGCATAAATTACCCGAAGCAATGGGAGGTCAAATACAAAGAACTATGTCAAAAAGAAAATATCTTAAATAATCAAACAATTGTAAATACTCTCGTAGTATTTGACAGATATTCTCACACTTGCCGGTTACATGATGGATTTCCCACTCCTATGTTTACTCCTCCTCCCACTAGATCTACTTCTGTAAATTCATCCCCCTCTTCTCCATCTCAAACAGTGTGGACTAAACCATACTCTTCACACCCTTCAACTTTCTCTTCTTCTGGTGTTTTTAATACTGAACATAAAGGAAAACACTCTGAATGTCCTGTCCTCCCTTCCCAACTTATTCATGTTCTCCCTTCCCAGAAGTGGACCAAGTTATGAAGTCAAAACACCAAAGGGTGATATTTCTTTCATTCTTGGCAGAAATCTTCCTAATGCTCCTTTCATACAGTTTTCACATGATGGCCAATCTAAAAGGGAGTACCTTCCTCATAGGCCTCTACTATATCTGAAACTGTCTTAGATGAAATCAAACTAGCAAATTATGGAAATATGCAACGTCAGTTGACAGCTCAAAATCTAGATGATATGGCTCGTGATATCCTCCTCTTAAAATAGAAAGCCATTGAAGAACATGAGCATATCACTCTGCTTAGAACTAAGTTTGATCTTATTGATCATTTGTTACATGATTCTGGTGAAATAAATAATGTTATTGTTACAGCTGCAAACAAGCTAGAACAATGCTTAGATGTTTTGGGAAAAATATTCATTAAAACCCAAAACATAGAGAAAAATACTAAGTACGTCAATCAATCTGCTCTAGAGATTGCCTATAGAGTTCATAAAGAGCATAAGGATAAGAAACATGCCATAATTTATTCATTTAGTATCATGAGTATCAAAGAAGAAGATAATAGACCAGAGTTTACCTTTGGACAAGATGAATAAGAATTTAATGAAATACAGTATCTAGTCTCCCAATTTAATAAAATGCCAAAAGCTCTCCCCAAAATATATATTGCGGCAATGGCAGTTCCAAAAAGGGAAAATTCTCCACTTCAAGATGGATCTTCTTCCCATCGATATTTTAATCCACTTGCAAGATCTCCTCCTCCCACTTTTGATGAGGTAATGAATGATGCTTCTCCCTCTTCTTCTCCTTCTCATAGATTCCATTTTATCATTAATGTAATCGATAACCTTATTTCTCAAATTCCAGAACAACCTATCTTGAATATCCAATGTTAATCGAGGGATGAAATTACAACAACCATTCAGTTGCTAAGAAAATGGGTTCTTTACAAAAGGACTCAAGACCAGAATATAACGTCTCAGCAATTAGTTGTCCAACTAGTAGTAGGCTTGATAGTTTTGGCATATGAATGGTGGTAGTGGCTTCCTCAAGAAGCTAGAGATGAAATGTTGGCTTCTCAAGATGCAAATGACCAAATTCTCAAAGCATTAGGAAGAGAATTATATTGTCCAAAATAAACCTAAGAATTTGAACATCTTGCATCTTTGTTTATGTCTACTAGAATTTGTGATCTTAGCAAAAGTGAGCAATATTTCTGTTATATGCAGAATTTGCTTATCTCTTTTGGAAATGAAGACAAGCCAACATACTTAAAGAATTATCTCAGGATTTTCTCGGGTCATGTTCCAGATGTAGTAGAACAATTCACGAAAGATAAAAATATTCTCGTGCAAGGACTCTCTCTTTCCCAGCTACATGGATTCATTATGGAAACATGGAAAGAGAATTGTTTAGAAAGGAGAATTTCCAAAGACTTTTAAAGGAATTCATCCATGTACTCTCCTGTTTTTTGCAAAGATGTGGAAAAAATTCCTGATTCGGGTTGTGGAGCTCACAATAGAGGTCACTCTGGTAAATAATCTTGCATGTACAAAAAAAAGAAGGGAAAACCCTTCTATACTAGTGCTCCCAGATTTCACCTAGACAAAGCCTACAGATATAAGAAGAAGAAGAGTTTCCCGAAAAGAAAGGATTTTGTCAAGAAATGCTCTGCTCCTTCTGATAAAGAAAAAAAATTATTTGTGGAAAGAAAGGTTGTTGGGAAAATAAATGCCCCAAGAGAAAATCTAAGCCTCGGCTTGCAGCAATGTTTACTGACGAATTAGATCCTGCTTAGTGGGATCTTGATTACTGTGATGCTGACCAATATCCTGAAGGAGAAATATTTTTTATCCCAGATGAAGGATCCTCTGATTCAGATGACTTAGATCCTTCCATGAATAAATTTGATCCCGCAGAATCCACCAACTCCTCTTCTGATTCTGATTAGGTTGCAAATTTAGGAGGGTGTGATGGTCCTCCAGAATTTTGTTTTTATATGTTTTCTACATCAAAGGCTTCTCCCCAAATCAGAATTACTGAAATCGATGAAATTTTATCTAGAACACTAGCATATTAGTATGTTCTAAGAAAATAATTAAAAGATCAAAAGAACAAGATTTTAGCTAAACTAAAAGCTAAAGAGAAGCAACTAGCCAAATGTGACCCTTTCTTTCTTAATATCAGCATGAATCCAACATTCTATAATCCAGTAGAGCTTTACAAAGAATATCTCGATCTTCATGAATATAGACAAAGATTCAGAAACGATAAAGAGCACCTACTCAGGTTTCCGATCAAAGAAAAGCAAATCTCTTTGAAGAAGCTTGTTAGAGAAATAGAAGAGCTAGAAAGAATGCTATAAATAACTATAAGAGAGCAAGATCAGTCCTTGGAAGAATAAATGTGCAAAGCCTATGAAGAAGCTCTTAAGAGCCCCAAAGATAGAAGCACGCATAGTATCAGTGAAGAAAGCTCAGCAAAAGAAGATGACAGGCCTACTTTGTTTCCTACTCAAAATACAGAGCCAATTCTAGGACTATTTACTGGTCCTAAGTTATATATACAAGTCTTATTTTTCCCTCTAGATGTCAAGCCATACCAGCTAGATTGCATGATAGGCTCTGGCTGCCAAATGAATTTGGAAAAAGGAGGTGCCATACCATCATTTTAATATTGGGAACAAAATTCTTATCATGGTGTATCAATCGAAGGAACTCCTGTACAACTATTTGGAAGAGTTCCAGACTTCCCAATTAAGATTGAAGGTTTTCCATAAGTTTTGTCTTTAAATAGACCAGACAATGTAAAAGGGATTGTATTTTAGGATCATAGTTTTTTACTGGAGTTATTCCTGTTACTATTGATAATAATAAAATGTTCTTCAAATGTACAATAAATGGTAGATTAGTGTCTTGTCCCATGTCCTTTGAAGCTAAATCAAAATTCCCAACTCGTGTAAAGAAGCTCAATCCTGCCCTAATATTGCAGAATTTTTCAAAATGGAAAGGTGTATAGCTTATGCAGAAATGCACAAGGACTATGCCTTATCTCAGATTTAAGAAAATCTTGAGAAAGATTGCATCTCTTAAAGTCCTAATGCCTTTTGGACCAGAGAAAAATATGTTGTCTCTCTACTGTATGATCCTTTGGTTAATCCTAGAGCCCAACCAACCTCTGAATCCTTAATGTCTCCTACAGAAAAAGAGTTTTGTGCCAGTGAAATCAAAGACCTGCTTTCTAAATGTCTCTTTGAACCCTCTGGGATCCCTTGGGTTTGTCGTGCATTTATAGTAAACAAGCATTCAGAAATTAAGAGGAAATCCCAGGTTAGTTGTAAATTACAGACCTTTGAATGCAACCCCTAACATGTCAGATACCCTCTTCTCGATAAGTCAGGCCTTTTAGAAACAATTTTCAGTTGTACGATCTTTAGTAAGTTTGATCTAAAATCTGGATTTTTCCAGATTGGGATTGAAGAAAAGGATCACTTCAAAATGGATTTTGTTGTCCCACATGATCAGTATCAGTGGAAAGTTCTCCCATTTGGAATAAATAATGCTCCTTCTGAATTCCAGAAGAGAATGGAAGATATTTTCAGGGAAAATAAATGGGCACTTGTATATATTGATGATATCCTAATTTGTAGGAACACTTAAAGCATCTACAAGAGTTCTACCAGCTGGTGTATCAACATGGTTTAGTTGTTTCCAAAATAAAAATGGAGATTGGGAAGATAGAAATTGAGTTTCTTCGTCTAAAGATCAATAAAGGTCAAGTAATCCTCTAAGAGCATGTTCTTAAGGTTTTTGATCATTTCCCGAATAAAATCTTGGAGAAATTCCAGTTGCAACGCTTCTTAGGAATCCCGAATTATATCTGACCTTTCTATAAGGGCCAAGATGATGACATCCATATTCTACAACAATGATTGAAGAAACACCCTCCAAAATGGAGCAATGAAATGATCAAATTTGTTAAAAGAATTAAAGAAAAAGTAAAACAACTTCCTCCTCTCTCCCTTCCCCAAGGTACAGGAGACCTTGTCATAGAAACATATGCCTCCAACAAAGCATGGGGGGGTGTCCTAATAGAAAAGCATGGAGATAAAGAACAAATCTATGGATATGCCTCAGGTTCTTTTAAAAGTGCAGAATTAAACTACCCCTCGAGCCACAAAGAGATTCTTCTTGTAAGAAAGGAAGTAAACCATTTCAAACTATATTTGAAAACCCTAAAATTCTTAATCACACTAGATTTAAAAATCATGCCAGGAATTTTTAAGAACGAAATTTTGATGGCTAAAAATAATTCTAGAATTCTTAAATCGTCTATGTTGCTTCAGAATTTTGATTTCAATATTGTCTATAAATCTGTCTATCTTAACTGTGTTGCTGATATGCTAACCAGAGAAGAATCTTATCCTAGTCCCAACATCTTCATCGTTGGTACATCAGATGCTAGACTGTCAGATAAGAGAGCATGCATCAAGCATGATCCAGAGAAAGGTAGAGGAAAAACAAAATTTTGAGACCCCGTGACTTCTCCAGAGCACCTGGAATTTCTAGAATATGCCAACAAAAAAGAAGCAGACAAGCAGCTGGCCGTCTCATTGATAAGACAAATTCACTCTTCTCCTATGAAAATTGAAATTTTAGAAAGATGGGAGAAAACAACATTTCTAAATCTCAGAAATGCATATTATAAGTTATCAAACATAAATGATGTCCAGCTAGATATTGTTGATTTTGATGGGAAAAAGATTTTCTTTGTTGATATAGGCATTGGCTATTTAACATGGACAAGTTACCATCTAATTCTATAATTTTGCAGAGAACAAGGAGAGATCATAATTTGCGGCGATCCATCCTCCTTAGTACAACAAAAATGGTGAGGATGGACATAAGTATTTCTTGATAAGTTCTGTCCTAGATAATATTAGGTACAAATACAAGCTAATTTTATTTTGCATCTCTAGGCTGACATGATTATAGCTCATTAGAACTATATGTGGTTCAAATTCAAATTGAAACACACTGGCTAGAAATATTCGCCCTTAGAACCACATATCAAAATGACACAGAAGTTTCTCCAACAAGATAAAGATGGAAGGATGATTAGACACTATACAAAAGAAGTCATGCTCAATTACAAAGTGGAATCATGTTTTGAAGGAGAATTATGTTACTCTCCCAATGAAGTTATGGTGGGGTCTGATGTAGAAAGATGTTTTTCACATTGTTTATTTCTTGATACTGAAATCTCTATCCCATCTACTTTACCCTATGACCTCCTACCTGCAATTCACGACACTCAATCACCTAAGCTAACCCTATGAGAGAATAATAATTATTAAACTATTAGATGTTTGCTTAATAATTGATAATAGTTATTGAATGGTTGTGAATGTTGAAGGTTTTCTGAATAATTAATCATCGGATCTTCTTTAGTAGGATGAAACATCTTTGAGTCTAATTCTAAGGTTGAATTTGAGTTTGAGACCTAATTGGATTGAGATTCTTTGAAATATAGACAAAATGTTGTGCTTCTTCAAAGCAATGTTCATAAGTTGCTTGGTTAATGCAACGACTCTTGTAATTAGGATACATACAAAGCAATACAAATGTCCCACTCTTTTTTCAAATATCGCATATGTGATTTAGGCCTATTTTATGAAATTCTATTTGTGAGTTATGTTATTTTGTCAATGATTATTTATTTCCCATGATGGTTTGAGAAGGTCACAAAGCAATATGCATGATGTCCCACTCCACTTTCAATGCAATACTTTTGACTTGACTTAATTTGTGAAGGACTATTTGTTAGCTAAAGTTATTTTGTCAATCCATTCAATGCACAAATGCATTTTCAAATAAGTATGTCCATATCCTTAAATTTAAACTAGGGTGTTGAAAGGAAGGCAATGCACATGGCTATGAATTCATCCTTGCTTTTTCTTTGCATCTTCTAAAGCAATTGCTAGTTTATATTTTTCATAAGTTTTATTAGAATCCCTTACAAAGTGTTCACTAAAAAAATAGACATAAATATCATAAATCAATAGTAAACTAAATTGTTATAAATAAGGTTACTATTAAATTAAATATAAACATACATAATATAGATAAAAGTCAATTAAATAATTGCACCAAGAGTAGCAAGGTGATCTCATAGCTATTTCATGTGAGTGCATAAAATAAAAAAAAATTAAAACAACCTTATATCTATCTTAAATCCAGATTTATTAAAGACCAATAGAGATCTAAATTCTTGAGGCATAAATATTTTTTATCTTAAGTTTTTTATGTAACATTTAATTGGTTAAAATTTTAAGTTTTGATTTAAATTTATATTATTTTATTTATTATTTTGATTTTTTAGAAATAACATTTATTTTAATTAAATATTTATATTTAATTTTTAAACTTTTTATTTATAAAAAATATATATAATTAATTTACATAAACATAAATAAAAAACAAAATAAAATATTTACAACACTTTCCTCTCGGCAACCACACATAAAAATAAAAATAAAAAAGGTATTTTCTTTTTGTTTTCTTACAATGTACACATGGAACCACCGTTTTATGAAAATAATCCGACGAAACATGTAAAACATGACGAGTCATTCTGGAGCACATTACGGAGCCGTCTATTTAATCCGGAGTTATTGTAAATTGTAACATATTATTGTTGTTTGAATATAACGGTAGTAGCAGAATTAATGCCGAACAAATGGCTGGGAGGTCATGTGTTCAGCGAGGGTGACCATGGGATTTCCATGACCACTGTTGTTCTGTTTGGTTTTATGACAAGAGTCAGCTCATGTATTTGGTGTGGCTGACCATACGTCCAATATCATGACAACCATGGAACCCATCAACCTATCAATATGATGTGGCTGACCATACCAATTTCATGACGACCATGGAACCCATCATACTGTCATTTATATACCCACACCATTTCCATGACCGCCATAGAGCCTACTTATACTCTCATTTATATATTTAGCCTGGTGCTCTTGAGACTCTAAAGCTTTCTTTAGTGAGTGCATATGTCCTAGATATATCGAGATTGAAGCACAAAGTGTTCCATCTAATATAGAGAAAATGCTCATTTTGGAGAGTTTTGATGCCTCCATAAATTACATAATAGTTCAAATTTGGTATGGTTTTTAATTGTATGAGAATTATGTCGCACGCATTATAATGTATGAGAAGTTTAAATTATTTGTTGTAACTTGGTTGTTGTGTTTCCAATAGATAGGAATGGGTAGGATTGGAAAGAAATGAATTAGATATTAGTTTTTGTTAGTTTTTTAGGTTGAGAAAATTTGGTGGGCAGTGTACTGGGCATCATTGTGATTCGTGACGTAGATGCCTTGATCTTCCATTATAGCGCATCATCTTTTTGATTGGGCTTTACTTGATCTTCTCTTCCACTACTTTTTCTTTGGCCATATTGATGGTTGTAAAATTTTCTAAGAATCTATCTTCAATATGTTTTAGATAGTGTCAAATTCCTGGTGGATTCTAATGTGAATACTAGCTCAATGAACTTGATTAGTTTTTCTTGAGACATTCTAGTCAGATTGATGGTTGTCAAATTTTCGAAGAATCTCTCTTCCATATGTTTTCGATGGTGTCAATTCCTCGTGGCTTCGAATGTGAATACTAGCTTAATGAAGGTAATTCAAGAGACTTGGTCTCTCCTTAATAATAAAGGTGGAGAGATTGCAAAGCTCTTTACAAATTTAATCCAAGATCGATATAGATTTGAAAATTGAAAATAATGCTAGGATTCGAATGTGAATACTAGCTTAATGAACGTGATTCAGGAGACTTGGTCTCTCCTTAATAATAAATGTGGAGAGATTGCAAAGCTCTTTACAAATTTAATCCAAGATTGATTTAGATTTGAAAATTGAAAATAATGCTCTAGAAATGCTTCATCTAAAACTCATAATTATAAATCACTATGTTACATTTTCAATACGTGTATATTAGCCCAAAATTTGATATGAGAGTAAGAATGTACTAAGACTAAAAGAGAAATGTAAATCAAGAATATTAATCCACTTCTTAATTCGATGATTTTTCATAAGTCTGTCTAGAATAACCTGCAACAATCTGATTTTAAGCTTCCTAAATTTATGAGAAAAAAATTCAAAATGTAATGTTTTGAATAAGATTGCTATTATAAATATATAATATATAAATTCAAATTTTAAAGATGTATATAAACCCATAAAATTTTAACCATTAATAGATATAAAGTTATAAACTAGGTTAGCAAAGGACCTAAACTAAATTTTAGATTTAACAGTTCAACGAGTCTTTAGCTATATGGCTGTGGCTAATTGTCTCAAGATAACAAATTCAAACCAACAAGCATTAGTTTTCTACAGTCAATTTATTTGAGCCTCTAGAAGTACTAAAACAAAAGAGACCATGGTTGAAAATTTGAAATGAGGGTAGATCTAAGGCATATACTTGCCTACAATGTTTCAATGTTCGGCATATACTTGCCTACAATGTTTCAATGTTCGGCATATACTTGCCTACAATGTTCAGAATATAATGCTCAAGGAATTAACATCTAAATCCGATTTAAATCTCTACTTGTATGTAGATTTCAATGACTTATCACAACAAATTAAACCCATACATATTTTCGAGTTGGGACAAAATAAAATATATAGTTCTACTCAAACAAAATAAAAATGTATAGTTAAAAACTTATGACTAGGGCCTAGTGGGCAAATGGCCAAACCAACTGCCATCACATTGTATGAGAAAATAATTATTATATATAACAAATAACTTCATTCTTGCTATTTATGGATTGGCAAGCTCTGTAGTTTTGCCATTGCAATAGATATTTATAAAAAAATCAAAACACCCACAAAGATTTTACACTGTGGTTACCTGGTCCAACTAATTGTACTCAATTGGTGACTTGTAAAAGGCATCTAAGTTAACACTTATGGATGTTTTCATTCAAGACCGCATAGTGAAATAAAAATAAATGAGTTCAAAATGATAAGGAGTTGGGATCTGAAAATGTGCAATGTTATATTTACATACAAATGTAAGGAGCCCAAACGCATTTATAAAACTGACCTAAAAGCATCGAGGCCTTCCTTCAAAGAACAATAAATTCATCCAAACTTTCAAAATTATTGAGTAAGACTTGTAACCAAAAAGGCCTAAGGCCTTCCCTTAAAGAATAATAATTCATCCAAACTTTCAAAATTGATGAGTAAAACTTGTAACCAAAAAAATAACTTTGAAGTCAAACGACAAATGATCCTCAATAATCCTAAGAATCCTTATACAAAATCAAAATAAAACTAAATTTTCATTTTTAATGTTGTCACTGTAACGAAATTGAAATTCATAAACAGAAATGTATCATAACATAACCAGCTTGCTATTTTATTTCTTAATTCATATGTTCAACATACTGTGTTCACCGTGGAAGGAAATCAACTAAACATTGTATACATACATATTCAAAACTATATATTCATCTTCACAACCTAAAGATCTCAACAATATTATTTTACTTCAAATTTACCAAGTTTCCAACATTTCAATGGTATGATTTCAATTTCATTAAAACATGTATATGATGAACTATTTAGGAAACGATAAAAAGAGCCCACAGAATAGCTAGTGCATCGTAGAATTAGAGCTCAACTATTTATCAAATTCCAGCCAACTGTATCACTCCATTCTTTTTCGTAGAATTAGAGTTCAACTATTTATCAAATTCCAGCCAACTGTATCACTCCAATTTGTTTTAATGATTAAACTTTTATGTCATTCAAGTTAAAATCCCAAGCTGTCTCCAATTAAACAGACATCTTAAGCTCATTGTTACCATTTCAAAACAATTTCGTGATCAAAACTGACAGCAACGTTAAATTACACCTAATAAAGAAGGCAAAAGAGGAATATTCTTCGAACATAATTTAGACAAATGGTTTTACTTGTAGACATTGAAATTCAATATCCTTGACAATGGAAATTAAAATCTAAAATATCCCTGCAAGAATTCCATCGACCGAGCGTAAATTCTTCCAAGCGAAATAATTCCAATTTTCGTGATTTAACATCTTAGTCAATCCATTTGGTCAAACTTCCATTTTTTCAAATCAGACATTTGGCTGTACGTGTGAATCGTTCCAGTTCGGCTTTCAGTTCAGTCCAGAGGTAAAGACCTGTAAGGAGTTTGCAGGATGCCGCCGGGAGAAATATATTGTCTGTCTATGTTAAAAACAAAATAGTTTTGGTACTTAAATTTTGGGTAGAATTGCAAGTATGTTTTTTAGATTGTATAAGAATAAGATAAGTGTATTGTCTAGATTGATTTTATGGGTGTTCTTCCAAATTCAAAATAAATAATTATAAAAAAGTAAAAAAAATATAACTAGTAGTTGATGCATGGAGGGTGATAATAGTAGTCAGGCATAGACAACTGGTAAATGGTTGTGCTACTTAACTTATTATCCATGCCTCACCTGTTATCACATGTAAACGGATATATATATATATATAATTTGGAATGACTGTCATAAAATAAATATTGACACTTCACTTGTTTTCATCTAGGAAGATCACCCTTCCTTGTCCACCTCAAATTGTTAAATATAAACACCTATAGACATAACTAGCAGAACCACTTAACTTGTGGTTGGTGAACACAGATAGGCCACAAATCAAATGCCATGAACAAGTTATTTGTTACTTATTTTCCATGCATAGTTGGAATTCATGCATCAGCATTAGCTACCAGTGATTTTTTATATTCTTTTCTTTTATAATTATTTATTTACAATTGGAATAATTGACATAAATCAATCTAGATAGTACACTTATCTCATCCTTATGTAATCTAAAAAAAACATAAACACTAATTAACATAATTATTATTTTTTTAATTCATAATCGTTTTTTCCTTGATATTATCATTTTTCAAATTCAACCATTAATTACTGAATATGCCAACTTACACCGGTCTCGTTCTATCAGTGGTATCAAACAATATATCTCTTGCGACTGATATAAAACATTTGATTTGGAAATAAAACATTTTGGCATTATAATATTAATATGCATGTGAGTATATACTGTGTTGGATTGCGTTTGTGTTTTTCAACTTTTTTTTAAATATCATGTATAGGTAGGCCATGGATTTGATTGTTTTGGTTACATTTTTCTAAAGCATAACTATATACATATATTTTTTAATATGACAAATATAAATGTAAAATTGTTAATATGATAAATATAAATGTAAAAATGTTATATGACATGTTGGTTTACTTTCTTATGAAAGTTATTCCAGATTAGATGTATTTCCAACAAATTTATAACAAACCTTCTCTCAACTAGTGCCTCAATTTACAATATGGGATAACTTATATTTTTAGATATTATTATACTTAATGATTATGCTGAGGAACTTCTATTTTAAAATCCTCATTTCATTTATAGTAGCTACATTATATGTTTTTTTGGTTTTTAGTTTCTTACATACACCTTCGGGGTCAATGAAAAAATGACATCTGCAATTTTAAAACATTGATTTTAAGATTATTAAATTTTTTTTATAAAATGTAAAACATTGATTTTAAGATTATTAAATTTTTTTATAAAATGTATTGAACGCAAATTACCTTATGTTTTTATTCAATTTCCTAAACAACGACTAAACTAGCCTCAACCCTTGGTTTTAATACATTTCTCCTCTAATAGTTAATTAATATATTATAACTCGACATTAAATTTACAATTTTAAAAAAACCATCTTTTTTCTCTAATTTTCTACTTATACATGTTGAAAGGTACCTATCACATGTTAAATGTTCACTGCCACGTACCATATGATACGATGTCATTCATCTCAAAGTACATTGATCACCTTATTTAGTGCGTGCGTTTGTGCTTTACAAAGAATGGAAAGAAGACCTTGTTCCCCGCCAAATGCCATGTTTTAAATATGAATCAAATTTAAATTATATTTATTAAAAGTAATGACGTATTCCTATTGTTTTCTTCATGTTTGATATATTATCTATTTTATACTAAATTGACATTGTAGTGAAGGGATGGTATTTTACATTTTATCTGTTTTTTTCATAAAGTATATATTTAATTTTTTTTTTAAAGTTTGGTTGGAAATTTTTAAAAAAATTTAAAATCATTATATTAAAAATTAAAATTTTACGGGGTATTTGAGAATATATCTATTTATAGATTCAAAAACCCAATTTAAATATTTCTAAATTTAAATTTTATATAAAAAATTATCGAATTCTAATTAAAACTCATGAAAAATTCCAAAACTTAGAATAAATAAAGTACGCTTTTAAATTAATACATAAAAATTTCATATTAACTTATTAGAACACATTCCCATCCAAATTTAATTTAAAGATGATTGATCAAATGTGTCACATTAATATTTAAGCTAATGCATAGAAATATCGTATTAAACTTATTGGAATGTGTACTTTGACACTTTTCTATCGAAATTTAATGAAATAAATAAAATAATCTTATAAATCTTAAATTTAAAGTGGACCATTTCAATTTTTTATGTTTAAGTTTTTATTTTATGGATAAGAAATCCATTAAGGATGATCTAATAAATTCTAGGGAATCCAAGCATTGTGCCATTATGTCGGTCTAAGATGTTTCGAAACACTAATGGTTTGATCGTAGATGTTTTGGGGTAAAAATATGAACCCAACATTAGAGATAGTTTTTGCTTGGATTATTAAGGTTGTGTGTATATAAATATATACACATGCATATATTATTATAAATGCTTCTAGCTTAATCTATATGTCATAAGAATAAGGAATGTCTATTGGATTCACCTATCTCATTGTTTGAATAACAGGTACATTCATAGAGACCGAACACCAAGGACACTGCTCACACACAAAAGATCATAGATCAGTACACCAGATGTTTGACGTGGTTAAAACCCTCCTAGAGGGAAACAATCTACGGCCCCGGCCAAATAGCTTCTACAGAGCAATTTATTAGGCAGAAGAAAAATATTACTTGAGCTTCTCTCAACAATGGATCATTCCGCAAGTGACCCTCCATGCTCTTTAAATAGAGATCATGGACCAATTGGGTGCTAAGCCACGGATCAAGTGCCGTTAAGATCGAGAAAAGTTGAACCGTCGGATCACTTTATATCGTGACCGTGGAATTACATATATACAAATGCCTACCTAATGGATATATTAGACCAAGTTGAACTTAACTAACTCCTAAGTGTAAAAAATATCCTAACATCCCCCCTTAAGAACAACTTGGGATAGGATTGAAGGATTTACAAAGGTAACACAAAATTAGGAGAAGGAAGGAGGCATTAAAGCCTATCCCCCCTTAATGACAACGAGTCTTGTACTCCTAGCATAGTTTGAAGTTTGGAAAACTTTGATTCTGTAAGAGACTTGGTGAACATGTCTGCAACTTGATCATTTGTTTGGCAATATCGCACTTCAAGAACATGATCCTGGAGGAGCTTTCTAATGAAGTGCATGTGAATTTCAGTGTGTTTGTTGCACTGATGTTGGACTGGATCTTTGGCTAACTGAATGGCACTCTAATTGTCACACCATAGTGTACTCGGATGCTGCTGCTGGAACCCAAACTCTAAAAGGATCTGACGAAGCCACATAGCATCCTGGCTAGCATGAACAGCTGCACGACACTCGGCTTCGGTTGAAGAAAGAACAAGTGCATTGTGTTTCTTAGAAGCCCAAGAAATAGTTCATGAACCCAGACTGAATACATATCCTACAGTGGACTTCCAATCATCAGGGTCACTAGCCCAATCAAAATCAGTGTAACCAACTCACGAAGGAGTCCCCCCTGAACTGTAATGTATCCCAAACTAAACTGTACCTCAAACATACCTAAGAATTATTTTTGTTGCTTTCCAATGACTTTCATGTGGGCATTGCATATATCGGGCAACAAGACCAACAACAAAGGAAAGGTCAGGACGAGTGTGAGTTAAGTACAAGAGGCTACCAACAAGCTGATGGTACAAAGTAGCATCTGCTCCATGTGTTGAAAAAGTGGTAGAAAGTTTGGCTCCAGACTGGAAAGGAGAGGGAGCTGGTTTCCAATATTCCATGTGAAAGTGGCGGAGAAGATCACGGGCATACTTAGACTGGGAAAGGGAGATACCTTTCTGGGTTTCCAAGACTTGGAGGCCAAGAAAATAGTGCAAGTATCCAAGGTCTGTCATTTTAGACTGTTGTTTAAGACTTGACTTCACATGGTAGATAAGTTTGGGGCCACTACCAGTAAGGATTAGGTCATCAACTTAAAGGACTAGGATTATGAGATGGTCATTGACTTTCTTGGTATAGACATTTGAATCAGAATGGCATCTAGAAAAACCAGTATCTAGAAGAAACGTGTCCATTTTAGCATACCGGGACTGAGGGGATTACTTAAGGCCATAGAGAGATTTCTTGAGGTGGAAAACAAGGCTTGAGTCAGAATGAATGTAACCAGGAGGTTGTTCCATGTAGATTTATTCTTGCAAATTCCCATGCAAGAAGGAAGATTTAACATCCATCTGATGGACCTCCCAATGAAAAGATGTAGCAAGGGCAAGAATAAGGCAGATGGAATTCATTTTGGCTACAGGTGCAAAGGTTTTTGTGTAGTCTATGCTTTCAACTTGATAGAATCCTTTTGCAACTAGTCTTGCCTTATGTTTGTCAATACTTCCATCTGGTCCATATTTGCATCTGTAAACCCACTTACATCTGACAAGTTTTCTGCCTTTCGGAAGAGGAACAAGATCCCAAGTGTTATTTGTCATTAAGGAGTTGTATTCTTCATCCATTGCTGCATCCCAATATGGATGGCCAAAAGCTTCTTTAAATGTCTTTGGATCACATTTTTCTGGAACTTGAGCCAGAAGTAATGAGGATCACTAAAACTAAGAGCGAGTACGACGCCGATCTGTAGGATCACCAACAAGATCACCTATAGCTTCTCTAGTAGAATGGACCCATTTAGGAAGCTATGAAGCTGGTGCTGGAGGAGGTTGAGCAGGAGGAGGAGGATTTTCATCCTCGCTATCATCATCATCTGAAGAAGTAACTAGAGTAGGAGAAATAGCAATAGGTGAAGAAGAGGAAGAAGATGATGCACAAGTGCCGAATTAGGCTCGCAGGCCAATATATGTTCATCAAATTTTACGCCTCTTCTTATAATTACATCATGAGAATGTGGCAAAATAATCCTATAGCCTTTGACATCTTTAGAATAACCAACAAATATACACTTTTCACTTTTAGGTTGTAAAGCTTTCCATTTTTCATCCGGAATATGAGCCCATGCTTCACTACCAAACACACGGAAATGACTGACATTTGGTTTATTTTTACTCCATGCTTCTTCCGGTGTAATCCCTTGTAAAGCTTTAGTGGGGGTGTTATTAATGATGCAATTTGCACAATTTATAGGTTCAGCCCAATATGGAAGACTTAGTCCTTTAGCTTGGAGCAGACAATTAGCCATTTCTTTTAGAGTGTGATTTTTTCTTTTAGCTACACCATTTTGTTATGGTGTATATGGAACAATATGTTGTTATTGGATTCCTTGTTCATTGCAGAAAGTAGTGAACTTGTTGTTAACAAATTCTCCCCCATTATCAGATCTTAACTTAAGAATTTGATGACCAGATTGTTTCTCAACAAGGGCCTTGTAGGCCAAGAACATGCCAAAAACTCCGCTCTTAAGTTTTAAGAAGTAAACACAAGTGCATCTGGAGTAATCATCGATGAAAGTCAAGAAGTATGTGAAACCAGATAAGGAAGCAGAAGGTAGAGGACCACACAAGTCACTGTGCACAAGCTGCAAAGGAGCCGAGGCATGCCAAGAGGCACGTTTGTCAAAACTGTCACGATGATGTTTTCCGAGTACACAATCGGAACAAACACCATCCTTGCAAGAGACCATAGGAAGAACTGTCACCATATTTTCTTTAGATAGTTGTTGCAATGAGCGATAATTTAAGTGATCAAATCGCTCATGCCAAAGCTTGCTCAGCTCATCACTATGAGCAACAAAAACTGATGGAAGTGAAGATGACCCAAAGTTGTCAAACTTGTACAACCTGGTAATATCATCAACTGTTCCAGTAGCTAATACATGTCGTGGATCTTTTAAATTTCTGATTACAACTTGGTGAGGTGAAAACTCTACGGTTTTACCTTCACCAGAATGAGTGATCTGGTATACTGATAGAAGATTACATGAAAGAGTAGGAACACATAATACATCATTAAACTGTCCATTGTTTAGATGAACAGTACCAGACCCTTCAACACTAAGTGATCTATCATCACCAACAAATATTTGTTTGGTGTTACAATTATTTAAATTAGAAAGCATGGTTTTATCCTTAGCCATATGATAAGATGCTCCAGAATCTAAAAGCCATTCATTTGAAGAAGAACGAAAAGATGCTGTAAGTGCAAAACCAGAGGCTGAAAGTGCTTGTCCTAAAGATGAAGTTGAAGAAGAATCAAGCTGAATGTGATGCTTCTTCATTGCTGCTTCCAGAGCTTCCATCCTCTTAAAACACCTTGAATCTTCATGCCCATCGCGATTACAAAAGTTGCAATGTATTTGTGTCTTCTTTCCTTGAAATTTGGCAGCTTTATCTTGTTGAGGATAATTTTGAGGCTGAGAAGATTTAGGACCCTTGTTATTTTGATTTTGCTTCTTCAGATATTGCTTCTTTGGATTCTTTGGATTCTTGTAATTCTTCGGACCATGCGACTGCTGAGCTACTAAAGCCTTTTTTGAAGCACTGGCAGTATTAATTAGTCCAAGATGTAAGAGTTTTTCCTGTTCTCTTATTAAAGAATCACAAAAACAATCAAAAGAAGGATCTTTGTATTGAGCTCCTGAAGAAAGAAGAGCTTCTCTAGTGGAATGAAAGGTTGAGAAAAATACAGAATATGCAGGCCCCAACTTGACAAGAATGGAATAAATAAGGCCATCATCTGCCTTTATGACTTTACATGTAGTCAACAAGACTCTAAGGGTCTTAAATTTTGTTATAAAATCTTCCATGCAAGAAAAATTATTAGGATCTAATGTAAGCAACTAATTCTCAAGCTGATGAGCTCTAATCTCATTTTTAATACCAAAAAAAGTATTTAGCTTTTTCCAAGCATCATCCGGTGCATGAATGCCTTGAAGATGAAATTGCAGATCAGGAGAAACTGACAAACCAATTAAACTACGAGCTGAATCATTTCTATTTTCCCATTTTGCTAGTTCATTAGCATCAGAGGGAGGAGTTTCCATGCCAAGGGTAAGTCTATATAACCCTTTGCTTCTAAGAACATCTTCCATATGAGACTTCCATACAAAATAGTTAGTACTGGTAAGAAGCATATCATTTGAAATTTCCATTCTGAAATAAATATTACTTCAAAGATGAAAACAAGCTAGAAAAAAATAATAGAGCTCGAAAAAATAAGCGGTTTCAAAATAAACGGCACTGCAATCAACTTCCGGATGAAAAGTTTATGCCCTTTTGAAAATAAATTGAAAGAGTAACTAAGGAACCACATGGTGTGTGGAGATAAGTGCACACCAATAATAAAAAAAATTCCCCTTAGTTCTAACTTAACTCCTAAGCTCACTTTTTTAAAATATATATATATATATATATATATATATGCCTTACTTCTATAAATAAGTGAAGGTCACTTTTACATAAAGTTGATTAAAAAAGAAGAAAGGAAACAACTTAAAAATAAAAGGAAACTTTTGCAACCTACAAAACAACTTCACACACCAGAAACAGAAAAACAAGACAAAAAAAACTGAAGGGTTTCTCGTTCTCTGTTATTTTTCTATTAGTCCTTCCTGTAAACAGAATGCCTTTCCTGTTGTTTGTGGTCGGCTGAGACCGCCATTATGTGCAGAAAGGAGCTTATCACTTCCAAAAAAAATAAAAAAGGAACAAATCGAAATGAAAACAGAGACATAAAAAAATGCGGAAAACCAAACAGTATACCTCAAATTTGTGAAACGGGCTGCAGTTAAGGCAAACAGAAGCCTTTTCGTACAAAACGAAGGGAAATACCTACTGCAACCAACGCTCTGAACACAATGGATCACTTATAACAGTAAAAAAAATGGCCATAAATAGCAGATCTCGGTAACAGATCCCATATGCATCGGCACCGGCTTCAGATCTAGATTGGAATAAAACGGAAACGGCCCTCAACAGTGCTCTGATACCATGTCTGAATATTAGGTACATCCACAGAGACCGAACACTAAGGTCACTGCGCACACACAAAATATCATATATCAGTACACCAGATGTTTGACGTGGTTAAAACCCTCCTAGAGGGAAACAGTCGACGGCCCCGACCAAATAGCTTCTACAGAGCAATTTATTATGCAGAAGAAAAATATTACATGAGCTTCTCTCAACACTGGATCATTCAGCAAGTGACCCTCCATGCTCTTTAAATAGAGATCATGGACCAATCGGGTGCTAAGCCACGAATCAAGTGTTGTTAATATCGAGAGAAGTTGAACCGTCGGATCACTTTATATCGTGACCATCGGATTACATATATACAAATGCCCACCTAACGGATATATTAGACCAAGTTGAACTTAAATAACTCCTAAGTGTCAAAAATATCCTAACACTCATAACCTAACTTAATTTTAGTTTTTACCTTTCAATTCATAGTGTAAAACAAGAAGTAAATACTACCCTTAGTTGGAAGCAAAGTGTTTTATATCCCAAAAACACTTATTGTCATGTATGTCTTATACAAAAATTGATTAAAAAATCCATGTTATTTTGCAGTTAAAACAAGCCCAACTAACCATCACTCTTGTGTTATTACATAATTTGGACCAAGAAGATAGATGGTGTTGGTCAATTTGATTGCTCAAATTGGTAACATGAATTATCGATCTAGGGTGTTCGTAAACTTGTGAGGTACTGTGCAAAGTATATGAAAAGACAATCCTTAAAGTGCTTCAAAACCTACAATGACACTCGACAATCCACACTAGGCATATAAAAGTAAATGCAACCCAATCAACTAAGATGTATTTCAAGACTGACAAGGACTCGAGTGACCTCCTAAGGTAGAACCATAGGGAATTCATATGTAATTCATTATGCTATGATTGAAAATACTCCATTGAGTTTCAATTAACAGGCTTGAAACAATACTTGAAAGGCACCAATCTAATCTAAGTCACATAGCAGAAACCGTGAAGGATCAAGATCAACACTATTCTAGTTATGGGTTGAATTAGTTGACCCTTCGGTTAACACCTTGATGTTAACAAGAATCTGCAATCCTATGATTAAACTGATGTTGATCCAGTGTTCATACTATCCAATCCAAGCATTAACCTTCCAATTTAAATCTGGAGACTCAAAATGATAAGTTACGGGTACTCGCACGAAGTTGGTACCCAAAAAGGCTGCAATCGAAGCGCGTGAGGAGAAAAAAGACAAGGGTGTGCATGCGCATTCAAACACGCATAAGCGCCCCTGCTTCGGCAATGCCGAACGTCCACGTTGTTGAGTTGACATGGAAAAAATGTGTGCACACGCATTATTAACACGTATGCAAACATATGCGCGCACGCGTCATTAATGCATGCGTGCACCTCTTTTTTTATAAAAAAAATAGAGCACGGGTTTGTTATCACAATAACAAACCCGCAAGCATGGATAGGCGAAACAAAGACCCCGCGAGCATGTGTTGGAGCACCCAAAAACTCCTACTCGGCATCAATATGAACTTCCACTCCGTTGCCACTATTTCCTCCAGGTAGGTGCTCAACGAATGAATTTTTTGTTGTTTTTGTTGTTTTTTGCTTTGTTTTCCATTGCAATTTTAAATTTAAAAAAAATTACAATCAATTAAAAAACCAACAAATTGTCATTTCAGATTAAATACACCTAACAAAATGACAAACACACCACAACCATCAGAGGAAACCAATGAAACCAAACCATCAAAAGATAACATCAACATTGGAACGGACAATGAACCTGGTGATGAATGATTTGAAAACCCCGAGGATCAATTACACTAAGATTTAAATGAATTAAGGGTATTAAGTGATGAATTGAAGAGCACCAAGGAACCCTCTAGGGTTTCCTTGGCATCATCATTGCAAAACATCATTGAATCCATCAACATTTCCCAGAGTGAGATCACAAATCTGAGCCAATACAGGGATCGAATGAGGGAGCACTATTCCACTGGGATATCCAAAGAACAAATTAAAGACCTCAACATCATGTTGTTGCTACAACATCCCCCCTACAATTTTGTAAATATTGAGGCCCCTCCTTTTTTTTTTAGAAAATTTTGCTTAGAGAAGTCAAGCCCCTTTTAGAAAGTCTTTTATACTTAGTTTTCTAGAGAAAGCAAGTATTTAAGCCTGTTTTCACCTTTTTCTTCTAAGTAAAACTCAGCTTTCATAGCCAAAACGACGGAAAAACTCGCCAAGTTGGGCTGCAACATTCGGACTTTTTGTTAGTTTTTTGAGCTTTCCCTATTTCGGCGCAACTCACCTAGTTACGCCACAACAAGTGAGATTTTTGGTTAAGTTTTTAAAGTCTTTTTTGTTTCAGGTGAACTCGCCCAGTCCTACTGCAATGGTCGCTTCAACTCACCCTGATCATCCAAAACATGGACTTTTCCTTGTCCTTTTCCAAGTTTTACGTTGCGAAAAAACATGCCAAGTTACACCGACGTAACTCGTGGACGTGATCCAAATCAGCTAGGCACTCCGCCAAACTTAAGCCTTTTCAAAGCTTCTTCGGAAGAACTTAGCCAACGCTGCTGAAAATGTCACCTTTGAACCCTGAGTCCTGCCGATAAGAAGCGATGTAAACACCAGTGGCGAAACTCAGCGAGAGTCATCGAAACGAGTTAGAAGATCCCCAGTTTTGAGTGGACGCCGAACTCGCCAAACTTTGCTCACCCATTGCGGAAGCACTCAGCGAGAGTCGCCGAAACTGTCAAACTCGCCGAAAGCTTCCGTTTGACGACTCGCATTTAATACACAAATGGCGCCAAAAGGAAATCAGTCACATCGCCATAATGACATTTTTAATGCCCTACCAACCTAGTTAATTGCCGACACGTGCCGGATTTCTATATATAGAAAGTGTGGGGTTTGGGTTTTTATTATCGTTTTGTTTATTTTTAAACCTCATTCGAGGTCACGCTAGCCAGTGAATGACAGCTAGGTCTGTAGTCATATGTCTACTTCATACCCAATCGCCCAACGCCAGGTAAGTAACTCCACCAGGCCTTTTGCCTTGTTTTCAGTCGTCACAAGCTTTTCGGTTTTGTTTGCAATAGCCAAAGCTTTTCGTTAGCACCGTTTTAGTTATCCCTTGCCACGGCCACCCTCGTCCATGCTGAAGTTTTTATGTACCCTTGTGGTCATTCCCACATCTATTTAAGTAACTCGACTGGCCCCTGTTCACTACCCGGTCCGTTTTCTCGGTCTAAATTTGTAGCATCCCAAGCCAATGTAATTGTCAACGCCCGAACACAACCTCCCGGTTTCTCTCGCCTACGCCCTAGCGTTAGCAACCCAGAACTTTGGTTAGAAGTCCGAGCCTTAGCATCATAAGTTTCATTTTAACGCCGTTAGAGAAAGCTTGTTTTCACTAGTTATTTTTACAAGGAAGTAGCATTGCTCGTTGGGTTTTCATTTAATTTATTGCTTGGACTTGTTTGCAGTGTAATATTACTTTCGGAGTTGCTTGATTAGTATTTGCTCACCCAGGCTATGCTTGTTGTTTGAACGATTTTTTGCTCAGCCTTGCATTCTAGTTTATCATGTACGTACTCATATATGGTTTTGGCCAGGTTCAACCACAATGCCAAAAGGTGGCAAGAGGAAGGAAAAGATGGCCGAACTAGAGTCAAGTGGCATTGAAACAAGAATTGAGACGCTATACGAAGACACCAAACCAGTTATGGGCATTGCACCTAAATTTAAGTGGGGAGATTTACATCACATGATCAGAGACCAGGAAATTCCTGGGTCAGTCCTGGAAGAGATGTACTTGTACCAAAATATTAGAAGCTCTGGCATAACTAAAGTAGCAACGCGCCCATAATTCTTTCCCTGCGCAGAAGTTATCAGGTGGATTCTAGCACATGCCGATGCTGAATCGAGAGTTTTATCCAACAACAAAGGAGAGGCGTTCACCTCGTTTCACCCAGCCCATATTTTGACAACTTACAAGTTACCCCGCACTCAGCAGCTACTGAACGATGCATGGCTCGAAGGTCTCAACATGGATTACATGGAAATGGCCAGGAAATTGTTAATTCAAGGAAGACAGCTGAGGGTGAAGGAGAGCGATGATTATGAAGTTCAGACGCTAAGGTCTCCTTTTAGAATTATTTCCCTCATGCTAAGTAGAATTTTTGGCAGAGCTAATGGAACCACTTATTAGTTGCATTGGATCCTTTTGATCCACTATGTAGCATTCAAAGGCACAATGTTCAATTGGGCAGATATCCTCTTGGATAATATATCGTCAACCATAGCTGTTGTTAAGGAAGGGCTGTCCTAGGGAAAATCAGAGTTCTACATGTCATCATACCTTATGGATTGTATTCTGGCAAGGCATCCATTCCTAAGGTTATGCTACATTTGGAACAAGGCCGACACCCCATTTTATATTGGTTACAAGATCTTATGGGCCTAGAATTACAAAAGGCACTACAAGATCATCTGTGAATAATTGATCATGCCACTGTATGAACTAATGTTCAATGAAGAAACTAGTGTCCTATCTGAGAATGCCATGGCAGTCATGGAAAAGTATGGGGATTTTTATCTATCAAAAGAAGGCACCTACATAAGAATGTAAGGAGATTCCAATCCACCCCTTCTCTTACCAGGATATGTTACTGATTTCGCCGTCCAGAAAGATGCAGTGCGACAGGTGTTTTGTAACATCCCTCCAAAATTGACCCTTATTATTATTATTATTATTGCTTTCTGTAAAAATAATTGTGATTATGTAAAAGCGTTTGGTGAGAAGCTCAAGTCCAAGGCCCCACCAGTGGACCTTGAGCTAGTGTTATGTTTCTAAGTCTTATTTCAAGACTAGGTGAATAAGAATGGTAATGCCACTAAAAGATGAAGGGAAGATAGCTTTCCAAAAATTTAAACAATAGTTGATGGGTATCGTCTATGTGCCACGGGCACTTGAGGAAGAATGACTTTACAGGTAAACCTAAAAAGTATAAGTGTCATGTCGTAAGTTCGGTAGAACGGTTACTCATCACAAAACCTCCATTAAGTTTTAAAACCACCTTTTCAGTAAGAAGATAACTAGGTTTTGATAAATCTTAAGTAAACCGAAAAGGTCATTTTATTATCATTACTTTAAGCATTAGAAAGTACCATAACTACTATTGCTAAAGGGAACTTAGCTTATTAGGGAGTATTGTTATGTCATTTCCTAAATGTTACTCATAACATGAAAATTACTTAAATGATAAGTAACTAAATCTTCTAGAGAGAAGTCCATGGCTAGAAGCCATGCGAGTCAAGTTATAGGACCTTTTAGAAATTGTTAAAGTTAACCTAGGGAAGGAGACCGAAACACCATATCTATCGTAAAAACATTTACAGACTCCTAAGATTTCAATGGTTAGAACTAGATTCACAATTTCTATAGCCTATATTATTATTATTAATTAATGCTAATAATATTAAGGGGCTACCCTAAAAATACTACCATAGAATTCTCAAAGACTAAAAAGAAAGAAGAATTAGATTTCTTTTCTTTTGAACAATAAAATCATAAAAAATTATCATTATGAAAATACACATAAACCATTCTTACTTATACATATAAGATTTTACTAAACTTATTTACTTTATATAGTTAGATAAAGGAGAGATATTATGGGTAGAAAATAATTATATTTTATATAATTATTTTAATACCACATTATGTAAGGGACACTCCATATAAATCATATTTGATGTCCTAAAGAAGACCTTAGGTGACATCCTAATGGGACTCGAAATAATCTTAAAAGAACATTAATATAAAAAATTAATAAAATATCATGTAAAGAAATACTAATTAGTAAAATATCACGTAAAGACAAAATAAGTATTAGTCTCTTTTTAAAGGGATAAAGTATGATCAAACTATCAAGTAAATGAATATATACATATATAATGTTATTACCAAGATTTTCTTAAAAGTAAACACGTTCGCTTAAGTTAGGGTTTTGTTCTAACAACTTTGCACTGAGAAGAAACTTCCGTTAGAGCTTAAGTGGAGTCTCTTAAAGAACCAGAACCACGACCTCAGATCTAAACCTCCACCACGAAAGTATTTATGATTTAGTGGATGTAGTGGAGATTTTTTAGGAGAGATTTCTGCGGAGTTGTCTCCATAATGGAGAAGTTAGTTTTACTACGTCGCCACTTGGTTGAATTGAGCTTCCATTTGGAGTTGCATTTTGAAACCACTACTGCCAAATAGTAGGAAAAACATTCCAAGGTGGAGGATGAGCCAACGTTTTAAGATAACTATGTCGCACGAGACCCGGGGGAGGATACTAGACCCGCTTTCTTCCTACTGTTAGGAATTCATCTCTGTAGGTCCGTTCGTTGCTTAAACACAGTCTAGATAATTGTCTACCTTATAGTCTATGCCCTTAAGAGTGAAGCATCTCGGGGAAGATAGATTAGCCATCTCTGCGATGGAAGGCAGTCTCTGCAAAAGAGGTAGAAAACCCCAGCGAGAAGAAGGAGGCGGTGTCTCAAATGATAGAAGTTTGGCCTTGAACTATGAAGGGCGGTCACCAATCTCATTTCCCAGGTTTGCTTTGCTATTTTCTCACACCACTGATTTATGAATAGTCGCAATTAATTTATGTTCTGAGATGATGTAGAGGTTTGACCGCTCAACTCTGTGGAGGAGCTGATCTTTAGTATTGAAATGTTGTACTCATTTAATAGCTGCGATGATTGACTCTGTTGTGCCTCATCGGTGTTACCAATCTCTTGCGGATTCAAGTGAGTAACCTCATCGGTGTTCAGAATCTCTTCCAATTGCATTTGATAAGGGTTGTCTGCAGTAGAGTCTTGCGTTGAATGCTATTTAACTCTGAGTATACGTATGCCATAAGTTTTTCAGTATTACTGATATCATGATTTCATATTATACTATATTATCCAAAATATGCACCTACATTTCAGAGCGACTCGGCCTCCGTTGGAGGATCGTTATATTATAGAAGGACTGTCTACAACCATAGTCTTATATATTTTAGTTATCTTAAGTTTGTTGATGTCACGTACCCACCCATCCATCCAAGGAAAGGGAGGGAACATGATGCCAATCTATGGGGTTTTTCATAAAAACTCAGCCCATTCATTAGATTCATACAATTAAAAACCCATGTGTACATATGTAAATTCAACAAACATGCACAACGGAGATAAACTCATCGACACACATAATTTCATATGCATTCAATATATCAATAACAGTCATTTAATTTAAAAACTGCAGAGGAAAAACACATAAATAGAAAACACTTATCTTTGTCGTGTAATTGTCCCACACAACTAGCTATGTCACTGCAACGTTCCTCCCAACCATAGGTCTCTGCCCAACCTGTATTATTTCAGCACTCAGAGACCACCCCCGAGTTTGGCATGATATCTACAAGGAAAAGGGGACTCTCAAGCTCATCACAGCCTAAAGAAATGGATACCCATCTCAACCCCAACATTTCTTAACACACAGAAAACTCAAAACTGAGCATGGATACACATAACAGCAAAATCACAATTTCTGGGCATGAAGAAAAAGCGTTTGGCAACCAAAAACGAAATGGCAATTGGGGAATCACCCTAGGAGAGAAAAACCGTTTCCAGAAAACGTTTGTGGGCACTCAAGGGACAAAAACGGCCTCCATAAACCCCAAATTCGTGGCTCCCTTCCTCCCAGCCATTGTGCAATACAAAAACGAGTTCCCAGGCATGGAAAATGCAGGAGATAGATGAAAAATGTGATGGGAAAATCCCTAGCTAGCTCAAACAGCGTGAGAGGGAAAGGCTTGGGCATTCAAGGGCCAAAATGACCTTCACACAGTCATTAACTGGCAGCAAGGAACCAAAATGAATTTCGGGCAAAACTGTGATATGTTGGCACCCATAATTGACATATACAAAGTCACACAGTTGATGGAAACATTCAAAAACAATTTCTGAGGTAGGAGATAACTGCTGGGTTCACAAAAACGACTTTTCCACAAATGAAGCCAAATCTGGAAATTCAAAAACATTTTTACAACAATAATGGAAACAGCAAGCTATTAAACTTATCTGTTGAGCTTCCCAATGGATACTTTTCTTTCCCCATAGTCTAGCCATCACAAAAATGGGTTTCTCAGCTTGAAAACCAGTGAATTTACAGCGTACTCCATGAGAGAAACGCCTAGCAAGCTCCAAAAACGTGAGAGAGCAAAACTGATCATGAATAATGGCTTGGGAAGGCAATTCATGGGTGTTTTCTTGCCCGAGAAGGAGAAAAACGATTTTCCATGACGGTGGCTTGCCCATACTCGAATTTGGACACCCATACCTCCCCAATCCCCAAGGCATTAACTACTTCACCCAACTCTTGGGAGAAATGAATGATTGGGCACCAAAGTCAACATCGATAGTTGATGGTTGATGGGTTTTCTCATTGACACTTGGCTTGACTTCATTGGCTCAAGGGTTTGAATATTTCCCTCCCAATTTCCTTGTAACATCATGCCCCCATCTCTTGTTGCATTGCATAGCTAGTTGTGGGCTTTTATATTAAAATGTATATTTACAATTCCCATAGTTCACTAGCACATGGGTAGCATAATATCAAATACTTGCCTCTTCTAGATCGAGCGTTCAATAGCAAGGCCTTGGCCTTGAGCTCCACTCTAGGAATCATACATAATATGCATACATTATTTACATTATAGCCCAAAATATTACAAGGGTCAAAATGGGGGACATTACATTCCCCTCCCCTTGGAATAACACCGTCCTCGGTGTTCCAATACCTAGGAATACATACACGTTATATACATGTCCAAAATTCACAAAATATGGCAGGTCCATCCTGCATTTCACCCTTTTCTTGGGTTTTCGGGATCAAGTCCTTTGGCCTTCACAAACTGTTCCTGCTGGCCGGGACCTTCTAGCTCTCCATGAGGGCATTGTTCCAAAATAATCCCTTCCCTTTCTTTACCTTCCTGCTGATCTACAAGTCTGGAAACTTTATGGCGGCTACCCTCTTGATGCTCCATTGTTGGGCAATCATGGAGGCAATGATTTCCTCCACATCCCCAACATTTCATTGGTTGATTTACCCTTTCCTGCCCAAATTCCTTTGAGTCTTCCCACCTGGAACATTTTTTAATCGGTCGATTGGATGAATGCTTCTTCATGGATCCACTTTCCTTTTCTTTACTGATTTCTCCCATAATGCTTTTTACCTCTTTTTGTAGGCGAATAGAATCCTGCAAAACCTTGCGGTTCATCTCATTATGTTTCCTCTGTAGCTTGAGCATCTCTCCAAGATTTTCTTGGGTCCTGGAAATTGTTTGAAGAAGACTTTCAGCCAACTCTAATAGCCCTTGGTTTGCTGCGATGGTCAATGGAAACAACTAACCACACTTTGCTTACTAGCAACACTTTCTTGTGCCGACTGCAACCAATTGTTTCACCTTCTTACCAGTGAAATTCATCATGGAAATCCTTTGTTAGGACAAGCATAACATAAACATTAAAATTAGTCAATTATTTTTCCAATTGACATGGAATGTCCATGCTTTATTCATGGAACTTCCACACTTTTCATGCTTTTCCAACATACACATGAGCTCATTCATGTTCATCCTTTCACAGGAAATTTACTATTTCAGCATTCATAATTCATTTCAAGCAATTAAACACAATCTATTTTCAGTCATGACATGCACTCAACAATCTTTTGTTTTATAAATGCATCAATCGAAAGGAAAGAGAAGATTAGGAGTTTCTCCCTCTTAGTCTTGTTCTATTATGGAGCTACACCATCGCTGTGGTTTCATGCTCCTTAGTTTCTTTCACTTCAATGTGAATGCTTTGACTTTCCTTTCTTAGCTATGACACTTAGTGTCTAAGGTCTGTCTAAGGATTTTCAACTAGGAACCCTTCTCCATAGTTGCCTATAGAACCTTTGGCTGCTATGACCCACTCATGTCCACTAGCACCATCTTTCATTACTGCTCATACTGAGCTCTTTAGGATGGTCACATGTCCATCTGCATCCCTATGATGCCTTCCTAGTTGTCCTTGCTTCCAACAATACCTACACTCAAACATTGAATCAATTCACATGTTTAGTTTATTTTCATAGGGTTTATCTCTAAACAAGAGTTTAGGAAATCATAACCAAATCATATACACATGTATATATATAAGCAAGAAGCTGCAAGGTATTCAAATACTTATCTGTATTGGATGTCTTCACTTTATTCCACAGGATCCTTCTTTGCTTTACGAGCCTTGGATTTCCCGTGCATACAATTATGAATGTTGGGCCAGCAAGTAGGATACTCCACAATCATTCGAATAGGAAATTCCAGGCCAGTACGCCGACTGGGTTTATCAATCATTTCCTTTAGCAATATGTTAGGCCAGTGCTCTGACTGGTTTTATTAATTAATTAAGGAATGTTGGGCCAACATACACGTTGCTTTACAATATCAAGTAGTTAATGCCCAACTAGTCACTCTCTGGACTTATCAAGAACTTTATAGTGTTCAACCAGTTACTCCCTGGATTTCTCCATAATTTATATCGCCCACTCATTTACTCTTTGGATTTACCAGTAACTTATAGTTCTTTTAGGGTCTTGCTTTCCTGCAATGACCAAGGTTTCCAACAAAGACACAATAGTATATTAGCTTAGCTGTTAGAAGACTTATACCTGAAATCTTCATTATTCTAAACAAGACATAAATGAAAATGAATACTTATCTTTATTGTGCATTTCCCCTTTGGTCCACAGGATCCTGCTTCGCTTTGCAAGCCTTGGGATCGCTTATGGACTTGGATGTAGTTAATGCTTCACCAGTACACCTTCACGCCAACTGGATTTACCAAGCATTTGGTGGTGCCCAGCCACTCCCATACCTGGTTGGCCCTCTCCATTGCTGAGCCAGCACATTCGTCCAGGTCATTGACCAATGGAAGGAAACTGCACCACCTAACCGTTATAGGTCAAGGCTCTACTATGGAGCCATAGACATCTCAGGGTTTTCAGTCAGTCTTAGCGTCCGCCCTCCTACTGCTGTCCCAATAGAGATTTTATGCCTTCACCAATGTCACCACACCTTCTTGCACCACAACCCTTCACACACACAACTCTTCATTCAAACAAGGACGTCACTCCTTCTCTGGTACAAATCGGTGATTCCTTTTAGGAACTTTATAGGTGACTTTCTTGACTACAGGTTAGCATGACCCCACTCACACAAGGATGATACCTCTTCTTATTACACAGCTCTTCAGACCTGTCCATCCCTTCTGGTAATATTTTTTGTGAGCATAGAAAGGTTACCAATTCCTATACAGTCCTTTTGCGTACCCTTCTTCACTTTGCCTCTTAATGTGCAGTATCAATCTGCATCTGTGTAGGCTGACAACATAAGAAGGATAAGCAAGCTCATTAGTATTGCTATTCAATTTTGTAACCATAATCCATACCATTCACTATCAAGTATTGAAACACCAGGAATGCGGCCATTCCCTTAGGGTGTACTCAATATTGAAAACCCTATCATGACCCAACACCAGAAAAGGTGTGCACCCCCTTTCCGATGTGCGCCATGTAGGCCCTAATCATACTCCAGCAATCTGCAATGATATAAATAAGATATAGCATGCTCTACATATTAACCCTAATAATTTAGACATGCATGTTCTTGTCTAGGGTCACAGAATACTCATTCATTTTGCAAATGTATCTCACATGCCTTTTGGGCATAGCTTTACCATCTCACTCTCATGGTTTACAGACATGCGGTTTGGCTGAGATATTATCAATGGCATTTTACCCAAAACCCATTTCCAAAGCATGGGGTCTTTCCCATCTAGTTTGGCTTTTGCAGGCCACCACTCTTGGTCTTCCAGCAATGTGTCTTCCTGGCACATTTATCAAATAGCCAAACAGTTAGTAGCATTTAACAATAAAATTCAAATCTGATTTCTCTAATCAGTCAATGGCATTGATAATTAAATTCAAGTATGAATAGCAATTCTGTCCTCTATGGAAATTGATTCGCTTAGCCATGAGTCTGTTCTCATATCGTTTGGCTCTTGCTCACGGTAGATTCCCATCTTCATCATGGACTTACACACATTTTCCATGCTCAAAACAATCTACCTGAAATCTGAAACTTCCATCGGCCAAACGCTTTGTAAGTCTCTATGCATATAATATTTCATTGCTGCCACAGTCTCTGAAGCACTTTAATATCACCAAAATCATCTACTTCATGTGAATCATTACCATACTAGAGTTGCATGGTTTAATTACATCATTTTATGCAATCATAGGGTGTAACGATCATTGCCTTCACTTACCCACACCTAGGTTAACATTCCCATTCGGCACTCAATACCATATGCAAACTAAATCAACATAGTTTAAACATAGTTGAAGGGATCTTAGAAAATCCTCTTTCAACACTCATGTAATTAAGCACCAATAACCATTACCTGCATGGTTGTTATTAACATCGCTTGATGTTACCTGATCAGTTGACCTCTTACCAAGGCTTTACAGTCCTTTTGCAACATCATGATCACAGATTTGTTGCACCATCCTTTCTTCATAAAGTCGTTGGTCACGTGCAACAACGTCATCGACTTCTTTAGCCATGTTTTGATTGTATTTTTCCTACAACCAATGCGGGCACAACTAATTATTAGCAACCACCATAATTATCTCAATTGACTCATTGCATATGTGAAACCTCACTATTTTACCAATATGCAATGTCCTATTCATGCACAAACATTTTCACATGCACTGTGCAATGTTTGTTAATATGCCATCTGCTGCATATTCATTTCATCTATGGAATGTATTTGCATTTTCAACATTCCTATGCCATAGTTTATATGCATGACAATTTCATAATTATAAATATGATAGAAAAACAGGGGTTAAGGAATTCTCCCTTTCCAATCCCTCATTGTAGCATGGAATTTCCTCTTCCACATCATAGCTGATCCAATTTCATGGGCTCTCTACCATGCACATAAGCCATTATTAGCTATGATCTTCTCACAAAGTAGAAATTCAATATATGTATTCACATGTATAACATTCATTCATGATATTTTCCAAGCATACAATTATTATGTTATAAACATAAATGGTTTAAGGTGAGAGATTTCCCTTTCATCAGCATTGCCTTACTACTCCCATTGCTTTTCCCCGTTTGGCGCAAATATTAAGGCTAAAATGGCCGCCATTGTCGCGGACGTTAAGATTGAAATTGCTGCGGGTGGTGCGGCTCTTATCGCAAATTTTTCCGTAGCGCGCGCAATATTTAACCTTAAATTCACCGTGGACATTGCAGATATTAATGCTAATTCTGCCGCCACAGCCTTAGCAGCAGATACTTAGAAAATTTTCAGATTTTCAAAAACAGTTAGAAAAATTTAAAAATTTTCCTTCTTTTTCTGTGATGATCATTGCTCAACAGGAAACATAATTAGATATCATGCTCGCATAGAACAGAACAATGAAGAGATGTAATAAATTGCATCTCTTCATGTCAAAATAAAACAACAGAATAATATACAGATAGCAGAGGTTGTGCCTCCTTTCTCTCCTCCATGGAGGCAAACAGACAAATACAAAACTGAATGCTATTGCATTGGAAAAAATTTAAAGCAAGCATTCAACCTGAAAAGAGATTTTCTCCCTCCTTCCTCACTTTCATAGCATGAAATCAATGCAAGCAATTTTGCAAGAACCCCCAAAACAATCATGGGAATGATTTCCCATTCTAACAAATAGAATCCATGAGATCTTCAGGCTTTTTTAATGCATTTTAATTCCAAATATTAAATAAACATACACACAATGATTTATATCTCTATGAAGGACCCAACAGCCATAGTGTTGAACCACAAGCTCTGATACCATCTGTCACGTACTTAGCAATCCATCCAAGGCAAGGGAGGGAACATGATGCCAATCTATGGGGTTTTTCATAAAAACTCAGCCCATTCATTAGATTCATACAATTAAAAACCCATGTGTGCAGATGTCAATTCAACAAACATACACAGCGGAGATAAACTCATCCACACACATAATTTCATATGCATTCATTAATATATCAATAACAGTCATTTAATTTAAACACTGCAGAGGCAAAACACATAAATAGAAAGCACTTATCTTTGTCGTGTAATTGTCCCACACAAGTAGCTATGTCGTTGCAACGTTCCTCCCAACCGTAGGTCTCTACCCAGCCTGTATTATTTCAGCACTCAGAGACCACCCTCGAGCTTGGCATGATATCTACAAGGAAAAGGAGACTCTCAAGCTCATCATAGCCCAAAGCAATGGATACCCATCTCAACCCCAACATTTCTTAACACACAGAAAACTCAAAACTGAGCATGGATACACATAACAACAAAATCACAATTTCTGGGCATGAAGAAAAAGCGTTTGGCAACCAAAAACGAAATGGAAATTGGGAATCACCCTGGGAGAGCAAAACCGTTTCCAGAAAACATTTGTGGGCACTCAAGGGACAAAAACGACCTCCATAAACCCCAAATTCGTGGCTCCCTTCCTCCCAGCCATTGTGCAATACAAAAACGAGTTCCTAGGCATGGAAAATGCAGGAGATAGATGAAAAACGTGATGGGAAAAGCCCCAGCTATCTAAGACAGCATGAGAGGGCAAGGCTTGGACATTCAAGGGCCAAAATGACCTTCACACAGTCATTAACTGGCAGCAAGGAACCAAAATGAATTTTGGGCAAAACTGTGACAAGTTGGCACCCAGAATTGACATATACACAGTCACACAGTTGATGGAAACATTCAAAAATGATTTCTGAGGTAGGAGATAACTGCTAGGTTCACAAAAATGACTTTTCCACAAATTAAACCAAATCTGGAAATTCAAAAACGTTTTTACAACAATAATGGAAAGAAAAAGCTATCAAACTTATTTGTTGAGCTTCCCAATGGATACTTTTCTTTCCCCACAGTACAGCCATCAAAAAAACGGATTTCTCAGCTTGATAACCAGTGAATTTACAGCGTAATCCATGAGAGAAACGCCCAACAAGCTCCAAAAATGTGAGAGATCAAAACTGATCATGAATAATGGCTTGGGAAGGCAATTCGTGGGTGTTTTCTTGCCCAAGAAGGAGAAAAATGATTTTCCATGAGGGTGGCTTACCCATACTCAACTTTGGACAACCATACCTCCCCAATCCCCAAGGCATTAACTACTTCACCCAACTTTTGGGAGAAATGAATGATTGGGCACCAAAGTCAACATGGGTAGTTGATGGTTGATGGGTTTTCTCATTGACACTTGGCTTGACTTCATTGGCTCAAGGGTTTGAATATTTCCCTCCCAATTTCCTTGTAACATCATGCCCCCATCTCTTGTTGTATTGCATAGCTAGTTGTGTGCTTTTATATTAAAATGCATATTTACAATTCCCGTGGTTCACTAGCACATGGGTAGTGTTAACACCAAAATTGACCCCCAAGGATGAAAGAGGGTAATCTCAGGTAACCACTAACCAATCTTTGGTTTACGCTTCTAATCAAACATAAACAGAGAGGGCTCTCTCTATAAACTCGTAGAATACTGGAAATCTTCAAAGGTGTCAATCAACAAAAACATACACCAACATTCAAACACTAAAGATATTCAATTACGACAGTGCACAGAAGATCAGATTTTTTGTTTGTGGAACAAAAATGGTTTAAGAGCTATTTGGTTGAAAATGCATAGATTTCATTTGGGGCGATGGAGTCACATTTAACTGGTTCTGCAAACATTATTCACAAAGATTTAGCAAACGCATTCACAAGGGAAAGGTAGCAAGCAACAAGTAGTCAAAGAGCTTTAATTTGTGGAACAGAAGAGAGAAGAGACAGTCCATCAATGTAAGGCATCTAACAAGGATGAATCCTACATCAACTTTAGCAGAATAGATTTGGTGAAATACTTGGAATAAGCTAAGCAGAGCATAATTTATATGAATTCTACTTAACTATCACCTGTTCCAAACATGAAGGAAATATCACAGAATGGAATAACAAAAGATAGAATCACATTTGCACATGGGAAAAGAAAGGTACAGACTACCAGAACGATTGCACAGGAGTCCTTATAAAAAATGGAGGCATCAAGCTCTGCAAATTCTATTAAACAACTCCAAGAAAATGTATTACAAACTGATCATCAAAATACAAATACTTTCTCATAAGAATTTCCAACCCTTGTGCCTTTGATTACAACTATATATATCGGTGGCCTTGAGCTCTAGACTCGGCTCCTTCTCAACAGAAATTAGTTACAACCAAATGACACCTATCTAACAGCCAAAACAAACATCGTTTGTTGTTGCTATCCTTAAACAAATATCTACAGGATAGATTTTAACTGCCATTTATAATTACATAGTCGATTCTCTACATAATCCAACTATTTTAAACAAAAGTACAAAAATACAAAGATGTAGCTGCTTCTAGCTAGATTGCTTTCATGAGCTCTTCAATTCCTAGATACATACACGCTGGATGCTCTTCTGTTTCCCCTGCACCATTTCACACTGTCTTTTCCAAAAATGGGTTTGCTAGCCATCTGAGTATCTTCAAAACTTGGAAACCAGGAGTATACTTGTATAGCCAAGAGAACTAACTTGCTTGATAGTGGGATGCAAAAGACGTAAGAGTACCGCCACCCTATTTCTGGGCTCTCACTTGATCATACCAATCGAGGAAATCACTAGCGTCGGAAGGAACATTCGTTCGGGTTTCCTTGGGTGGGGAAATAGGGGGCACCTCTTCGGTAGAGATGATCCAGTACTGGATTATATCTTCATCATAGGAGATTTTCGGCTCCTCTTCCTCGTGAGATTTTCCTCCTTTCTGCTACAGCAAATTCCAACACTCCTGTAGTGCCTCGGGCTCTTCTGATTCTCTGGCAGAACCTTCTTCTGCTTGGTTGGAAAACGTAAGAGGCGGGAGAGTATAATCCTCCATTATCTTGGACAACACATGTTCTGGTGCAACTATTATCTCGGCCCCTTGCTCTCTCTCCATGTTTGTGATCTTGCATGCAAAAATAACCACACAGATGAACTCACCACCCTTTGGGATTCGACGTAAGCTACAGGCCCAGAGAGTCAGGCTTATAACGACCAATAGTGACAGCGTCTTCATGCGAATTATGTTCTCATGATTCTCTGACTTAGACCTTCCAAATGATTTATCATGATGACTGAGGATAGGACTGACGTAATGCACGTACAACCGTGCATTTCAGATCATACATAAAAGACCCTTGACAGCGTTGAGGTGGCTTATCCCATGTGGCCATCATTAATCTCTGGAGGAGATGCCCCTTTCTCATGTGGGAGCCGGTGATTGGATTAAGATCGCAGCCCATTTTTCTACTTCTATGGCTTCCCACTTTACCACACATAGCTCCAAGTCTGACTATTGGATGCAACGTCCTTGCCTACCACGGCGATTTGAGATGCGGTTAAATTATCAATGAGAAAAATCAGCGCGGTGATCTTGGGCCTTTGATTTGCCCTTGGCAAATCTATGCCGTTGATAGTTGTGCGATACATAACTCGACCGCGGGGATTTGAAACATAACATGTTTCGCACTTGTTGGATCCGCATGGGGATTGTGCGCCATAGATCTTCCCATACGCCGATCTTCACCGTCGATTGATTTCCTCACTTGCCTGCCGATTACCACCCGCTCATTATGTTATGTTTCCTACATCTTTGTTCGCACAGTGGGCTCGGGACCGTCGATCTTCGGGGTATTCCATCTCAACCATCATTTCCTACTTTGCTTATTTCCAACACGTTTAGCATGTTTGTTTACCTTATGACCTCTAAAAATCGTCGGCTCCTCCATGACTGCTTCATTCCTTGAACTGTTCCCTACCATGCTGACCTCCGACTCCTCGGTCTCAGGGGAGGTAGTCTGAGAGCCGATTATCCACTCGGGTCTTTATGTTCATGAGGTCTTTTCCACTCATGCCAAAAGATGCCATATCATTCAACACAATTTGAGTGCTAACAACTGGCTCCAACAGGGATGCTATCCTCCCAGCAAGGTAGCGAAGAACGCCCGTAGACTAAGTGCCTGATCCATTGAGCATTTCTAATCTCCGGGGAGAAATTCTCTTTAAAACTGAAATCATAAGTCATGCCTTACTGCACCCTTGACTGAATATAACCAAAACAACAGAGACCATGGCTGCCTTCCGGTTCTTAGGGTATCTACTCTGGGCTTCATATTCCTTTGGCTCTGTCATCAAAATCTCAAAACAATTAAAAACATAAGGAAAATATATACATACAGGCTATAGTACATGGGTTACCTTCCATTGCTCAGGACAAGTAATGTTTCAAGAATCTTCCATTAACTGGACCCCCTGACCAGGCAGATCCATCTTGCTCCTCTAGTATGAAAGAATGTATTCCTCTGGATGCAGAAATAATGTATGGACCCATCCACATGTGGTCGAATTTTCCATGTTTGTCTTCTCTCGGGAAGTCCCATTTCAGAACCAGGTCATTCACCTGAAATTGATCTTCCTTGGTCTTCTTATCGAATGCATCCTTTATCTTTTCTTGATGTCCTTGCACTCTATCATAGGCTTTAGTTCTTAATTAATTTAACTCAATTATCTAGTTCACTCTCCTTTGCATATGATTTGGCTCTTCTTCTAAACCTTGCAGCAACCTCATAACTGGTAACCCCAATGAAGCTGGAAAAACCACTTCGGCTCCATACACCAACTGGGATGGGGACATTCCAATGGCCCTTTTAGTGCTTATTCTATCAGCCCACATGGCATACTTCAGTTTAGTGTGCCATGCCCTCTTATTTTCCTTCGATAATCTCTTTATGATCTTTACTAAGCTTTTATTGGAGGATTCTGCCAGACCGTTTCCTTGGGGGTAATAGGCTGTAGAGTGGTTTAGACTGATATGATATTTGTGGCAGAAATTAACCATCTTCTTAGAACAAAATGCAGGCGCATTATCAGTCACGATCCTTTTGGGGAAACCAAACCTAGATAGGATATTATCCTCCAGAAAGTCCATAATAATGTTTTCGGTTTCCTTCCTGGTAGGTATAGCTTCTATCCACTTAGTGAAATAGTCCGTGGCCGTCAATATCCACCTGTGCTGCCCAAACGAGTTAGGGTTTATCTCCCCGATGAAATCCAGTCCCCATTGTTGAAAAGGAGCTTCTACTATGACTGGGTGAAGGGGGTAGCGATACAAATTTCATCTTTCCCTTGAAGATCTGACATTGGTGATAGGTTACTGTCTCTTTATACACATCTGTGAACATGGTTGGCCAATAGAGACCAGCCCTCAAGATCTTGTTCACTGTGACTTTCCAAGAATGATGACCACCACAATCTCCCTTATGAAATTCTCTCTTGGTATGAGTTGCTTCTTCCTCCAACAGGCAATTGAGCAGTACTCCCTCAGGATCCATCCAGTACAAGAACTGATTCATGATAAAGTATTTTGCTGCCTTTAACTTTACAGCTCTGGCCCTGCTCTTACTTAATCGTGATGGAGCCTGTAGATTTTGCAACACATAAACACTATCAGAGTACCAGGGGGACGCAGAAAACTCTAGTTTTATCTATGGTCCTACATCTAGCTGACATAAAGAGTCTAAAAAATTTAATTGCAAAGAGTCATAATTAGCTTGGGTCACCAACTTCACTAATCCTTGCCCTTTTATCATCTTAGTAGGCTTTATCTCTAGGTTGTATTCCAGCGGCACAGATATCCACTTTGCTCTTCTCCCTTCTGGATTAGCCTGGGTGAGGATGCCCTTTACGGCGCTGTCTGGGACATGAGCAATGATGTGCGAATGGAGAATATAGACTCTAAAATCTTTTAATGACTTGATTAAAGCATATTCTTATTTCTCCATGATATTGTATTTTGATTCCGCATCCCTTAATACTCTGCTGAAAAACGCAATTGGCTGTTCTACATTCTGACCATTCTTCTGCAACAACACTCCTGCTACTGTATGCTCCGAAGCATAAGAAAAAATCAAAAAATCCTTAGAGAAATCAGGGCTGGCTAACACAGGGGCCTCAGTGATAGCATTTTTGATACTCTTGAAAGACTCTCTAGTTTCTTCAGTCCACCTTATCTAGTTCTCCTTTCTCAACATATTAGTGATATTCATCATAATCTCAGCAAAACTAGGTATAAACCTTCTTAGAAAACCTACTTGCCCAATGAAAGACTGTACTTCCTTTTTGCTTCTAGGTTCTCCAACTTTCTGGATCGCACTAACCCTCTCAGGGTCAATCCTAATACCTTCTTTATAAATAATATGTCCCAGGAGTTTATCTTCTTCTAAAGCGAAGTGAGATTTCTTTGGGTTGAGGGAGATACCATATTTTATGCATTTCTTAAAAACCTATTCTAGATGCCTTAGATGCTCGTCATCAGACCTTGAATATATTGTTATGTCGTCCATGTACACCACCACAAACTTATCTTTCTCTTCAGCAAAGGCGATGTCCATCGCTCTCTGAAAGGTAGCTCCAACATTCATCAATCCAAACGGCATCTTAGCATACATGAAAGTGCCCCACGGGGTGGAAAAAGCAGTCTTTTCTTGATCCTTTGCGCTAACTTTGATCTGATTGTACCCAGAAAAACCATCCATTCTAGACATCCTTTCTGCTCCTACTACTTTTTGCAGGATTTGTTCCATTTTTGGCAAGGGGTAATTATCTTTCAAGGAAGCTCTGTTCAAATTCCTGAAGTCTATACAGATCCTAATCTCTCCATTCTTTTTTCTTACAGGAACTAGGTTAGCTACCCACTGAGAGAATCTCAAAGTGACAATGATCTTTGCATTGAACAACCTTCTAATCTCTTTTTCTATTATAGGCGCCAGTTTTGGATTCATCCTCCTTAACTTTTGTTTAAAAGGATTTTCCCTAGGCCGGATTGGGATAGAATGCTGGATTATTGAAGTGTCATATTCTTTCATCTCTTCATAGTTCCAAGCAAAGGAAGCTGCATACTTTTTCATCGAATCGACATACTGCACCTTCCTCTTGGCGTTCAACTTCTTAGACAACTTCACCATCCGGGGCTCCTTTTGGGTACCCAGATTCTGATCTTCCATAGTGTCTTTGGGAGGTTCAAATTTTGGATTCTTTGCCACATCATTTTGATCAAAGAGCTTTTCCAAAGGTATTATTCCTTTAGGAACATAGTTGCTTTTTAATTGGACAATGTCTTTTCCTCCCAACCTATCCTTCCAATCCACGTTTCTCTTTTCCTCATCTTCTGACAGTGCATGGTCTACCAAACCTTCTACGTTTTCATTTTCTGTATCAATCTGGACATTAGCGAACTCATGAGACAGTTCTAGGAATATTTTAATTTGCAGATTGTCGTCAAAAACTTGCCAATACTTAGAATTGTCTGGGATGGAAGGTCTATTTATCACTTCGACCTCATATTTTTCTTGGGAAAAGATGGGGGTTCTGAAACCACCCGCCGTAGTGGCCAAGCAATTTTCTATTTGGTTTTCAACTCTCGAGATTACCCATATCTTATGTTCAGTAAAAAAGTTGCCAAACATATCCCAAACTTCATTTCTGTATGCTCTCATCCTGGGATGTTTTTCCTGATAACTATCATTTACCTGATTGACCACCAACTCTGAATCTCCAAAAACATGTATTCTCTTAGCCCCTAAATCCTTCAAAGCTCTTAATCCTAGGAGCAAAGCTTCATATTCAGCCACGTTATTAGTGCATTCAAAACTAAGCTTATATGACAAAGCCTTGGATTCTTGGTCAGGAGGTACGATCCAAACCCCTACACCCGCCCCATTCTTGCTTAGTGACCCATCAAAATACATCTTCCACAGGCCTTCCTGATTTTTCAGCTTTTCCAAAGCTTCATACCTGGCTGCGAACTCCTTGTCTTCCTTGACTTCATGGAAAAAAGGGGGCACAGGATCAGTATGTGGGCCGTCATTGAAAAGGATGGAAGAGCCTATGTCTGTATCTACAACAAATATACGGTGATTTTCAGGTTTGTCGTCACTGCTAACCACATAAGCCATTTTCTTTTCCCTGTACAGCTTTCTATTACTTCCAAAAAGGGGTATAGTAGCGTATGACAAATCCATTTGCATGGTCCCTTTCAACTTTTTAACCCACGATCTAGACAGCAGCATCCCAAACTTAACCGACAAATTAGCTACTACTATGTCCATCATGATGCTCTTTGCTGGAATCTGGGCAAGGGTTACTACCACATCCTTTATTAGACCCAAACATGGTACTTTTCTGGAATCGAAAGAATATAGGTCCTTATAGGGTCGGGCGACTTCTAATCCCAACTGGTCCACCACTGATTTGGGCATCAAGTTGTGTGAAGGACTAGAATCTATGAGGGCATTGTGTAGTAACTTACCATGGATATTTAAAGTCAAATAGAAAGGGGGAACTTCTTCATCGTCTGGCTCTTCCAGCTTGGACAGAAAGATTATAGTAGGGGCATCATCTGTCACTTCCAAGATGTCCTGTGAACTTTCTGCCTGCCCGTTTACTAGGCTATTTATCTCTTCCCTATATTCATTGTTTCTTAGCAGCTCATTTAAGGTGATAGAGATCTTTACCTTAGAAATTTTTGCCTTCAAGATGAACGTTGAAGATGGCTTTCCCACTTCTATGACCCCGGGTTGTCCACTTTCTTTGGAATGATGTCCCTTATCTTCAGCAGCTTTCTGTATAACGACCTCCAACTGCTTTTCTTTGTGCTTATCCATGTTCTGTGGAGTATTACGGGGTTGAATCTGAGCAGATTTTCCTTCAGTTATCAGTATCTCTTTGTTTCTCAACTTCATCTTCCTTTGAATGTCATCTACAGCGTTCATGTAACCCATTTGGTATTGTTCAGAATCAAATTTAGCAACCCTACCAGTATTCGTCATGTTGAAGAATTCATGCTCCCTTTGGGTCAAATGTATTTCAGGCTCCAGAGTATCAAAGAGATGGATTTGGTCTGTAGCAGGCTCTTCAGCTCCTTCGTTATCCACCAGATTCTCAGGGAAAGGAGGCCTCATTTGGTGATCTTCTTGGTTTCTTGGATTTATTGGAGGGGGTGGCCTTCTAAAATTCAGGTTCCTTATCTGATTTTCAGGTGGTTCCATAGCAAGAGGTTTGTTCTCTATGGCTAACCTCTCCATCAGTTTTTCCATGGTCTTCATCATGGTGTCAAACCTAGCATCACCAGAGGAGGAAGAGGCAAGGGCTTGATTTTCTTGCTTCTTTTTCTCTGCTTCTGTTTTCCCCTTCATTTTTCCCAAGGACATCATGTTGGATTCCACCTCTACGACATCTTTCATCATAGTAGGCAGGGTAGCAGATTTCCTTTCTCTTAACGTGCAGGAAAAGTCTCCATCGAAAGCATCGACATAGTGGAGCTTTATAGCGCCCACTGAAGGTTTTAGATCATCAGGAATAGAATTATAGGCCTTCATGAATCTGGCAGAGAACTCATGGATTGATTCGAAACCACCTTTCTTTAAGTGATTATACTGGGATAAGACTATAGCAGGACTCCCCATCATTTCCCATCTTTCTAGAAACAATACTTTAAAAGCTGCAAAATTTGCTATAGAAGCATTAGGTAGTAGCCTAAACCATTTCTTGGGTTCTCCATATAAGCTTTGGGCGAATAATCTCATTTTAGCATCATCGTGGTCCACTTCCTCCAGATCTAAAAAATCTTCAAATCTATCAACATGTTGTTTAGCAGACCAGTCTCCCTCTCCATTATAAGAGACAATTCTCTGGGCATAATTCTGAGGGAGGTCATTCAGAGCAGCAGGTAGGAGCAAAGGCGCATATGTAGTGGCCATGGGTCTAGGTAGATTCTGAGCTAGTGGGGGGGAATTCTGAGTAGGATTACAGACTGGGATTGCAATATAGGCTTCAGGAATCTGGGAACTAGGTTTGCTGCTTTTAGCTTTGGCAAGGATTTTACAATCCAACCACACAGGGTCTAAAAGATATGAGTCAATATTATTCAGAGTCTCTTCGCCCAGGTTCAAGTATGATTCAGATTTAGTTCTTTACAAAGGTTTGCTTATATCGACCTCTAGATTCAATTCTTGAAAAACAGGTGCACTTTCTGAAAAAGAAATAGTCTCAATTCTAAGGGCACTAGCCCAATATTTCACGGTTTTTTGTCTAAGTAGACTTTCATGGTCATCTATTCCTATCAAGATTTCAGGTAAAGGATTACCTCTCGTATGGATCTTTCTTGAGGCCATGATGAATTTAGAAATTCTTCAGTAGTATATTTCGGTGTACTGATCTTTCTCCAGTGGAGTCTTGCTGAATTGTCTTGTCTCAATAGGTGGAGTCGCTAGGGCAAAATTCTTCAACCTTCTTGAAAAATGCGTAGATCTCTGTTTGCCCACAGGGATTTCTCTTATTATTTGAAATTTCGGACAAGTATGTCATTCTTCTAGGACTTGATGAACAACTCACACTCCCCAACAATGGTGCCAATTTGTTAACACCAAAACTCACCCCCAAGGCTGAAAGAGGGTAATCTCGGGTAACCACTAACCAATCTTTAGTTTACGCTTCTGATCAAACGTAAACAGAGAGGGGTCTCTCTATAAACTCACAGAATACTGGAAATATTCAAAGGTGTCAATCAGCGAAAACATACACCATCATTCAAACACTAAAGATATTCAATTACGACAGTGCACAGAAGATCAGATTTTCTGTTTGTGGAACAAAAACGGTTTAAGAGCTATTTGGTTGAAAACGCATGGATTTCATTTGGGGCGATGGAGTCACATTTAACTGGTTCTGCAAACATTATTCACAAAGATTTAGCAAACGCATTCATAAGGGAAAGGTAGCAAGCAGCTAGTAGTCAAAGAGCTTTAATTTTTGGAACATAAGAGAGAAGAGACAGTCCATCAATGTAAGGCATCTAACAAGGATGAATCCTACATCAACTTTAGCAGAATAGATTTGGTGAAATACTTGGAATAAGCTAAGCAGAGCATAATCTCTATGAATTCTACTTAACTGTCACCTGATCCAAGCATGAAGGAAATATCACAGAATGGAATAACAAAAGATAGAAACACATTTGCACATGGGAAAAGAAAGATACAAACTACCAGACCGATTACACAGGAATCCTTATAAAAAATGCAGGCATCAAGCTCTGCGAATTCTATTAAACAGCTCCAAGAAAATGTATTACAAACTGATCATCAAAATACAAATACTTTTTCATAAGAATTTCCAACCCTTGTGCCTCTGATTACAACTATATATATAGGTGGCCTTGAGCTCTAGACTCGGCTCCTTCTCAATAGAAATTAGTTACAACCAAATGACACCTATCTAACAGCCAAAACGAACATCGTTTGTTGTTGCTATCCTTAAACAAATATCTACGGGACATATTTTAATTGCCATTTATAATTACATAGCCGCTTCTCTACACAGTCCAACTATTTTAAACAAAAGTACAGAAATACAAAGATGTAGCTGCTACCAGCTGGATTGCTTTCATGAGGTCTTCAATTCCTGGATACATACACACTGGATGCTCTTCTGTTTCCCCTGCACCATTTCATGCTGTCTGTTCCAAAAATGGTTTTGCTAGCCATCTGAGTATCTTCGAAACTTGGAAACCAGGAGTATACTTGTATACCCAAGAGAACTAACTTGTCGGATAGTGGGATGCAAAAGATGTAAGAGTACCGCCACCCTATTTCTGGGCTCTCACTTGATCATACCAATCGAGGAAATCACCAGTGTCGGAAGGAACATTCATTCAGGTTTCCTTGGGTGGGGAAATAGGGGGCACCTCTTCGGTAGAGAGGATCCAGTCCTGGATTATATATTCATCGAAGGAGATTTTCGGCTCCTCTTCCTCGTGGGATTTTCCTCCTTTCTGCTGCAGCAAATTCCAACACTCCTATAGTGCCTTGGGCTCTTCCGATTCTCTGGCAGAACCTTCCTCTGCTTGGTCGGAAAACACAAGAGGTGGGAGAGTATAATCCTCCATTATCTCGAACAGAACATGTTCTGGCGCAACTATTATCTCGGCCCCTTGCTCTCTCTCCATGTTTGTGATCTTGCATGCAAAAATAACCACACAGATGAACTCACCACCCTCTGGGATTCGACATAAGCTACAACCCCGGAGAGTCAGGATTATAACGACCAATAGTGATGGCGTCTTCATGCGAATTATGTTCTCATGATTCTCTGACTTAGACGTTCCAAATGATTTAACATGATGACTAAGGATAGGACTGACGTAATGCACGTACGACTGTGCATTTCAGATCATACATAAAAGACCCTTGATGGCATTGAGGTGGCTTATCCCATGTGGCCATCATTAATCTCTGGAGGAGATGCCCCTTTCTCGTGTGGGAGCCAGTGATTGGATTAAGATCGCAGCCCCTTTTTCTACTTCTGTGGCTTCCCACTTTGTCACACATAGCTCCAAGTCTAACTATTGGATGGAACGTCCTTGCCTACCGCGACGATTTGAGATGCGGTTAAATTATCAGCGAGAAAAATCAGCGCGGTGATCTTGGGCCTTTGATTTTCCCTTGGCGAATCTATGCCGTTGATAGTTGCGCGATACATAACTCAACCGCGGCGATTTGAAACATGACAAGTTTCATGCTTGTTGTACCAGCGCGGGGATTGTGCGCCGTAGATCTTCCCATATGCCAATCTCCGCCATCGATTGATTTCCTCACTTGCCCACCGATTACTAATCGCTCATTATGTTATATTGCCTGCATCTTTGTTCGCGCAGTGGGCTCAGGACCGTCGATCTTCGGGGTATTCCATCTCATCCGTCATTGCCTGCTTTGCTTATTTTTGGTGTGTTTAGCATGTTTGTTTAGCTTATGACCTTTAAAAACCGTCGGCTCCTCCCTGACTACTTCATTCCTTGAACTGTTCCCTACCATGCTGACCTTCGACTCCTTGGTCTCACGGGAGGTAGTCTGAGAGTCGATTATCCACTCGGGTCTTGATGTTCATGAGGTCTTTTCCACTCATGCCAAAAGCTGCCATATCATTCAGCACAATTTGAGTGCTAACAGGTAGCATAATATCAAATTCTCACCTCTTCTAGATCGAGCGTTCACTAGCGGGGCCTTGGCCTTGAGCTCCACGCTAGGAGTCATACATAATATGCATACATTATTTACATTATAGCCCAAAATATTACAAGGGTCAAAATGGGGGACATTATAGTTGACAGTTCATCGGATGCATCCTTTTGACCCAAACCGAGTTTAGAATGATACAGTCTTTTAAATAAGTCTGGTTTTTCCTTATTTATCTATATGATTCTTGTCTTCTAAGTTCGGTGACCTCTACGACTTCACCCACTTATTAAATTTATATAATGGTTGACCCTTATAATTATAATAACTCATATTTTGTTCCATGGATGGAATATTTATACATGGTTTTTATTTTATTTTATTTTATATATATGTAGTAGTTAAAAAGAGAATACTAATCGTATTTTCTAAAGTCTTAGAAATATTTTTCGATGCACTTTATGGTTGAAAAAAAAAGAATATCCCTAAACCTTCTTTTTATGTAAATTCAAAGAATGATTAAGAAAACTTTTGGTCTTGGACCATGTTTACAATATTATTTCCTTGTTTTTAAAAGAGTCTAGAGTTTAATAGTAACTTATAGAAAAGAAGATATGGGAATAAAGCTCTAGTTCATGTACTAGAGATACAAGAATTTATGATGAAAACTAGACCTTTGGAAAGGACTCTAACATTCAAACTTTTAAAAAACATTAGCCTTTGCCTCCACTACTAAATAATAAAAGCGTGGGTTTATATTATATCGGTTTATAACACAAATGGCTTGTGGTAAGGATATTGAAAAAAATAATTAGGTGGCCATTGTTTAAATTATAGAGTTTGCATTGAATAAGCTCTCTATAAGAGAAGCTAGAGAAATGTAGGAAAGTGGTTGGCAACAACCTTGTTGTTGGATGTAACCTCTTCCTTCCTTGATTAATTAATACAAACACAACCCTTTGTGGATGTAGCCCAAGAGTGGGTGAACCACTTCAAAAGAGGTCTCTCTTTCGTGCTTCCTTGTATGTATCTTTCTTGCATGTATCTTCTTGTATGTAACTTTTATGTGTATATCTCTCTTTATATTCTGGTTGTACTTAAAATGTTGCTTTTATGTTAAAGATGACTGGATTGTTTATATCATCGGTGTGTATGGATGAATGGTAAAGTTGATCATGTAAATATTTTTGTGAATGTGTCTCTTATGTGCTCCTTGTGAAATTAGTTTATGTTTTCTGATATATGGTCTTTTGATATGATCTTAAAATCTTTAATTTCTTAAGGTTGGTTTCTTAAGTCTATATCCTCATGAAGGAAAAGGTTTGGTAAAGAGCATACCACCATCATCTAATTTAAAGTATATGTTTGTAATTTTGGTGCACATTTATAAAGAGGTTAGTTGGTCCTTATCACTCATGATTTTCATTAAAGGGATCTTAATATTAATTATCATTAGAACAATTGTAATTTTTAAAGGTAGTTTATAAAATGAATAGATGTCGCAATATTTTTTATATAAGCATTATTTAAAAGAGTTTGAACACACATTTTGTATTTCCGCTTAGAAATTGTTACTGGTTTTATTTAGTTATGTAAAGATGAATTTATATGGGTAAGCTTAGGAACCATTACATTACTGATTGATATTTTGGTGAATCCTTGTGTTCAAGTATTTAGACCTCATAGGAGACAAATGGTAAGTAAGATACTTGATGGTCAATGTGGTGAAGATGTTATTTCTTTCTATGTTAAAAGAATTGTTGACAAGTGGTATGATTATGTAAATAATTACAACACTACAATGTTGCATCATCTTTAGAAAAACTCATGACTCTTGTGACATCATATGTTAGTATAACTGTTTGGTTAATATAAGGGTGAATTTGTCAGTAATATACTTTCATGATAGTTAATATTAGCATTTATTATGGTATGGAAATTTTTTCTTATTTTTATGAAAATTCGGGTATGTGACATGTTTATAGATGGAGTTGGTCATGTCTTAAAGAAATTGAAGAAGGCCTCCTTCCCGACACTAATCTTCTGTTTCAGAGCATACAAGTGTTCTAAAGTCAGCTCGGCTTAAGAGTTTGTTCAGGAACTAAGGGAGTTTCACTTTGGAGAAAATATTTTCGCAAAGAATGACAGGTGTTGACACCAGGTCTGAGGAAAATTGACATTTTTTGATAAAAGGTCCTAAGAGAAAGAATCATCTCTAAAAGGGTTGAAATAAAGATTTTTATATAAAAATACATTATAAAAACCCATGTTTATAAAGTCCGCCAACAAATTTATGGAAAGGTTAAGCCCCGGTCAGGTTTCGTCGGTGGAGATAGCATAGATCCAAATCAACGGTCCATATTAACCCCGCGTCGCCAAAGTGATCGTCAACAAACGATGGAGGGTGGTAGCGGACATAATACCACCAAGGCACGTGTCCCACATTCATTCATCCGCGCTTGGAGAGAGTGGTATCGGAAACCACCATAACACCGCGCGGAACCACCCATTACAGAAAGGTGGAAATATCTCTTACGTGGCAAGGTGGGACCTAATAGGTGGCGAACAAGGAATGGATTGATAAGACCGTGGCACGCGGCACTATACTTTGCATGGATCGGAAGGCCAATACATGTTTCAATCAAATCAACGGCCAGCATTTCATCCGCGGCCAGGAACATGCACACGGAATATAAAGGAAAGCGGTCGCGGAGAATAAACCACCTTGACGGGTGTCAGCAGATGGTGCATCCGCGCGGGTAGCAAACCGGAAAGAGAAACCACCTTTTCGATCGCGGATACTGCCGGTGCAATAAAGATGGACAAGATCTGACGGTTCAAAATGATGGTTCAAAGATCAATGGTTGAAAATGACCCACGTTCGTAAAGGTGCAAGGAAGTTAGTCTAAAAAGGCTTATATAAAAAGAAAGGGCTCCACATAACGGCATTTTGTATGTGTCGTTATCCTGGAGAGCTCCGAAGACTGGTGGAAGCCGGCGATTGCGACAGAAGGCGAAAAGCAAGCACTTACAGGTAGGGTCTGGTGACCTGTCACTCTCTTTAAACGGAAATTTGTTTAAAAGAAGCATTTAGATGGAGACTGTACAAGATATAGACGTTTTTAGGTCGAAAGATGCCCTAGAAGACAGAGATGAAGATGTTTTCGATACCCTTATTAGGTTCCCGGTCTCCGATGTAAAATTGAAGTTATCTGAGCTGTTAAAAGAGGGTATAGACCCGCATAGAGTTCACCAGTCATCTCTAATAGCTTTTTGCCCTGACCAATTTCCTGTTTTCCCAGAATTCGTCTCCTGGTGTGCTGAAAACTATTCACGGGAAGAAAAAGTTGTTTTAAACAGTCAGAAAACTAGAGCCATCTGCAAAATTGAGCCAGCCGAAGTGATTAGAGCCCTAGAAATAGATTTGCCCCAAACCCTCGACCCTGAAGTTTTTTCTGAGGTGTCGATTATTGAAAATTTTCACCACGCTTCTCAGAGTGATAGGGAAGTGTTTTTGTCGACGTGTCTCAGACCATAAACTAGCCTTTCTGAACTCCCTTACCCTTTAGATATCAACCTTTTTAATGAGAATACCCAGTTGGTCTTGACACTGTTGGCCGTAGTTTTAGGGTTAGATTCGGATTTGTATATAACTGAGTTTCAATTAAGTTTATTGTACAGAATGAGTATAGTCCAGTCGGGAATTGATGAGAGTCAAATTCCCCGATTAAATTTTGAAGCTTTCATAGCCGAAAGGGTGCATGACAAGATGGTCAATTTTTCCACGCACAGACATTTCAGGTTTCAAGCATTTTTAATGAAAATGATTATGGTATCCAGCCAGGAAGAATTACAGTTCCCAGAGATTGTTTTTTCAACTCCACTGGAAAACAATATTTTCAATTTCATCAATTACATGCTCTCGACGATCTTTAAGATGATTTTCGGAAAAAGTCTGCCTAGGGTATTGCCGGAAATGCAGGTATCAATGCAACTGAATACAGAGTATGCTGCAGGAGATTGGTTTTTATCAAAAGATAGTACAGTGGTCAGATTGTATGGGTTCAAGCATAAACCCTATGTGCTACCAGCATTCCTCACCTTGAGGATTTTTGCCTTGGAGTTTTTAAGACAGAAATTGATTGTAGAAGATAACAATTTTTTAGTCCACAGACAAGCAACGGACATTAAGTACCCTTTCACACTAGGTCCGTTTACAATAAAGAATAAGAACGCTGCTGTATATATAGAGAAATTGTTAAAAGATATGAATTTCGAGACAGATGCAGCATTGGAATATGACCCATTAAATATCATATCCAAAAGAAGAATTGAACATCGTATTAAGCCTCTGAATCATCAAACTGTTGAAGGGATGGCAGACAGAGCCAACTGGCTCGAATACAAAGAAGAAATTATCCCAGACAAGTCCGACATAGAAAGGTCATTAGAAGAAGCAATGGCAGAAACAGAAAGCGAAATCAATACTGCATTAGTGGGGTCCAAAAGACCTATACAGGACATCATGATTATTGATGATGAAGAGACAGAAAAAGGAAAACGATTGAAAACTGATGAGTCACAGGAATTGACAACCATTTCAGAAGAAGCAAAAGCTACAGAAAATGAAATACCCGAGGTTACAGTGAGGGAATACAATATTGAAGAGACCTCTGTAGGGGATGATGTAAATAGACCTAAAAATTTCATGGATGTATTTAATGAACATAGTAAAAACAAACAGGAATCTGCGAAACAAACAAGTCTATTGTTTCCAAAGGTCAGAAATATATCAAACAATGAAGTAAGCTTATTCACCAGCAGGAACATCAAAGAAAATTCTTTAAAATTTTCAGTTGTGACCAAAGACAAGATCTCAGAGATGAGTGTAGATTTGTCAAAGATAAATGCCCCTGACAAAATTTTGTTACATAGACAAGCTGGAGAGGTCATATACTCAGACTATTTGGGGGCCACATTGAGAGCAAACAAACTAAAGAATTCAGTAGACAAATTAAATAATCAGTTGAGACAAGAAAAGGCAGAGAATAAGTCTCGACAACATCAAATTAAGAAGCTACAAATGGACTTAACTAATAAAGATGGAGCTGCAGCTACCAAACTGCTCCAGGAGAAGGAAGAAACGATTTTAACATTGAGACGAAAGTTAAAAATCCCAGATGCTGTACTCATTCAAGGTGCAGAATTGACTATATTAGAAAAAGAGAAAGAAGAGTTATCTAACGAAGTCAATGATGTCACAGCTAAATTGTTAAAGTTGTCTGACGAAAAGGATTATTGGGAAAAAGAAAGGTTCACTTTGGAAGAACAGTTGGCAACAGCGAGAAAACAATTAGCAGAGAGCAGTCAGCAGCAAGTACAGACAGGCCCAGAAGAGGATAAGAATGGTGTAGATGGGATTTTGCAGGCAATGTCACAAATAATTTTAAAGGATAATGAAATCAAATTGTTGAAAGCAGAAATACAAAAATTAAAAGAGGAAAATGAAGCAAAAGAAAAAGAAATAAAAACTTTGCAGGCAAATAATCAGGAATTGAGCAGTAATAATAAAGGATTGGCTGCTCATGCAACAGGACAAGCTGCTATGCAGGGATGTAAACATATGGTGTGGGACCAGATCATCAAAGAAGTTGAAAAACTTAGGCCATATCTGGATTATATAAGAGTTAAGGAAAAGGTAGCCAAAGATGCCTTCGACAGTTGCCGAGCAGTCAGAGAAGGGTTAAATAGAAAGCCGAAAGAAATAGCCCAGAGAGCAATTACATTTTTAAATAGTTTATCCGAGGCAGACCTGACGGCCATGAGTATAACAAACAGAATTTCTGTCATCACTTGGGCCAGAAGGATCTTAGGCAAATACTCACATATCGAAAACATCGAGGCCAAAGCAGGAGAAATAAGGAAAGAAGTAATACAGTTCAAAAAGCAATTTGACAAGTTAGTGAACAAGGGATTCCCAGCTTTCTGGAACGAAAATAATGAATTAATTCCTCCAGCTGATTATAAAAGATTATTGTTTGATATCAGGATGGATCACCGAAAATTCCAGCAGATAGATCATATGCTCACAGGAAAAATTCTAATGGAGAAAATGTCAGGGGAATTTGAAATTTTAAATATGTTGATTTTAACTTGCGCAAACCTTCTTCCTATTTCTTATGCAGATCATATCGAGATGCGAGTCTTGGTGAAAGAAATGACCAGTTATGACCTACCCACGGCTGACCAGTGGAATTATGTAGAGAAGTACGGAAAGACCAGATATTCTGTTCATACCTAGATACATTTGAGACTCTTGCCATGTGGCAAAATGATGATATCCAAAAGTCTTGCCAAGTGGCAAAAAGACTTTTTATTTTAAAATTTGTAATATTATTTGAAAGACAGTTATGGGTTACTCGAAGATAGTTATCTTTAGTTAAATATTTTTAATTATTAGTTAGAAGAAGCAGTTATGTGGATCTTCTTCTGAAAATTTTGTATAAAAAACAATGGAGGTCATTGTTGAAAGGGTTGGAAAATTTTTGAGAAACAAGTATGTTTTGAAGTTTATTTTTGAAATAAAGGCAGTACAGCGATGATACCTATCCTTTGATACAGAGATTCCTGAGTTAATCAGTCTTGCAGTCTGTTATTTTCTTTATCCTTATATGTGCATGTTTATCTTCTTCGTTATATCTCCCATGGTGTTTTTCTTCTATATTTAAATGAGCATTTGAAATAACTTGAGATTCATACTGGTTATGCCTCATTTTATCTGCATTTAAATATCCATTTTATTCTCCAAAGTTGACAATAGATTTATCCTGGATAGATACCTGTTGTTGATGGAATGTCTTTACTTCTTTCTATGTCGCCTGAAAAATCAAATTGACTGTAACATGATTACTATCTTGCCTCTGTGAAAATCTTTATGGTGAAAATCTCTTGCTGGTTTATTATACATTTTGAAAGCTTTGACTCCATGCCCAATGTTTCTTGTTTACCTTTTCGACCAGAAAATATCTTTTGAGAAGTTTTAAGGAAACCTTTATATATTTTAGCCTTCATATATATATCCTGAGAGAGCCCTCTCTGGTAGAGAAAATGGCTAGTTCTTCTACCTAAATCTTGGTTTGAAATAGGTTACCTTAGGTCTTATTTTCTTACAACCGGAATAAAATCTAAGTGCTAACATTTTGGCACCGTTGCCGGGGACGAAAGTAAAATTTTCCCTGGGAGAAACGACAAAGAAAGCTGAAATTTCTTGGGCAAGGAAGTTTGAAACAAGTTGGTTGTAGATATTGCCCTGGCGACTTCACTTGTGACAGTTTTTAGAAGTTTTGAGATTAAGTTGAGAAAGACATTGTGGCTACAAGAAGGAATCCCGGTTCGCAGTTCTTTTCGGGCGTAGATAATCCAGAAAAACTCCTCAAGACGGAGAAAATCAAAGGCAAGACGAAAGAAGGTATTTCCCAGTTTTCAAATATATTTCCTTCTTTGCAAGAACATTTGTTTGAGGAAGAAAATATTGGTCCCAATGAAAAGATTTTGTTTAGAACTAAGTCAGATTCTGATTTGAGAGAAACAAAAGTTGATCCACAAAGTTTGTGGGACTATTCTTTAAAATCTGTTTGGGAAAATTTACAAAGATCTGAGAGGAAAGCACCTGAAATATCCAAAGCCCAAAGAATACCTGTACCGGGTAATAGACAACAGGCGACTGTAGTTGCACCTTATAACCCACCACCCATGGCTGCCAGATTTGCTCCTTTGGTTTTGCCAGCAGTTTTACATGATTTACCTCAAAATTATGCACAGAGGATCTTTACTTTTGATAATGAGGGAAATTATACAGCACAGCAACATGTTGATAATTTCAGCGATTTTATTGATTTAGAAGAAGTAGATTTTGATGATGCTAAAATGAGGTTGTTTGCTCAAAGTTTGAGAGGTGAAGTGAAAAAATGGTTTAGAGCTTTGGCCGCTGGATCTATTGCAAATTATGATTCCTTTACAACCCTTTTTATTGAAAGATGGGAAGATCAGAAGAATCCTTCACAGGTATTGACCCAATACAACAATTTGAAAAAGGGAGGGTTTGAGTCAGTTCAGGAGTTTTCTGCCAGATTTATGAAAGTCTACAATTCAATCCCTATAGATATAAAACCTCCAGTAGGAGCAGCCAAGTTACATTATGCTGATGCTTTTGAAGGTGATTTTTCATGCACATTAAGAGAAAGAAGATCTACTACTTTGGCAATAATGATGAAAGATGCAGTAGAAGTTGAGGCTAATATGATGGCTTCTGGAAAAATGAGACATAGAGATATGGATAGAAAGAAAATTAGAGAAGATAATCAAAATGCGGATTCTTCTTCTGCCTCTTCTTCCTCTACTGATATAAAGTTCGAAACGATGATGAAAACTATGGAAAAATTGCTAGAAAGATTAGTAGTGGACAATAAAACTCCAAATAAAGAACCAGCAGAACCTCAAATCAGAAACCCTAACTTCAGGAGACCTTTTTTTCCAGCTGTAAGACCGAGAGGACAGCCAAACCCAAGGAATGCAGAAGACGATCAGATCCGACCTCCTTTTCCTGAAAATTATATTGCTGGAGAAGCTGAAGCCGAAATGCCTGAAGGGGATATTCATCATTGTGGTAGTTCTGATCCAGAAGTATATTTGACTAAACAGGAGCATGATATGTTCATGGCAGAAGGAGAATGTTGTAGTTTGGAGATAGGAAGTGATCAATACCAGATTGGTTATCAAAACGCCATAAATGATCTTCAAAGAAAGATGAATCTGAGGAACCGAGATGTTGTAATTGACAAAGGGAAAGAACCAATAGGCAAGTCAAAAAGAAATGCTGATAAAGCTTCTACAAGTCAGTCTGAACCACAAACTAAAAGAAAAGAAAATGAAGATGTACCCAAGGTAATTCCAGACATCAAGAAAGATTCAATGAAAGAAAGTGATAAAAATTTGGTTCCTTTCAACATACAGAATGAAATGTCAAAAGTCAAGATTTCAGTACCCTTTAATGAAATACTGAAGAACAAGGAATACAAGGAGCAAATTTTCAAGATGATGCAGGTAGAAACTCGGGTGGAAGTAGACACTTTGGAGTTAGATGATGATAATCCTAATATCTGTTTAGGATCAAGAATGGAAGACAATAGTTTGGAAGAAGTTTCTCCTTTCTATGTAAATTTGGATATTCATGATAAAGTGGTACATAACTGTATGTTGGATTCCAGAGCTTCTCATAATTTGATGCCCAAACTTGTAGTAGATTCTCTAGGATTGGAGATCACAAGACCATATGATGACTTATTTTCTTTTGATTCAAGGAAAGTTAAATGTTTAGGGTTGATTAAAGATTTGACAGTCAATCTCAGTAAAATACCAGCCAAAGGTATTCTCATGGATGTGGTGGTTGCTGATATCCCTGCAAAGTTTGGTATGTTATTATCCAGGTCGTGGGCTTCAAAGTTAAAGGGAACTCTACAAATGGATATGTCTTTCGCTACTATTCCAGTGTTGGGGGTGCACAGAAGATTGTATACTGAAAAGAGAGCTTCTTATTTGGTAAGTGATCTAAAAGAACCTGAGAAACATGCCATTTATGCTCTAGACACCGATTTGGGGTCTTGCATTTTGTACAATGATGTTGAATCTAAAGAAAAGATTGATTTAATTGAACCTAAAGAAAATAAGGAAGAAAAATTGTTAGGAGAAAAAATCAGAAAAGAAGGTACTTGGACCATGCACTTTGATGGAGCTAGAAGCAGGGAAGGAGCTGGAGCAGGAGTATGGATAATTACTCCTGACAAGGATTTTCTAATGTTTTCTTACCAATTGAATTTTGAGTGTACCAACAATGTTGCAGAGTATGAAGCCTTAATTCTGGGATTGAATGTGTTGAAGGATTTGAAAGCAAAAAAGATTGAAGTATTCGGAGATTCTGAATTGGTTATAAATCAAGTAAAAGCTATTTATCAGACCAAACACCCGAAAATGAGGTCCTATAGGAATGAAGTGTGGGATTTACTGGAAAACTTCTTTGATGAACATGATGTTATCTCAATTCCCCGAGTTAGCAACACTGTAGCAGATTCTTTAGCCACTGCAGGAGCTGCGTTCAAAACTCCCGTCTTTTCTAAAAAGGAATATAATATCGAAGTCATACATAGACCATCCATTCCAGACAATGTCAAGCATTGGCAGGTCTTTGAAGATGACCAACAGATCAAACGCTTTTTGGAAATGACAGATAAGTTCCACTACAGATCTATTGACGCGGAAGGTGATGAGATGGGACCAGACGAAGTGGATTCTCCGGAGGAAGCCGAAAAATTCAAACAGAGGATCGGAGGTAAGGATATTATTCATACGAAGAATAATGTTATCCCTAGAGGTTTAATTCCTTTAGAAAAGTTATTTGATAAAAATGATGTGGTAAAGAATCCAAAGATTGAACCAAAACCTGAAGATGTGAAGGATTATAATCTGGGTTCCGAAAAAGATCCCAAATTAGTAAAACTTTCAAAGAAGTTACCAAGAAAAGAAGAAGATAAAAGTGTAGAAGTAATGAAAAGATTTTCAGATGTTTTTGCTTGGAGCTATGAGGATTTAAAGGAATATGATATTTCTGTTATACAGCATACAATTCCAATTAAACCAGGTGAAAAGCCTTTTAAGCAAAAATTGAGAAGAATAAATCCCAAGCTACTGCCAGTGATAGAAAAAGAAGTGAAGAAGTTGTTTGATGCTAAGATAATTGTGTCTCTGAGGTTTTCCAAGTGGTTAGCAAATTTAGTACCTGTGAGGAAAAAGAATGGAGAAATAAGGCTGTGTGTGGATTTTAGAAACTTGAACAGAGCTTCGTTAAAAGATAATTATCCACTCCCTAAAATGGACCAGGTTTTACAACAAGTTGTGGGAGCTGAGAGGATTTCCATGCTAGATGGTTTTTCAGGTTATAATCAAATCAAAGTTCACCCAGAAGATCAAGAAAAAACTGCTTTTACTACACCTTGGGGAACGTTTATGTACGCCAGAATGCCATTTGGTCTAATGAATGCAGGAGCAACGTTTCAGAGAGCTATGGATATTGCATTTGCGGACGAAAGGGACAAAATTGTGGTGGTATACATGGATGATATCACTGTTTATTCAAAGAACGCCGCTGATCACTGGAAACATTTGGAAAGAGTTTTCATAAAATGTAGAAGGTTTGGAATTTCGTTAAATCCTAAGAAATCACATTTTTGCATGGAAGAAGGAAGGTTATTGGGACACATCATATCCAAAGAAGGAATTAAGATTGATCCAGAGAGAGTATCTGCAATACAAAAGGTGGGAATTCCTAGAAGTAAGAAAGAGATTCAGTCATTCATAGGAAGGGTAAATTGGTTGAGGAGGTTCATCCCCAGTTTTGCTGAAATTTTAAGAAATATAACGGAAATGTTGAGAAAAGATAGAGAAATCAAATGGAATGAAGAAGCAAGAAAATCCTTTGACAACATCAAAAAAGCATTGACTGAAGCACCGGTATTAATTAGTCCAGATTATACAAGGGATTTCATTATGTTTACATATGCATCGGAGCACACAGTGGCTGGAGTACTGTTGCAGAAGAATCAAGAGGGTATAGAACAGCCTATTGCATTTTTTAGTAAAATTCTGAGAGATGCAGAATTAAAATACAACATCATGGAAAAACAAGCTTATGCTTTAGTGAAAGCATTGAAGGATTTCAGAATATATATTTTGCATTCTCATACAATAGCGCATGTTCCATCATCAGCAGTAAAAGACATTCTTACACAACCATATCCTGAAGGGAAAAGAGCAAAATGGATAGCAGTACTGCTAGAATATGACCTGGACATTAAACCCACCAAATTAATAAAAGGTCAAGGTCTAGCTAAGATGATGACAGAAACAAATTTGGATTCCCTCAGTATAAATTTTATGGCTGAAACTTCGTCCGAGGATGTTCCAAAGTCACCAATAATTGAAGATTTCTCTTTATCTCCCTGGTATTCAGATATTGTGTATGTCTTGCAGAATCTCCAAGCACCCGTAGACATGGAAAAAACAAGAGCCAGGTCAGTAAAACTGAAAGCTGCAAAGTTTTGCATATTAGATGGGAATTTGTTTTGGAAAGATCCAGGAGGAATATTGTTAAATTGTCTTTTAGAGAATGAGGCACAGCATATTATGGTGGAATTTCATAAAGGTATGTGTGGAGGACATCATTCATGGAAGGCTACAGTGAACAAAATTCTTAGAGCTGGTTTTTACTGGCCTAGCATGTATTCCGATGTGTATAAAGAAATAACAAAATGTCATGAATGTCAAATTTTTGATGGAAAAAGAGAATTATTACCATTTCCATTGAAACCCATTTCAGTTGAAGCACCGTTCCAACAGTGGGGGTTAGATTTTATTGGTGAAATTAACCCGAATTCTTCAGGACAACACAAGTGGATTTTGACTGCTACTGATTACTTCACAAAATGGATTGAGGCCATACCAACCAGAAATGCTACAGAAACGGTGATTATGAACTTTTTGGAAGAAAATATTTTGTCCAGGTTTGGTTGCCCTAAAAGGATAGTGACAGATAATGCCCCAGCGTTCAAGTCAAAAAAGATGATAAATTTCTGTCATAAATATCACATACATCTGAATCATTCAACAGCTTATTATCCACAAGGAAATGGATTAGCCGAATCTTCAAATAAATGTTTGGTGAGAATCATAAAGAAGTTGTTAGAGGATAATAAGAGGGCTTGGCACACCAAACTGAAATATGCTCTATGGGCAGACAGAATCAGTACAAAAAGAGCAATTGGCACTTCCCCTTTTCAGTTGGTATATGGTACAGAAGTAGTTTTTCCTGTTTCTTTAGGATTGCCAGTCATGAAATTTTTACAAGAAGTTGATGAAGAACCAAATCATATGCAAAGAAGAATAAATCAAATGATAGAATTGCATGAAGTCAGAGAGAAGGCATACAACAAGACCCAAATACATCAAGAAAAAATGAAAAAAACTTTTGACAGAAAAGTTAAGGAAAGAGATTTTCAAATAAATGATTTGGTTTTGAAATAGGATTCCAGGAAAGAAGAACACCATGGAAAGTTTGAACATTTATGGAAAGGTCCATATATTATTGCAGGATGCCAAGGAGAAAATGATTTTATCTTAAAAAATTGCAATGGAGAGTTTTATCCTGGGGGGCCAGTAAATGGGAGACACCTCAAACATTATTTGTCCTAACAGATGGAAATTAAAGAAAGTTCTTGTACAGTGTAAATATTAAAAAAATAAAATAAAATAAAATATATATATATATATATTTTGAAGTTTGAATGTGGCCCAATGGATCAGGCACTTGGTCTACGGTGTTCTTTGCTACCTCGCAGGGAGGATAGCATCCCCAGTTGGAGCCAGTTGTTGACACCAGGTCTGAGGAAAATTGACATTTTTGTATAAAAGGTCCTAAGAGAAAGAATCATCTCTAAAACGGTTGAAATAAAGATTTTTATATAAAAATACATTATAAAAACCCATTTTTATAAAGTCCGCCAACAAATTTATGGAAAGGTTAAGCCCCGGTCAGGTTTCGTCGGCGGAGATAGCATAGATCCAAATCAACGGTCCATATTAACCCCGCGTCGCCAAAGTGATCATCAACAAACGATGGAGGGTGGTAGCGGACATAATACCACCAAGGCACGTGTCCCACATTCATTCATCCGCGCTTGGAGAGAGTGGTATCGGAAACCACCATAACACCGCGCGGAACCACCCATTACAGAAAGGTGGAAAGATCTCTTACGTGGCAAGGTGGGACCTAACAGGTGGCGAACAAGGAATGGATTGATAAGACCGTGGCACGCGGCACTATACTTTGCATGGATCGGAAGGCCAATACATGTTTCAATCAAATCAACGGCCAGCATTTCATCCGCGGCCAGGAACATGCACACGGAATATAAAGGAAAGCGGTCGCGGAGAATAAACCACCTTGACGGGTGTCAGCAGATGGTGCATCCGCGCGGGTAGCAAACCGGAAAGAGAAACCACCTTTTCGATCGCGGATACCGCCGGTGCAATAAAGATGGACAAGATCTGACGGTTCAAAATGATGGTTCAAAGATCAATGGTTGAAAATGACCCACGTTCGTAAAGGTGCAAGGAAGTTAGTCTAAAAAGGCTTATATAAAAAGAAAGGGCTCCACATAACGGCATTTTGTATGTGTCGTTATCCTGGAGATCTCCGAAGACTGGTGGAAGCCGGCGATTGCGACAGAAGGCGAAAAGCAAGCACTTACAGGTAGGGTCTGGTGACCTGTCACTCTCTTTAAACGGAAATTTGTTTAAAAGAAGCATTTAGATGGAGACTGTACAAGATATAGACGTTTTTAGGTCGAAAGATGCCCTAGAAGACAGAGATGAAGATGTTTTCGATACCCTTATTAGGTTCCCGGTCTCCGATGTAAAATTGAAGTTATCTGAGCTGTTAAAAGAGGGTATAGACCCGCATAGAGTTCACCAGTCATCTCTAATAGCTTTTTGCCCTGACCAATTTCCTGTTTTCCCAGAATTCGTCTCCTGGTTTGCTGAAAACTATTCATGGGAAGAAAAAGGTGTTTTAAACAGTCAGAAAACTAGAGCCATCTGCAAAATTGAGCCAGCCGAAGTGATTAGAGCCCTAGAAATAGATTTGCCCCAAACCCTCGACCCTGAAGTTTTTTCTGAGGTGTCGATTATTGAAAATTTTCACCACGCTTCTCAGAGTGATAGGGAAGTGTTTTTGTCGACGTGTCTCAGACCAGAAACTAGCCTTTCTGAACTCCCTTACCCTTTAGATATCAACCTTTTTAATGAGAATACCCAGTTGGTCTTGACACTGTTGGCCATAGTTTTAGGGTTAGATTCGGATTTGTATATAACTGAGTTTCAATTAAGTTTATTGTACAGAATGAGTATAGTCCAGTCGGGAATTGATGAGAGTCAAATTCCCCGATTAAATTTTGAAGCTTTCATAGCCGAAAGGATGCATGACCAGATGGTCAATTTTTCCACGCACAGACATTTCAGGTTTCAAGCATTTTTAATGAAAATGATTATGGTATCCAGCCAGGAAGAATTACAGTTCCCACAGATTGTTTTTGCAACTCCACTGGAAAACAATATTTTCAATTTCATCAATTACATGCTCTCGACGATCTTTAAGATGATTTTCGGAAAAAGTCTGCCTAGGGTATTGCCGGAAATGCAGGTATCAATGCAACTGAATACAGAGTATGCTACAGGAGATTGGTTTTTATCAAAAGATAGTACAGTGGTCAGATTGTATGGGTTCAAGCATAAACCCTATGTGCTACCAGCATTCCTCACCTTGAGGATTTTTTCCTTGGAGTTTTTAAGACAGAAATTGATTGTAGAAGATAACAATTTTTTAGTCCACAGACAAGCAACGGACATTAAGTACCCTTTCACACTAGGTCCGTTTACAATAAAGAATAAGAACGCTGCTGTATATATAGAGAAATTGTTAAAAGATATGAATTTCGAGACAGATGCAGCATTGGAATATGACCCATTAAATATCATATCCAAAAGAAGAATTGAACATCGTATTAAGCCTCTGAATCATCAAACTGTTGAAGGGATGGCAGACAGAGCCAACTGGCTCGAATACAAAGAAGAAATTATCCCAGACAAGTCCGACATAGAAAGGTCATTAGAAGAAGCAATGGCAGAAACAGAAAGCGAAATCAATACTGCATTAGTGGGGTCCAAAAGACCTATACAGGACATCATGATTATTGATGATGAAGAGACAGAAAAAGGAAAACGATTGAAAACTGATGAGTCACAGGAATTGACAACCATTTCAGAAGAAGCAAAAGCTACAGAAAATGAAATACCCGAGGTTACAGTGAGGGAATACAATATTGAAGAGACCTCTGTAGGGGATGATGTAAATAGACCTAAAAATTTCATGGATGTATTTAATGAACATAGTAAAAACAAACAGGAATCTGCGAAACAAACAAGTCTATTGTTTCCAAAGGTCAGAAATATATCAAACAATGAAGTAAGCTTATTCACCAGCAGGAACATCAAAGAAAATTCTTTAAAATTTTCAGTTGTGACCAAAGACAAGATCTCAGAGATGAGTGTAGATTTGTCAAAGATAAATGTCCCTGACAAAATTTTGTTACATAGACAAGCTGGAGAGGTCATATACTCAGACTATTTGGGGGCCACATTGAGAGCAAACAAACTAAAGAATTCAGTAGACAAATTAAATAATCAGTTGAGACAAGAAAAGGCAGAGAATAAGTCTCGACAACATCAAATTAAGAAGCTACAAATGGACTTAACTAATAAAGATGGAGCTGCAGCTACCAAACTGCTCCAGGAGAAGGAAGAAACGATTTTAACATTGAGACGAAAGTTAAAAATCCCATATGCTGTACTCATTCAAGGTGCAGAATTGACTATATTAGAAAAAGAGAAAGAAGAGTTATCTAACGAAGTCAATGATGTCACAGCTAAATTGTTAAAGCTGTCTGACGAAAAGGATTATTGGGAAAAAGAAAGGTTCACTTTGGAAGAACAGTTGGCAACAGCGAGAAAACAATTAGCAGAGAGCAGTCAGCAGCAAGTACAGACAGGCCCAGAAGAGGATAAGAATGGTGTAGATGGAATTTTGCAGGCAATGTCACAAATAAGTTTAAAGGATAATGAAATCAAATTGTTGAAAGCAGAAATACAAAAATTAAAAGAGGAAAATGAAGCAAAAGAAAAAGAAATAAAAACTTTGCAGGCAAATAATCAGGAATTGAGCAGTAATAATAAAGGATTGGCTGCTCATGCAACAGGACAAGCTGCTATGCAGGGATGTAAACATATGGTGTGGGACCAGATCATCAAAGAAGTTGAAAAACTTAGGCCATATCTGGATTATATAAGAGTTAAGGAAAAGGTAGCCAAAGATGCCTTCGACAGTTGCCGAGCAGTCAGAGAAGGGTTAAATAGAAAGCCGAAAGAAATAGCCCAGAGAGCAATTACATTTTTAAATAGTTTATCCGAGGCAGACCTGACGGCCATGAGTATAACAAACAGAATTTCTGTCATCACTTGGGCCAGAAGGATCTTAGGCAAATACTCACATATCGAAAACATCGAGGCCAAAGCAGGAGAAATAAGGAAAGAAGTAATACAGTTCAAAAAGCAATTTGACAAGTTAGTGAACAAGGGATTCCCAGCTTTCTGGAACGAAAATAATGAATTAATTCCTCCAGCTGATTATAAAAGATTATTGTTTGATATCAGGATGGATCATCGAAAATTCCAGCAGATAGATCATATGCTCACAGGAAAAATTCTAATGGAGAAAATGTCAGGGGAATTTGAAATTTTAAATATGTTGATTTTAACTTGCGCAAACCTTCTTCCTATTTCTTATGCAGATCATATCGAGATGCGAGTCTTGGTGAAAGAAATGACCAGTTATGACCTACCCACGGCTGACCAGTGGAATTATGTAGAGAAGTACGGAAAGACCAGATATTCTGTTCATACCTAGATACATTTGAGACTCTTGCCATGTGGCAAAATGATGATATCCAAAAGTCTTGCCAAGTGGCAAAAAGACTTTTTATTTTAAAATTTGTAATATTATTTGAAAGACAGTTATGGGTTACTCGAAGACAGTTATCTTTAGTTAAATATTTTTAATTATTAGTTAGAAGAAGCAGTTATGTGGAGCTTCTTCTGAAAATTTTGTATAAAAAACAATGGAGGTCATTGTTGAAAGGGTTGGAAAATTTTTGAGAAACAAGTATGTTTTGAAGTTTATTTTTGAAATAAAGGAAGTACAGCGATGATACCTATCCTTTGATACAGAGATTCCTGAGTTAATCAGTCTTGCAGTCTGTTATTTTCTTTATCCTTATATGTGCATGTTTATCTTCTTCGTTATATCTCCCATGGTGTTTTTCTTCTATATTTAAATGAGCATTTGAAATAACTTGAGATTCATACTGGTTATGCCTCATTTTATCTGCATTTAAATATCCATTTTATTCTCCAAAGTTGACAATAGATTTATCCTGGATAGATACCTGTTGTTGATGGAATGTCTTTACTTCTTTCTATGTCGCCTGAAAAATCAAATTGACTGTAACATGATTACTATCTTGCCTCTGTGAAAATCTTTATGGTGAAAATCTCTTGCTGGTTTATTATACATTTTGAAAGCTTTGACTCCATGCCCAATGTTTCTTGTTTACCTTTTCGACCAGAAAATATCTTTTGAGAAGTTTTAAGGAAACCTTTATATATTTTAGCCTTCATATATATATCCTGAGAGAGCCCTCTCTGGTAGAGAAAATGGCTAGTTATTCTACCTAAAGCTTGGTTTCAAATAGGTTACCTTAGGTCTTATTTTCTTACAACCGGAATAAAATCTAAGTGCTAACAACAGGCTTAATAAAGCCGCAGATCATTGCAGAATTGTTAATGCAGACTTTCAATATGAGCACTATTTTGATGAGGACGAAGAGGTTTTCAGAGGGGTTAGCATTGTGACTGAACTACACATATTCCTTCGCCTCAAAAGTGGAGCTAGCACTAGTTCCACTGCAGCCTAAGCTGTTAAGGAAGCAAAATTTCAAAGAAAGAAAGAAGAAGCCGAGGCTCTCATGAAGGAAGAGAAAAGGCTTAAGGCTGAGGTTGAAAAGTTCCAAAGAAAAGGAACAACAAAGCAGCAGAAGGAGAAAGAAGATAAACTTCCAGAGGAAGAATCTCAAAGGCTTCGAGATGAGGAGTCAGAGAAGATCAGAAAGGAAGAAGCCACCAAGGAGAAAGAGGAAAGAGAAGCCGTTGAAAAGCAGCTAAAGGCCGAAGAAGAATAGAGACATCTGAAGGCCAAAGAGGAAAATAAGGCCAAGAAGGATGCACAACCTGAGGGTTCAAACACGCAAGACATGGACATAGACTCGTCCAAGACGGTTCATACCCCACGCGCGGAAGATGACATCCCTATAGAAGATCTTCCTCTCATCCCTTTTACTCCATCAAAGGATCATACTATAATCCATTGCGACAAATTTGTTTTTGACAAGAAAAGGAAGTCCATTGTACAAAAGATAGAGACAAGATTGAAAAAGCCTTTCCACCTGGACATCATTACCAAGCGAGAAGCTACTGTCATGCAGGGCACACAGAATGCTCCAGTGGCTATGGCATCCACTACTGTAGCTTCCGCTCACGCAAACGAAGACAATGTACACAAGATAGTAAATGAGTTGGATGCAAGCAAGAAAATGGCTCGCATGTTACAGCTCACTGTGGTAAATGAGAAGGCTTATAGGGACTTAGTGGTGAAGAAATATAACCGCCTACTATTAGAGCAGAAAGAATTGTCTGATAAGTATTAGCACCTGGAAGAAGAAAAGGAAAACTTGGCAGTCCAGATGATGATAGTAGAAGGAGAAAAGAATGATTTTGAAGCCAGAATCATTCAATTGGAAGAAGAGAAAGAACTGATGGCCGAGCAGCTAGAACAAGCAAGCAACAATGTAGTTGATTTAAGCCCCTTTCATGAGAAATCCCGTGACATACTGAAGCAGATGCACGAGTCGCAGGAACTTCTTACTGAAGAAATTTGCAAGTTGAAAACCATGATTGACAGGATGAAGGAAATTAACTCCAAAGCCATTAGGCTCAAGAAGAAATATTTGCGGGTAAAAGAAGATATTGGAAAACATATTGAATGGGGAGAGGGGAAGTCAGATTTTCCCAAACACCTCCCTCTCAAATCCGTGGCCGAGTTTGAAGAAGATATAGGCTTCATGGAGTTCTGTAAGAACTGTGGTGTGAAATTAATCTCTATGATCCAAGAAACTACCGAAATATGCAACATTCTTTATCAGAAGATCCAAGAGGTTCCTGAAAGGTGCAAAATGGTGATACCCCAGACTCTTGAAGATTTTCCGAGCAAAGAGAAGCGTTTGTCTGAATTGAAGGGTGAACTAAGCACAGAAATGGAGTACATGAGGAAGATAGATGTGTTGACAGTGGATGATCTTCACCAGTGCATAGTGAAACCCTCCATACATGCTGACCTATTTCAAGAGATCCTCTAGACATCAATGGGAGAAGTGTAGGAAATTGAAGCAGAGCTAGCCAAGCATTTGATTTCCCAAAATTTAATGCTTCCTTCACCTGCCAACACCATTATATGACAAACAGGCATTTGGGTGAGTTATATAGCAGAAGCATATAAGCCAGCTATTGAAAAGGAGCCAGCAGAGGTAGAAGTGCCATCTGGGACAAAAGCACTAGCAGAGGTAGGACTTCCATCTGGGAGCTGACTTGGAAGTCATAGATATCTAGTGATAAGCTTGAAATTTTGTCTTTCTGTTGTTCAGTCGGAGAGATAAAGGACACCTGGATTTTATCTTTTTGTAAAAAACAGTTAGAGATTATTCCAATTTTGTAAAAAGCATTAAAAGAAAAATTAAGAAATTCTTGGGGAAAGGGACTTGTGGCAGCTCTTGGAGCATTTTGTAAAGTTATATATAGAAGAGTAGAGAATGATAGAAGGACTTTTGGCAGGTGAAAGGACATTTCTATCTTGTACGTGAACTGATTTGCTGCATATATAAGAAATTCAATTTTTGCCTAAAGAAAACCTGGGAGACTACGTTTTTACCTGAAGGATGTGTTGAATGTTTGTTGGATTGTTCCTATGTCATTTATACATTACTGTGAGATCATTCCTTGTTGTTATGAATTGTTTCTTTTTTATGAATGTTCTCATAATTTTTCGTGCAAAGATGTTTATCTCAAATGAGTAATGGAATGCGTTAATTAATCAAAGCTATCTTTGATATCTTTTATCTTCTACTGGAAATGCATCTTTATGATTAAATAGCTATCTGTGAAATCTTTGGATGTTTCTTTCAGTTTATTACTCATATTTACAGTTTTCTCCTTGCAAGGATAGATTAGATTTGCTTAACAGTTTTAGATCAAATTTGCTTAATTACCTGCATTTAGTTTAGAGCACTTGCATATCATATTTAAAATTAAAATACATAAATGGTGGATCAGGCCGCAACCGGTGCAAAGAATACAAATCTTTAAATCTCACACAGTAGCCAGATCGTTAACCAAACAGATTCCCCACACCAAATGGTGAGCGATCTAATTGGGCTTGCTTACCGAGGAGAATCCCTTGCTGATTGATGCTACAATTTTTGGGGCATCAACAGTTTTTGGTGCTAGAAGGAGGGCCACCAATGCATGGATGGGAGAGGAGATCCTTCCGTTAGAAAAAATCCTACTGAAGACCCGCTTGAAACAGCTATCCTAGACAATTTAGATCTGGAATTAATAAATCAGGAAAATCCCAATTCTAAGATTGAACAGCAAGAAACTCTATACACTATTCCTTTTGCCGAAGTAGAAAATTTAATAAGACATACCTGTGCTTATGTTAGGCAGCTTGGTGGCTTGAATGCAATTCCCTTGATTCCCAGAAGAAGATCCCCTAGAAGGGAAATGTAGTGTACAAGAGATGTTGTCCTTGTTCAGAACTTTGAATAGTTAGTAGATCTATCCTTGGAAGAAATCACAGAGCCTCTTGGAGAAATTGGATTCGAGAATCCTCCAGATCTTGAAGAACCTCACACCCCACGCAATTCTACACACAACACTCCACCACATTCTCCATGTAGAACCGTGGCTATACTTGCATTGAGAGCAAGAGGAGCGATGAACCTAGCTGGGCCATTTCATGATTTGCCTAAGAATCCTGAAAAGGTTTTACCTAAGTATGATCATGGGAAAGGTATCTCTGTTGAAGATCACCTTAAGAGATTTTATTTGGCTCTAAGCCTTCTGAATATGTAACACGAAGATGTAGTCTATAGACTCTTTCCCTATACATTTGAACCTAAGGTATCTTCCTAGTACTTTAGCTTACAAGCCAGTTCTATATCGAATTGGGAAGAATTTGAGAAATGTTTCTTAGGTAAATATGGAAACCAGAAGACAGTTGCTACCCTTATGAAGGAATTACTATCCATGAGAATGGAAAAGAAAGAGAAAGTTCAAGAATTCAACCAAAGATTTACCACATTATTAAATAATTTTAGTGCTGCAACTAGACCAGCTGGAGAATCCTTAGTTGAGTATTATACAACAACTCTTATCCTCCAATAGAAATGTTTGTCAAAAGAACTAAGAAAAACTACCTTAATAGAAAACTTCAAAGAAGCCAAGAAGGTAGAGGAAGAAGCGGACAACATTGCTAAACATTCTGTTAATGTGGAAGCAAAACCAGCAACCACTAAAAAAACCCTATTGCTAACCAGGAATAAAGAAGAGCCATCAGCAGATATGGAAAACGTGGTTAAAATGATGCAAAAGTTGTCCAATAAAATTGTAGATCTAGAGAAAGATAAGGCAGCTAGCACATCTAGAAATCCATTTAAACCATTCTACAAGAAAAAGGAGGAGAATGGCCAGCCGCTTCCACTTATAAACAACTCTGTTGTTTTGAATTTAAATGAAGTGGGAATGGATCATTTCTGCACTTTTCATTAGGAACCATACTCTGAGAAAAGTTGTCCACAATGGATAAATTCAATGAGTTTAGTAATGAACCAAATGTTGGATGCACAAATAATAGATCAGGAAGACCCTCAAGAAGAGCAAACCCTAGAATAGGAAGAACCCACTCCAGACACCACTATGGTGTTATGGGATTGGGTTCCTTTAACAAAGTTAATTGAAGATAACCCGGAAGAAAGTCAAGTTTCAGCAGTGAATATCACTACCCGTAGTAAGGGTCCAATCACTGACCCAAGCCCAACTGCTCCCAATCCTAAAGTCTCCAAGGAGATACCCAAAAGGCACATCATAGTTATTCCACCACAACCTAAGGAAATCCAACACCTACAAAAGAAACAAATGCGGAAGCAACTAAGCAACCAAAAGTTACTTCAAACAAAACAGAAAATCAACCTAAAGTTGCAAAAGAATGTGATATGGGATACGATATAATCGAAGACATAAAGAAAGCAAAAGCAAATATTTCCATATTTGATATGTGTAGTTTCCTCAGCAACAAAAGAAGCCGTTACAAGCTCTTGATCCCCAATCCAGCACTCCACTAACAAGCACTCAGGATGATCCTAAAATAAATGAAGCTAGTATTGATGGGAAGTCTAAAACCCAAACGCTGCCTTTTATTTTAACTTTCGAAATTTTCAATCATAATGTTCATAATTGTTTGGTAGATTCTGGGGCTTCCTCGAATGTCATGCCACAGTCAATTTGCAAAAGGATTAATGGGAATCCAATTCCATCCCCAACTTAGATCATACAGTCAGATAGAACTGCTGTTAGAGTTATCGGAGAAATGAAAGATGTGCTTATTAGGTTGTTAGCAGATCCTAGACTTTGCCAGTTTATTGATATAATGGTAGTTGATATTCCTGAGGCTTATGGTTTGATTTTGAGCAAGGACTGGTCTACGGAACTAAATGGTTACTTCGCAATAGACTGGTCTCACTTATGGTTACCTTATCAGAATAGGAAAAATCAGATTAAAATACTGAGAGAACCTCACATGAAGCAAAATGTAACTCAGTTAAAAGAAAAAAATGAAGTCGTAGCTTTCTCATCTTCAGTTTTGGGAAATTATTTTTTAGAAATTGAACCAGGTAATTATCAATCAGAAAATGTTAGCCATAAATCAGATGAACATTCTGATCTCCTTCAATTCTCTCGGACTGATGATACTGACTGTAACATAGTTAGATTAGTTATTGACTTAGATGATAACGATACTAACTTAGTTAAATCGGAGAATGTTTTTTGGGTTCTATACTTTGACGGTTGCAAAACTCAGGAAGGATCCAGAGCTAGTTGTGTTTTAATTGATCCTGAAACCAACAAACACTTCTTATCTTGTAGATTAGAGTTTGAATGTACTAATAATACGGTTGAATATAAAGCTTTGGTCCATGGATTAAAAAAAGCTATTGGTCTGAATGTCAAATACTTGAAAGTCTTTGGTGACTCAGAAATTGCCGTCAGACAGGTGAGAGATACAATTCATTGTCTTTCACCACATTTAAAAGGTTATCAGTTTGAGGTATGTGATTTAATTTCGCACTTTGAAGCTTTTAATATAAATTCTATTCCTAGATTACAGAACACTACAGCTGATTTCTTAGCTACTTGTGCTTCTAGGTTAATGCCCATTAATAACAAGTGCTCTATCGAATTGGTTTTTAGGCCGTCTGTTCCAGATAATATTACAAATCTCAAAGTGTTCGAAGATGACGATCAGATCATTAGTTTCCTCACAAATGAAGACACTTTCCAATAAGCTATTATAGATGAAGAAAAGCATGATTCTGATCTGCAAAGCAAGGATGCAATCAAAGGAAACTTCATGCCCAAAGGTGTGAGATCTCTTGAAAGTTTGTTTGATTTGCAGAACAAGTTCAACAGGCGAACAAATGTTAAAACTCATAGCTCCTCCATGCAGCACGAATTGGTAAATATGGGCATAGAAGCTGAACCAAAGTATGTCAATATTGGTAAATGCTGCTCACCAGGCGAAAGAGAGAAGTTCATTAAAAAATTTCAGCAATATAAAGATGTTTTTCCATGGACTTATGAGGATCTGAAAACATATGATACCTGCATCATTCAGCATATAATACCAATGAAGGCAGGTGTTAATCCATTTCAGCAACAATTAAGAAGAATGCATTCGACTCTTGAACCTTTAATACAAAAGGAGTTGAAGAAATTGTTAGATGCCAAGATAATTTTTAAATTCTGGCACTCGGAATGGGTTGCTAATCTGGTTCCTATGCGAAAGAAATCAGGGGAAATAAGACTATGTGTAGACTTTCGAAACTTGAATAAACCTTCTGATAAAGATAATTATCATGTACCTCCAATGGAACAAATTCTAAAAATGGTATCAGAATCAGAGCTTTTTTCTCTACTAGACGGTTTCTCTGGTTATAATCAAGTACTAGTAGCAGAAGAAGATCGCCTCAAGACTATTTTCTGCACTAATTGGGGAACATTTGCATACCGAAGGATGTCGTTCGGCTTGATAAACGGAAGAGCTACTTTCCAGCGAGCAATGGACATTGCCTTTTGAGGATTGGGTGGTCATTGTGTTGTAGTCTATCTAGATGATTTGACAGTATTCTCAAAGAAGAGGGAAGACCATGTTTTCCATTTGAAGCAGATTTTCGATCGCTGCAGGAAATATGGTATTTCTTTAAACCCCAAGAAAAGTTTTTTCACTGTTCTTGAAGGCAAGCTTTTAGGTCACATCATTTAAAAAGAGGGAATTTCAATATATCAAGAGAGAGTGCAAGCTATCAACAAAATTCCCATGCTCCACAACAAAAAATCTATGCAATCATTCATGCGCACCATTAATTTTGTTCGAAGGTTCGTTCCCGATTTCACTCAGACCATTAAACCTTTGCAGCAAATGGTGAAGCAGAGTGTACAGTTCAAATGGACAGAATTGGAGAAAGTTACATTTAAAGAAATCAAAGAAGCCATAGCTAATGCTCCTTCTTTAAGAATTCCAGATTTTGATAAAGATTTCATCATGTATACTTTTGCTTCAGATGACTCTCGCGTAGCCGTGTTCACACAAAAGGTAGAATCAAGAGATGAATACCCAATTTCCTTTATGAGCACTGGTCTGCAAGGCACTGAACTAAACTACCCTATTGTAGACAAATAGGCATATGCCGTATTCAAAGCAGTGAAACAGTTCAGGCCATATATTCTTAAGAACAGAACTAAAGTTGTAGTTCCTCACCCCGCCGTCAGATATCTTTTTGTTCAAAAAGAATTGGGAGAAAGAAGAGGAAACTGGGTCGCCGCTCTTCAGGAGTATGATCTAGAATTTAAACCTGGCACTATCATTAAAGGTCAAGGTTTATGTAAATTACTCATTGAACATCCAGCTGATGAAGAGATGAACCTAACATGGTTGAGGTATGCCCTATCTTCACAGCTCCTGAATCTTGGTATAGAGACCTAGTGCATTATTTGCAGCAAGGGTACTTATCGGAACACTGGAGTTCCAAGCAAAGAAGGACACTTCGTTTGAAATCATCTCACAAAATACTCAGAGCTAGATATTATTGGCCCACCTTATTTAGAGACGCTCATGCTTATGCAAGGAATTGTGATTTGTTCCAAAGGAGTGTAGGGAAATTACCGAAAGCAGTAGGACCTCTACTTTCAGTCATTATCTCTGAACCATTCAAGCAATGGGGCATATATGTCATTGGAGAAATAAACCCAAATTCTTCTCTGTAGCACCGATACATCATGACGACCACAGACTATTTTACAAGATGGACAGAAGCTGCTCCGTTGCACAAAATCAATGAGGATGCAGTCATTAATTTCTTAAAGGAGAACATCATAACCAGGTTTGGGGTTCCAATTTCCCTAGTTTTTTATAATGCAACTTATTTTTCATCTTTTAGGATAAATGAATTTGTTTATGAGAGAGGAATTAAGTTACATTATTCAGCCAATTACTATCCCCAAGGAAACGGATTAGCTGAATTGACAAACAAAAACCTTATCCGGATCCTTAAGAAAACTGTGATTGAAAATCAGAGAAGCTGGCACATAGCTCTCCCAAATGCTTTATGGGAAGACAGAGTCACCCCCAAGAATGCCTTAGGAGTTTCCCTGTATACCCTTGTCTATGGTAAAGAAGCCATACTTCCTCCAAACATCTTACTCCCATGCTTGTAATTGGCCCAACCCTCCTGAGGTTTCAGCAGTCAAGTCTTACAATCTAGAATTGACACCCTACTAAAACTTGAAGAGTACTAGCAGAAAGCCAAAGACTGTTTCCACCAGCACCAAGACATGGTCAAAAGGTGGTTTGATAAAGGAAAGTCTGGAAAAAGAAGTTTTGAAGTAGGTGACTTAGTTCTTAAATGGGACCATCGACATGACGGTAAGGGAATGCACACAAAGTTTCAACATTTATGGGTTGGCCCTTACCAAATTTCTGAAAAGCTTGTCCCGTTGGCATACAAGTTGAAAGACTTACAAGGGGAGGAAGTAACTCTACCTCTCAACGGCCTCGCTTTAAAGCAATACTTCACATAGTCCTGTGAGGGATTTTGTACATAAATAGACATTCTTGTTTCTTTTCTTGTTTGTTTGTTTTTGTTTTTTTTATATCATTTTCTTTAGTTAGCTTGGTTTGTTTTCACCTTGCTCTATGCTCAAAGTTTTCTTTATTCTTTATTTAATAAAACCTAGCCCAAATTTTGGCTTAGAGGTAAGATAGAGCTCCAAGCAAGACTTAAAATCCTATAAGGAAGAAACCTACTTACAAAGAAATGTTTTTGTGACTTTCTTTTCACTGTTGGGCTTCCAGGAATGAAGAGATCCTTTTTCTGTTGGTCGAATTAACCCTGTTTTAATAACTAAGATTCAGCATTTCCTTCCTATTATCTTGGGGCTCCATTCACTCTAACATTAATACATGTCTCGAGGAGTTCACTATGATAGACCCATGGAGAGGAAGCATGTCTCACAAACATGTGGTATTTAAATGATCCCATACTGCAAATAAAAGCCAAAAGAGCTTATGTTAAAGAGTATAATTTCCAGAAATTCTCGGCTCAATTAAAGCACGACAGAGAAAAGAAAAATGCATTCAACTAAGGAAGTTGTTCAAATAAATCATCCCATCAAGGTTCTTCTCCATCCGTGAAGCATGATAAATCAAATAAATATATCGCTCACACAAAAGGACATTATGGATGGAAGAACCTAAATCAAATATGGAAGTTGAAGAAATTCATTTCTGGAAGGCTCAAACGGCAAAAGTTGTCAATTAAGAAACATCCAAAAGGATGCAAATAGCATGGGAATGAGGAAGAAACGAATGTGTCTCTTAGATATTTTTACGATCCTGTGGAGTCTTCTATTAGTTGACATCTAAAAGACAGAGTTTCAAAATGAACTCCATACTCTGCCCCAAGAGAGTTGTAAAGAAGTATGATTCTAAGTACCCTTCTCCCAAAAATGACCATGATGATGAGAGTGATCACTGCATTCACAGAAGCTGAACTATGAGGACATTTTGTTGCCCATATAAATCGCAGTTTGCAAATTTTCTTTCCCTAAGTAGATTTTGTTTCAGAGATCTATGTTCACTAGGAAATCGCCAATTGTTGTTGCTGTAACATCCCCCCAAAAATTTTCTAAATATTGAGGCCCCTCCTTTTTCGTTTTAGAAAAGTTTACTTATTGAAGTCAAGCCCCTTTTAGAAAGTCTTTTATACTTAGTTTTATGGAGAAAGCGAGTCCTTAAGCCTGTTTTCGCCTTTTTCTTCTAAGTAAAACTCAGCTTTCATAGCCGAAACAACGGAAAAACGCGCCGAGTTGGGCCGCAACGTTCGAACCTTTTTGTTAAGTTTTTTGAGCTTTCCCCGTTTCGGTACAACTCACCCAGTTCCGCCGCAACAAGCGAGCATTTTGGTTAAGTTTTTAAAGTCGTTTTGTTTCAGGTGAACTTGTCCAGTCTTGCCACAACGGTCGCTCCAACTCACCCTAATCATCCGAAACGTGGCCTTTGCCTTGTCCTTTTCCAAGTTTTACATTACGGAAAAACATGCCAAGTTACGTCGACGTAACTCGTGGATGTGATCCGAATAGGCTAGGCGCTCTGCCAAACTTAAGCCTTTTCAAAGCTTCTTCGAAAGAACTCAGCCAACACCACCAAAAATGTTTCCTTTGAAACTTGAGTCCTGCCGATAAGAAGCGATGTAAAGGCCGACGGCGAAACTCAGCGAGACTCACCGAAATGAGTTAGAAGATGCCTAGTTTCGAGTTGACGCCAAACTTTGTTGACACATTGCGAAAGCACTCAGCGAGAGTCGTTGAAACTATCGCTCCAACTCCCCAAAAGCTTCCATTTGATGGCTCGCATTTAATACACAAACGGCACCGAAAGGACATGGGTCACATCGTCTTAACGATGTTTTTAATGCCCTACCAACCCATTTAATTTCCCACATGTGCCAGATTTCTATATATAGAAAGTGTAGGGTTTGGGGTTTTATTATCGTTTTGTTTATTTTTAAACCCCGTTCGAGTTCACGCTAGCCAGTGAAGGATAGCCAGGTCTGCAGTTAGTCATCTACTTCGAACCCAATTGTGCACCGCCAGGTAAGTAACTCCACTAGGCCTTTTTCCTTGTTTTCAGTCGTCACAAGATTTTTGGTTTTGTTTGCGGTAGCCAAAGCTTTTCGTTAGCACCGTTTTAGTTGTCCCTTTCCGTAGCCACCCTTGTCCATGTTGAATTTTTTCTGTACCCTTGTGCTCATTCCCACGGTTGTTTAAGTAACCCTACTCGACCCTGTTCACTACCCTGTCCATTTTCCCGGTCTAAATTTGTAGCATCCCAAGCCAACGTAGTTGTCAGCGCCTGAACACAACCTCTCGGTTGCTCTCACCTACGCCCTGGCGTCAACGTCCAAAAAATTTGGTTAGAAGGCCGAGCCTTAGCATCATAAGTTTCATTTTAACGCCGTTAGAGAAAGCTTGTTTTCACTACTTATTTCTACAAGGAAGTAGCGTTGCTCATCAGGTTTTTGTTTAATTTGCTGCTTGGACTTGTTTGAAGCGTAATATTACTTTTGGAGTTGCTTGATTAGTATTTTCTCACCCAGGCTATGCTTGTTGTTTGAACAATTTTTTGCTCAGCCTTGCATTCTAGTTTATCATGTACGTACTCATATATGGTTTTGGCCAGGTTCAACCATAATGCCGAAAGGTGGCAAGAGGAAGGAAAAGATGGCCGAACTAGAGTCAAGTGGCATTGAAACAAGAATTGAGAGGCTATATGAAGACACCAAACCCGTTATGGGCATTGCACCTGAATTTAAGTGGGGAGATTTACATCACATGATCAGAGACCAGGAAATTCCTAGGTCAGTCCTGGAAGAGATGTACTTGTACCAGAACATTAGAAGCTTAGGCATCACTAAAGAAACAATGCTCCTAGAACTCTTTCCCTGCGTAGAAGTTATCAGGTGGATTCTAGCACATGCAGATGCTGAATCGATAATTTTATCTGACAGCAAAGGAGAGGCGTTCACCTCGTTTCACCCAGCCCATATTTCAGCAACTCACAAGTTACCCCACACTCAACAGCTATTGAAGGATGCATGGCTCAAAGGTCTCAACATGGATTATGTGGAAATGGCCAGAAAAATGTTAATTCAAGGTAGGCAGCTAAGGGTGAAGGAGAGCGATGATTATGAAGTTCAGGCACTAAGGCCTCCTTTAAGAATTATTGCCCTGATGGTAAGCAGAATTTTTGGCAGAGCTGATGGAACCACTTTTCAGTTGCATTCGATCCCTCTGATCCACTATGTAGCATTCAAAGCCACGGTGTTCAATTGGGCAGACATCCTGTCGGATAATATATCGTCAGCCATAGATGCTACTAAGGAAGGTCTGTCCCAAAAAAAAATCAGAGTTCTACATGTCATCATACCTTATGGATTGTATTCTAGCAAGGCATCCGTTCCCAAGGTTAGGATGCATTTGGAACAATGCCGACACCCCAATTTATATTGGTTACAAGATCTTATGGGCCCAGAATTACAAAAGGCACTACAAGATCATCTGTGAAGAATTGATCATGCCACTGTATGAACTAACGTTCAATGAAGAACCCAGTTGCCTATCTGAGAATTCCATGGCAGTCATGGAAAATTATGGGGATTTTTATCTATCAAAAGAAGACACCTACATAAGAATGTATGGAGGTTCCAAGCCACCCCTTCTCTTACTAGGATATGTTACTGTTTTTGTCGTCCATAAAGAGGCAATGCGACAAGTGGTTATAGATGGAGTTGGTCATGTCTTAAATAAAGCAAAGAAGGCCTCCTTCCCGGCACTACCCTTCTGTGTCAGAGCATACAAGTTTTCTAAAGTCAGCTCGGCTGAAGATTTTGTTCAGGAACTCAGGGAGTTTCACTTTGGAGAAAAGATTTTCGCAAAGAATGAAAAGATTAATAAAGCCGCAGATCATTGCAGAATTGTTAATGCACACTTTGAATATGCGCACTATTTTGATGAAGACGATGAGGTTTTCAGAGGGGTCAGCAATGTGACCGAACTCCACATATGCCGTTGCCTCAAAAGTGGAGCTGGAACTAGTTCCACTATAGCCCAAGCTGTTAAGGAAGTAAAATTTTGAAGAAATAAAGAAGAAGCTGAGGCTCTGACGAAGGAAGAGAAAAGGCTTAAGGCTGAGGTTGAAAAGTTCCAAAGGGAAGCAGCAGCAAAGCAGCAGAAGGAGCAAGAAGATAAACTTCGAGATCAAGAAGCTCAAAGGTTTCGAGATGAGGAGTCATAGAATATCAGAAAGGAAGAAGCCACCAAGGAGGAAGAGGAAAGAGAAGCAGTTGAAGGCCGAAGAAGAAGAGAGACAGCTGAAGGTCGAAGAGGAAAATAAGGCCAAGGAGGATGCACAAGCTAAGGTCTCAAACATGCAAGACATGGACATAGACTCATCCCAGATGGTTCAGACCCTGCCCACGGAAGATGACATCCCTATAGAATATCTTCCACTCATCCCTTTTAATCCATCAAAGGATCATACTATAACCCATTGGGACAAAAAAAAAATTTACAAGAACAGGAAGTCCATTTTACGAAAGACAGAGACAAGATTGAAAAATCCTTTCCACCCGGACATCATTACCAAGCGAGAAACTACTGTCATGCAGGGCACACAGAATGCTCTAGTGGCTATGGCATCCGCTACTATAGCTGCCTCCAAGGCAAGCAAAGACAATGTACACAAGATAATAAATGAGTTGGATGCAAGCAAGAAAAGGGCTCGCATGTTACAACTCTCTATGGTAAATGAGCACGCTTATAGGGACTTAGTGGTGAAGAAATATAATCACCTACTGTCAGATCAGAAAGAATTGTTGGATAAGTATCAGCACCTAGAAGAAGAAAAGGAAAACTTGGCAGTCCAGATGATGATAGTAGAAGGAGAAAAGAATGATTTTGGATCCAGAATCATTCAATTGGAAGAAGAGAAAGAACTAATGGCCGAGCAACTAAAACAAGAAAGCAACAAGGCAGTTGATTTAATCCCCTTTCATGAGCAATCCTATGACATACTGAAGCAGATGCATGAGTCACAGGAATTTATTACTAAAGAAATTTGCAAGTTGAAAACCATGATTGACAGGATGAAGGAAATTAACTCCGAAGCCATTAGGATCAAGAAGAAATATTCGTGGGTAAAAGAAGATATTGGAAAACATATTGAATGGAGAGAGGGGAAGTCAGAGTTTCCCAAACACCTCCCTCTCAAATCTGTGGCCGAGTTTAAAGAAGGTATAGGCTTCGTGGAGTTCTGTAAGAACTGCGGTGTGAAATTAAGCTATGTGATCCAAGCAACTATCGGAAGATGTCGCAGTCTTTATTAGAATATCCAGGAGGTTCATGAAAGGTGCAAAATGGAGATACCCCAGACTCTTGAATATTTTTCGAGCAAAGAGAAGCGCATATCTGAATTGAAGGGTGAACTAAACACAGAAATGGAATACGTGAGGAAGATAGATGTGTTGACAGTGGATGATCTTCACCAGTGCATCGTGCAACCCTCCATACATGCTCACCTATTTCAAGAGATCCTCCAGACGTCAACGGAAGAAGTGCAGGAATTTGAAGCAAAGCTAGCCGAGCATGTGATTTCCCAAAATTTCATGCTTCCTTCACCTGCCAACACTGTTATACGAGAAACAGGCATTTGGGTGACTTCTATAGCAGAAGCAGATAAGCCAGTTATTGAAAAGGCGTCAACAGAGGCAGAAGCACCATCTGGGACAAAAGCACCAATAGAGGCAAGAGCGCCATCTGGGAGTTGACTTGGCAGTCATAGATGTCTAGTGATAAGCTAGGAATTTTGTCTTTCTATTGTTCAGTCGTAGAGATAAAGGACAGCTGGATTTTGTCTTTTTGTAAAAAGCATTAAAAGACAAATTAAGAAATTCTTGGGGAAAGGGACCTGTGGCAGCTCTTGGAGCATTTTGTAAAGTTATATATAGAAGAGTAGAGAATGATAGAAGGACTTTTGGTAGGTGAAAGGACATTTCTGTCTTGTACGTGAACTGATTTGCTGGGAGACTACATTTTTTCCTGAAGGATGTGTTGAATGTCTGCTAGATTGTTCCTATGTCATTTATACATTACTATGAGATCATTCCTTACTGTTATGATTTTTTTCTTTTTGATGAATGTTCTCATAATTTTCCGTGCAAAGATGTTTATCTCAAATGAGTAATGGAATGCGTTAATTAATCAAAGCTATCTTTGATATCTTTTATCTTCTGCTGGAAATGCATCTTTATGATTAAATAGCTATCTGTGAAATCTTTGGATGTTTCTTTCAGTTTATTACTCATATTTACAGTTTGTTCCTTGCAAGGATAGATTAGATTTGCTTAACATTTTTAGATCAAATATGCTTAATTACCTGCATTTATTTTAGAGCACTTGCATATCATCTTTAAAATTAAAATACATAAACGGTGGATCGGGCCGCAACTGGTGCAAAGAATACAAAACTTTAAATCTCACACGGTAGCCAGACCGTTAACCAGACGGATTCCCCACACCAAATGGTGAGCGATCTAATTGAGCTTGCTTACCAGGGAGAATCCCTTGTTGATTGATGCTACGATTTTTGTGGCATCAGCACATCATGAAATCATAGTTGTAGAGCAAATTCATAGATCCCAGGACAAGACAGCCTCTAGATGTGAGGAAGAGATGGGTTTGCATGGACTAGTGTATTTACCAGCCATGGAGAGATAACTAGAGAAAGAGATGGTTTAGGGTGTTTACAGGCTCCCATGCAATAATTTGGAGGTCCCACGGGATTTTATTAGGAAATTGTGGGATGAGTTTGAGCTACGTTATCATGTCAATTATTTTGACATCACTGAGTTTCAAGGTGTTAGTCTTGGCTCTACCCAAGATCGAACTCAGGCCCGCCGCAACCCACTCAGAGGGCCTCCTGCACCCAGGAGAGAGCCAAATCCCCCTCCTCAGTCACCTGGGTTTGGTAGCGGCCTAGATGAGATTGATGACTCAGTTAGATGTGCCACACATCATTTGCTTAGAGATACCACATTTGTGGCTATGTCTTCACAGATCTAGGAGGACATCGATAAGACACACACGGCTGCATGGTCTATGGGTGTTGGTCGGGACATGCTAGGTACAGGTGGAACCCAAGAGGGGCCATCTAGTTTGACTAGAACAATGGCACATCGTTGTTCTTTCTATGGTCATTATTTCCATGGTCCTACGTAGCAGCATGCCACAGAGAGATACATGGACCAGGTTAGCTATTGTTTTATTTAATGTTCAAGTATTTATTGTATTTTATTTGAAATCGTATTTTTTAATATATTTAAGTTTGAATTACACATTGTTGACCTTATTTATTTTAATGTATAGTTATTCAGGGCCAAGACTCCATCCTCTAGGTGGGAGGACATCGGTTCCTTCGACCTAGACTGAGCCATGGAAACAACAGAGGAGATTGCGGCACCATACACACAGGTAACTTCTTCACTTTGAATAATTAGATCCATTTATGAGTAATTTGTGTTCAGTAATTACAAATTAATTAGCACTGAGTAACCATTTTTTATATTATCATTGTTTAGAACTAAAATGAAAATGAATAATTCTCACAAAACATGTCTATCATATTATCATCGTAATTTACAGTTGTGTTTATCATATTGTCTAAATTATTTGAGAGCCGTAAATTCATATAGTCCAATCAAACAAAAATGAAACATTATAAAAGATGAAAACTTAAGAAAAATAGACATGTGTTCATGTTCACTTTAGTCATCCTTTGCTTCTCCATTTTCAACTTCTTTCATTTATGATGCTACTTGTGCTTATTCTATGTCTTCATAATCACCAAAATCCCATTGAACTGCAAAGTCTTTTGGACAAATACCATTCACTGAACCTATGCAAAATATAGGGTGTAATGTTATGAGGCATTTCTAAATCTATAGCGAACTTCTCTAACCTTTCACCCTGTGCTTCCATTCTCTTTTCCATATCCAAAATCCTAGCAAATTGGTTTTCATGATGACTGCATATACTTTGATTAATATGCAAAATTACCTCTTGTAAGGTGTTCATCTGTGGTGATAAGCACCTCAAGATGTTGTGAAGCTCTGTAAATCCACAATGAACACACTCAACCCAAGTTACCATATGATGAAGCTTCTTGGCATTAATAGTCAGAGATATCCTGCACGCACCAAGATTTTCCATCCGAACCAAATTAAAACTCCCACTACAGAATAATCCAAGTTCAAGTGTGCATTGATTACTTGAATGAGGATGACTTAAAAGTGATTTCCTCGACCGCATCCATTGCCATTTATCACATAAATACCAGTAAGTGTGATTGCTAATGTATTTCATGAAGGAATTAAGTGAGTTATAACACTCCTTTTTCCAATTTCACCATCACATTCACCATGGTTTATGTAAATTTGGTATCACATGAACAAAGAATATGAAAATATTCAATAAATTCAAAATTTGTATCTATACCATTAATGCCTCAAATGATTTAGAAATGGGAGAGAAATTTCCAAAATATGTCATTCTTACTTGACCAATGATGAGAGAAATTTCCATCATCAATTTGTTGTAGGTGACATTGTCATCATTTTGTCCATCAACACTCTGTCCATAAGCTGATCATCTTCATTCTATTTAATAGCATGTCCTCATTCTGTCCCCAAACATATCTTCATTTGTCCATGGTCATGTTGTTATTAATCTACCATTGTTGTTGCCTTAGTGAAGCCCAAAATATTAGAGATAAAAATTAGATGTTGCTGCACCAGTGCTCCTGCTGCTGCTGCTATTTCACCAAAACTTCCTCAGTCATCCTGACCCCCGAAATCATAGCTCTCATCAATATCCCGAAATATTCACACATTGCTTCCTTAAAAATGAAACTTGTCTTCTATTTATAATCTTCATCACCATCAATTAGGAGGCTGACTTGTCCTCTTTATTTTAATTTTATCATTAAGATGAGTAAATAAATCAAATATGATTATTTAATTCTAGCCATCCATCAATCAGGGAGTTCATAATAATTTTAATTTCATTCCATGTCACCTTCTATCCTTTCATAATATTAAATGTGAGACACGCATATGCCCTTAAGATGCCCGCAATGCACTCTTAAAAATGCCCGCAGTGGGCTCCACTTTGATGCCCGCAAGGACCATCAACACATGGATGTATTGGTCTTGGATTATGGACGCAATGGTCTCATGTAAATGCCTGCATGCCCTTATCAATATGCCCGCAATACACCACAAATGCATGCAGTGGGTGCTTCAAAGAATGCCCGCAGGGTTCTTTTGATTATGCTCGTAATGGGGCTTTGAAGTGCCCGCAAGGGGCCTTCCAAATGCCCGCACATATTCCTTGTCCACTTCATCATCTTGTCTTTTTCCTCTAAGCTTATGTTTTCCAAGTCATCGTCCTCCATGTCACCAAGTTATCAATGCTTCTTGTCATGTTCCATGTCATCAAACATTGTTCTTGACAAGTCATCAAGATTGCTTACTTGTCACTTGTCTTTGACTTGTCCTTAGCTTTCCATGTCCTTCTTCCATGCTTGTCATAAACACTTGTGATGCTTTCCATGTTTGTCATACATGTCACCTTTGTCATTTCTCAAGCCATGTCACCATCTCCATTGTGCTTGCCATAATGTGTATGCTCCATGTTCTTAACTCTTCCATGTCTTTGTCATTAATGTATTGTCATCAATGTCATTATCAAGTCCTTGTCATCAATCCTTTGTCATGTCTTGACTTTTTCAAGTCTTCTACACTTTTCATGCTTGCTTGCCACTTGTCAAGTCATCAAATCTTGTCATGTTTATCATTTTTCCAGTAAAGTCTTTGCCATGTCATCACTTTGACCTTTGTCATTAATGTGTTGTCATCAATGTCAACTTTGGCCATCAAACACTTCAAGCATAAATTTTCAATCTTCTTTGCCACATTATCTTCAATGAATGAACACAGAATGGGTCATTTGATCCTATCATGGGCCCAACCCAATGTGGGTCAAAGGACACGATCCCCACAACCATGTCCTTTACCGAGTCTTGAACAAATGGACTACACCAATATAATAAAAACATTATATAATATCCAAATCCCATCAAACCACTATCATCTAACTTGAATCTAAATTAATTGCAAACATGTTTTTTAAGTACTATCATTGTCATTCTCATTGGCATTGTGTTTAATATTGTTAATATTGTTTTTATAAATTCAATCTAAAAATTATAGTGTTTGCATAGGTGTCCGCAGGTTCTAGCGACCATCCATCCCCACCGGGGATGAGCAGATCTCCACGTGTGCAAGTATCGTGTGTATTAAAGTATAAATTTATTTTCAAATATGATGACTTGTCTTTGTATATTTATATTTTTCTATATTAAACTTTATAAATGTTTATGCAGGTGTGAGCACCTCGGCCTTCCAATGTCGTTATTCCTCCCTCCCCATCCTTCCGACCATCGTATATGCCAGTTGTATCCCCTGGCATACATGCCCCCTTCCATGCATCCCTCCCCACCCCCTTCCATCCAACCCCCCCCTCCTATCCAGCACCACACTTCCATCCAACCTCCCCTCCTATCCATCACCACACTTTTATCCACCTCCCCCTTCTGTTTCATATCATGCATCCCATCACCCCATCCCAACCTTTCCACCACATCTGTTATAGTTTCCCATGTTTCCACCCTCCCCCATCCAACCATGATATACCACCCATCCACATTCACCCATCCATCCACCGAAACATAGACCTCACCCCCCCCCACATTCCTCCACCACACTCGCTTCCCCTTCCATGGTGGCCCCATCCATATTACAGCCAGTTGGGGTTTATCACCCTAGACATGCATCTCTACTTTGCCCACATGATTCCATATCTTCTTCCACCTCTCCTTCTTCCACTATGCCCCCCAGTGGTGTAGCCACCGTTGACGTGGCTACATCCTCCCCTATACCATTCACCCTAGCATCGTGTTAAATTTCCAGAATTTACTTCAATCTGATCTAGGATATTAACTGAGAGAACAACATGTACATCAAATCTACAGCATATCAATCATGGACACAATAATGCAAGCACACAAGAGACACATAGTTTACTTGGGGAAAACCAAAAAGGTGAAAAACCCCAATAACTTCCTCAGAGATAGATAGAGCAATGATACAACCAGAATGCAAGAGATAGTCTTCTCTTAGCAGCAGAGCCTCCTCCTCATAAGTGCGCCACTTTCCCCGAATGAGAGAAGTGTGTGAATGAATGATCAAATATAGATCTCCTGATCTCTATTTATACTTAACTTGTTTTCCCAGTTACACTATGGGGTTGACTTGTCTAGCTAGGTACATCCACAATATAATATATATTTCAGGTCCGACCCCACACATGGTGGTCTAATAACCCATCGGCAAGTACACACACTTGTGACACTTCCTTATAGAGGAATAACACATCTCTTATAAGGGTGCAATAAATATATATGAAATACATAGATGAAATACATTCCGAAGTTACATATACATCAACACTCCCTCTTAACTAGGAAGGTATTTCTCGACACAGATCTGCTAGACAAGTCTTCTTCTCGGGATCATCGTCATTGATGCATCATCATCATCATCGTCACTGCTGTTGCTATCTCAACCAATATCTGACTCTACTCGTCATAGGAAGTTCTATAGAGCCAATCCTTTTTCATACTGGATGTAGGCCCACCACCTGCAGGTCTTCGTCATCACTGGCCATATTGTGGAATCCTCAGGACTTATTACATGCGTCACAAAACCTTCAAAGAGTCTCTTGCCTAGCAAGAACCCTAAAGAGCATTTGAGGCCTTTTTCATCCTGTCCAGATCTCCAGGACTTATTACATGTGACCCCACCACAAAACCTAGCAAGAGCATTTCAGGATGTTTCAGGTACACAACTCCGACCTGAAATCTCCCCGGGGCACAAATTACATGTGGTCACCATAAAACCTAGCAAGAGCATTTCAGGATGTTACGGGTACACAACTCCGACCTGAAATCTCCCCAAGGCACAAATTACATGTGGTCATGGCAAAACCTCGAAAGAGCATCTCAAGATGTTAAGGGTACACAAATCCGACCTAAAATCTCCCAGGGCACAAATTACATGCCATCCGACAAAACCTCGCAAGATCATCTCAGGATGTTATGGGTACACAACTCTGACCTGAAATCTCCAAGGGCACAAATTACATGTCCTCCCAGAGCAATGTCTCGAAAGAGAATCCCAGGCTGTTACGGGTACACAACTCCGACCTATAGGATCTCCCATACATGCTCATCTGCACAACTTGATCCATGGCCACAAAGTATCATCGTGATACTCATCATACATCATCCTGATGTACACATGATCATCTTGATTATCATCACTACAACATCCTACTGCATGTCATCTGGAGCAACATCCTGAAGCTCGTCATCTATGATCATCCTGATCATACACTGCATCTACCTGATGCATACCAAGTATCTACCTGATACATATCATCATACATGATCCACCTGATCATACAATGTATCCACCTGATACAAATACAAATACATGATCCACCTGATCATACCTGATACATATAAACATACATGATCTACCTGATCATACAATGTATCCACCTAATACATATACAGATACATGGTCCAAGCATCCAACATGATTCATATACAAAATACATACAAATGATCCAACTAATCATATCCAGCATCAAACATGATGCGTACATACATATATATATAAATGATCCAACTAATCATATCTAGCATCCAACATGATCCGTACATATACATATACATATAAATGATCCAGTTACTGCTCCATTTACTGCTCCAGTTACTGCTCTTCATATGTATAAATGATCCAGTTACGGATATGCATCATATGTATATCTAGCATATGTATAAACCAGTTACTGAACAGTTTATACATATGGAGCAACAGTTGGATGCTAGATATACATATGATGAGGATATACATATGATGCATACATCTGCAACCTGCTCATCCATCGCAATATACTCTTCTTCGGCTATACTCAGTGCTACGCAGGACTGCTTCCTGCTAAACCAAGAGATCACACCTGATCCCATACTGAAGCAACACCCATAAGTGTTATTTCTATCAGCAGCACTGCCTGCCCAATATGAATCAACATAACCCTGCATGTTAAACTTTTGATTCGCATCATACTTGAGCCCATAATCAACTGTACCCTTCAGGTACCTCAGAATATGCTTTACAACAACCAGGTGAACATCTCTCGGATCCGTCAGGAACTGGACCAATGTGTTCACCGCAAAGTAAATATCTGGTCTTGTGTTCATCAGGTACATAGAGGACCCAATCATCTGACGATACATCTTGACATCAACCGAATCAGATGAAGCATCACACAGAAGCTTCAGGTTCGATGCCATAGGTGTGGCCATAGCCTTGCAGTCCATCATCCCGAACCTCTTCAGGATCTCTATTGCATACTTCCCTTGTCCAAGGAAGATTCCATCTGCACTCTACCACACCTCCATGCCAAAAAAAAACAAATAGTGCATCATCTCCAAGTTCTTCATCTCGAACTTGGCAGCAAGCTTCCGCTGCATGTCGGTAATCAATCTATCCTCACATGTTACAAACAGGTCATCCACATACAATAGTAGTATCACTGGATTGCCTTCCTCAACCTTGTAGTAAAGGTTGGAATCCGCTTTACTCTTGGTAAAGCCCAAACTCGATAGAAAGTTGTCTATCCTACCATACAAAGTTCTGCACATAGATGACTCCCTATCATGTGTCTCAGAACCAAGTGGCTACTCCACATACACTTCTTCTTCAACTACACCATTCAAGAAAGCTGTCTTGAAATCCATCTGGTGTATCTTCCACTTCATCATTGAAGCCAGAGCAAGTACTGATCTAATGGAAGTGTATCTGGCTACAGTAGCAAAAGTCTCTATGCTACCACCTGCAGCATGCTTGATCTTGTAGATCCTCTTGAAAGCCACTACAGACTCCCCTTCAGGTCTTGGGACTACATCCCAAACATCTTCATGATCGACTGGTACTCCTCGATCATGCCATTCTTCCTATATCCTGAGAACTTCAATATCTTCAATATTTTTAATAGATAACTTTGTTGCTGAGCAAATGTTGTAGTCCTTCTTTTGTAGATGATGGTATACGATCTTTCCTACACAACAAGTTAAATTGCATGATTAGAAAACATCTCATAGTTTTCAGAACAAATTCTTACACATAAAGAAATATGTCATACAGTCATGCAATTATCTTAGCCAATACAACATTTATCCATATTCCGTAACTTTCTAGATGCCTTCCAATCTATACCAGAACATTGTTAAGAGTGTGCACAACTCCTAACATGCCAGCAAAGAGGTTTCATTCTAGATAAGTAGAAATGGAATGTTGTACAGTGCCATAGGCCACTTACCCATGTATATTAGTAGTATATTGTTCATCAATGCAACTATTCTAATATGCAGAATACACAACCTAATTCTAGGAACATAAGTATATACATTATTGAAGAGTATTATTTAAACAATAAAATATGCAAGGAATCATAATTCAAATACTTATCTTTGTTTGTTTGTTGGGTTGACTCCCTCTCAGTCTTTGCTTCTTTTCTGCAACTCCATTCTGATGTGGATTGTAAGAAGTGGTCAACTCCCTCTTAATATCTGCATCCTTGCAAAAACTACTGAAGTATGCTCCTTCTTGATCTTTGCTTCCTTGCAGGAACAACTAGAGTGTGCTCCCTCTTGATCTTTGCTTCCTTGTAGGAACAACTGGATTGTGCTCCCTCTTGATCTTTGCTTCCTTGCAGGAACAACTGGAGTGTGCTACCTCTTGATCTTTGATTCCTTCTATTACCTGTCCTTGAACTTATATCCATCACTATGCATGCTTATTAGAATCATCATTGTGTTATCCTCGAGGTCTCATACATAATCACACATTCATTAGTATAATCTTAAATATGTATAGTCATGATCATTTCAAACACAGATAATAAACATTAGTATTCAAGGTTTCAAGGAAGTCTTATTTTACTCATGCATATTATTATTTGATCATAGGACTCTTCTGGATAGTTAAATCATCAATCAAGATAAGAGACATAATATGCATAAATCCTTGATTACTCAAACCTATACTTTCATGACTCTTCTGGTTAGTCATATCATCAATTAAGGTAAGAAACATAACATGCATACACCTATGATTATTCAAACCTATGAATTCATGAATAATCATTATCAACAACACAACAGTATAAGATCCTAACACAAGGTAGGATTCTAGCTTGATATAGGAAAAAACATACCTGGATTAGTATGCTAGCTAGTTATGTCTAACATACCCGCATAATGTCTTCTGGTAATCTTCAATGACTTGTGCTTGTAACCTGCATGTCTCATAAGTTATACATTGTAGGACCAAGTTATACATACCTCGTAAGTAGATCTTCTAAGTGATCCATGACAATGGATGAATCTTTGTCCTCATGTCATCATGATCATATGTTCTTGAACAAGAACATGATTGGTGTACCTTTCATGTTAGCAGACAACATAAACCTCATACAACACCATAATGAATTAGTACAATCATAAGTGTCAACACCCTTATCAATGAATATCTTCTATCATGCATTCATAATTTTAATAAGGTGATACGACAAGTCTAGATTTAATCAAGATTGTACTAACCGTAACAATATGAAGACAAATATACCATAAACTTAATCATGAACAAATCTTGAAACATACCTGGATAAGTCATACCTGTCGATATTGCTTGCAATCTTCTTATGTAAGGCCTTAGCCTCATCTCCCTCTGAAACAGGAACTTCTTCACTTATACAGGTGACCAATCCATATCCTTCTAGGATTAACCCAACCACTTGATTTGCAAGAACTGGATCTGGAGCTGGATTAGGGTTTGTCAGAGAAACCCCAAAAATTAAAACTTTGAATTTCAAACTTCCAAAACAATAGAAATATGCGCCTTGATGAGCTGATCAAGCTGGTATGTTCAGAATTTGAAAACTGCAAAGTTTCACTCCTCAATTTTGCCTTTGAAACTTCTGGATTCACTAGACGTGACCCCGAACTAGGGTTTGATGAAGCACACTCTTCTTCCCAATCAAAAGGTTTGATCCAAAGCTCTAAGCTTCTATTTTTCTAAGGAGCTTCCATCCGTGGTCACAGATTTCAAAAATTCCCATTTTTGCAGAAGCCCTAAATTTCCACTTTTCCGATCAAAGTCCCGAACTAGGGTCTGATCAAGCCCGGCTTTCTGCCCAACCAAAAATTCTGATCTTGGTCTCTAAATTTCTATTTTGATGAGTAGAATTGAGCCGTAGTCTCTGATTACAAAAATTCTAACTTTCACCGAAACCCTAAATTTCGGAAGCCATGAATGAAGGTGATAAAAAATAATTTTGTTTTGATAGAAATATGTACATGATTGTTTCTGGTGTAACTCCGCACTTTTTGATGAATAGGGTTTGAAAACATTTTCTGTTGTAGCCTGACCTGTCATCTTTCTATCCTGATAGGTCTGACCTGAATTGGATTCTCTGAGAGAGAGTTATTCCAAGTGTCACAACGTGACCTGTTTATGGGATAAAACAGGACATCGAAATTGTATAGCCTGCCACATGTCACTGGTTCAACTTCTTCCTCTAAAAGTTTCCTGAGATAGTACCTTCTATGTACTACCTGTCACTTTTTACGAAATTTCATTTGGAGCTTCCTATCCCAAGTTATGACCTTTTTTTCAAGGTCACATGTTTTTGACTCGGATCTGGAAGAGGCAGAAACCCTATATTGTACATATCATAAATCACAAAGTACAATGAATTAGAGGTTTTCCTTTAGACACAAGGTACATGGGGATCTTATCTTCTACCTGTAAAAGTTTCAGATCCAAAAACTTTGCCAAAATGGATTTATAGTGAAAGTGCTACGATGACTAGTTTTTTCTATATCAAGCCCTAGCATCGTAAGTGCAACAAGTGTCATACATGCCATATCATGCCTTCTTTCAGGCTAGCTCTGATACCATGTTAAATTTTCAGAATTTACTTCAATCTGATCTAGTATCTTATCTGAGAGAACAACATGTACATCATATCAATCATGGACACAATAATGCAAGCACACAAGAGACACAGAGTTTACTTGGGGAAAATTATAAAGGTGAAAAACCCCAATAACTTCCTCGGAGATAGATAGAGCAATGATACAACCAGAATACAAGAGATAGTCTTCTCCTAGCAGCAGAGCCTCCTCCTCATAAGTGCGCCACTTTCCGAATGAGAGAAGTGTGTGAATGAATGATCTAATAGAGATCTCCCGATCTCTATTTATACTTAACCTGTTTTCCCAGTTACACTATGGGGCCGACTTGTCTAGCTAGGTACATCCACAATATAATATATATTTCAGGGATGACCCCACACATGGTGGTCTAATAACCCATTGGCAAGTACACACACTTGCGACACTTGTCAATACACATGATGACACTTCCTTATAGAGGAATAACACATCTCTTATAAGGGTACAATAAATATATATGAAATACATAGATGAAATACATTCTGAAGTTACATATACATCAACACATCGGAGCAGGTCATCCAGCCGACTGTTCCATCTTCTAGCCATGAAGATCATCCGATTGTGTTCACGATGAGATTGACTAGTTTATGAAAATATCGTTCAATTTTAACGAAAATTACTATATGCATCTAATTTCATCATTTATCTGTTTGTTCTAAATGTTGCAAGGTTGCATTGCTGAGAGACTTGGAGCACGCAGATTTCTAACAATATGACTACTAGCCTCTGAACTTTTAACTATCTTTATGCCCAAAATTCTCCTAACAACAGCTAAACAATGTGACTTTAACAAACATAGCAATAATTGGCATTTACCTGCATCACCTTTGGATTCAAAATATTCCTTGACAATTTTGTTTCATTTCCATTCGATAGTGAGTTTTGGAAACATACCTCCAAGGCCCGACAAAGCACTTTCATCCACATGAATACGTCTAGGAGTTCTTCTTCTTACAGTGGACAGTCGAGGTAGGGAAGGTGGACATGAGACATGAATACCATAGCTTGTTTGTTGTGGTGCTTCATTCACACATTGGGCCATAATGGCAGTGTGCTCGACATGGCTGTGGTCTTCTTGGGGAGATTGCAAACTAAGCACTGCTTGTATGTCCATCTCTACACATGTAGCATCTCCCAATATTCTTGTGTCATGAGGAGCTTCAACATTCGTTGATGGATTGTTGGTTGGAGATTGTGTTGATGTTGGAATTTGAGTTGGGTCCGTTGGATGCAACCGCTTTACATGTGGTTCTGAACAAGAGGTTTTCATGTCAACAACTTTGTTAGGTTCAGTGGAAGGATCATGTCTCACTCTTTCCATTGCCAACCTAGAATTTTTGTTAAGATTTAATATGCTAAGATAGAAAATATCAACATTATATTCCATTTCACAATAATAGCATATACAGGATCACGGAAAGAACAGCAAGCACAGCATAAACACAAGAGACACAGATTTATCCTGGGAAACCCACATGGGGAAGAAAACCCAGCAAAGCTTCCTCAATATAGATGACCAGCAAATACAAAGATGCAAACCCTAGACATGAGCTCCTTCTCCTCCATAGCAGACCTCTCCCTCCCCTATGCGCTCTTCACAAGTGAGTGTAGTGTGTGTTAAATGAGGAACATACCTCCTCTATTTATACACATCTCCGACTTATATTTTATATTAACTAGGTCGGCCCCAACTTAACCACTGGGTTAAACACCCCATTACAACTGACTGGGTCGACCCCTCTAGGGTGGTCTAATAACCCTTTGACCCACATAACACATATAGGGATGACCCCCACTAGGGAAGTCTAATAACCCAAGTTACCACATTCTGACGGAGGAATAAACATCTCTGAATATACAATAAGGTCTTCACGGAGGAATGAAACATCTCCGGAATAATAAAGTACAAATATAATATTCTTAGAAGTTACAATGTTTCAACACTCCCGCTTAACGAGAAGGATATTATAACAACATATGCACAAGCAAGGAGTCATCAACATCATACATGATACATCTATAAATCATTGGAAGCTTTCTCAACATCATCAGTAACTCAAGGAGTTACTGGAACATCAACATATTCAGTATTGAGTCTTCATCTTTTGCAGCACTTGAATAGCTACAGGAATATCAACATCAATATTTGGATCCTCATGATCATCAGTATCATCATCACACGATCATTAGCATCGTCATCACACGATCATCAGCATTGTCATCACACGATCATCAACATCTGGATCATCTTGATCTACAACATCTGGATCATCGCGATCTACAGCATCTGGATCATCTCGATCTACAGCATCTGGATCATCTTGATCAATAGCATCATTATCTAGATCATCAGCATCATCGTCATCATACGATCAGCATCATCGTCATCACACAATCAACATCAACTAGATCCTCTCGATCAACATCACAATAGTAGCATACCCTGCAACACACATGATCTATTTAAGACACCTCATCATGTCTAGGGACGATGCAGTCCACTTGTCAACTTAGACAAATTCTAAGGACCACTTCTCAGAGACATACATCTACGGATCATTTAAGACACCTCATCATGTCTAGGGATGATGCAATCCACTCGTCAACTTAGACAAATTCTAAGGACCACTTCTCGAAGACATACATCTACGGATCATTTAAGACACCTCATCATGTCTAGGGATGATGCAATCCACTCGTCAACTTAGACAAAGTCTAAGGACCACTTCTCGGAGACATATGTCTACGGATCATTTAAGACACCTCATCATGTCTAGGGATGATGCAATCCACTCGTCAACTTAGACAACGTCTAAGGACCACTTCTTGGAGACATACGTTTATGGATCATTTAAGACACCTCATCATGTCTAGGGATGATGCAAGCCACTCGTCGACTTAGACAAAGTACAAGGACCACTTCTCGGAGACATACATCTATGGATCATTTAAGACACCTCATCATGTCTAGGGATGATGCAATCCCCACTCTCGGTGACATATAGTCTACGGATCATTTAGGACTGAAGCCCAAGGATGATACAATCCTCACTTGTCCACTAAGGACTTCATTCTCGAAGACATCTGTCTACGTATCAATTCAAGGGACCGAAGTCCGAGGATGATACAATCCCCACCTATCCACTAAGGACTTAATTCTCGAAGGCATATGTCTACGGATCAATTCAAGGGATCGTAGTCCAGGGATGATACAATCCCGTCTCGTCCACTAGGGACCACATTCTCATAGAAATATGTCTATGGATCCTTTTTAGAACATGTTTTCAAGGATTATGCAATCCCCTCGTCAACTTAGACCCTGTCTAAGGACCATTCACCAACCTCACTGTCGGCATCACCAATATAGGTATCCACATCATCGACCACACTGTTGATGGAGGAAATCTCATCATCAGCGACCATATCACTCCCCCTTTTGCGGAGGGTCCTTCTGAACTACACCAAGCTTGTCTCGGAAATACTCAGGCTTTACTCGAGACATAGGTTTGGTCAATATATCAGCAACTTGTTCGTCAGTGCTTACATACTCGAGCTTGATAGCTCCTTTCTATACCATATCCCATATATAGAAATATCGGATCTCTATGTGCTTTGACTTATCATGGAACACTAGATTTTCTGTCATCTTGATACAACTCTAGTTTTCACACAGGATCTCAGTGGGTTCCATCTCTAAGTCAAATAAACTAGATAATAGTTTCCGAAGCCATACTGCTTCACAACTAGTAGAGCAATCAGCTATATATTCCACTTCAGCTATACTGAGAGCCACACTAGACTGCTTCCTGCTAAACCACGAGATCATGGTAGATCCAAGACAATAACATCTAGCTGATTTACTTTTCCTGTCTTAAACACTTCCTGCCCAATCAACATCTGAGTATCCATGCAATCTGAAGTCATGATCTCCAAGATAATATAGACCAAAATCTAGTGTACCCTTTAGATACCTCATCACATGCTTTACAGCTATTAAGTGAACTCTTCTAGGTTCCACTAGATACTGACTCAAGGTATTTACGGCAAAGCATATGTATGGTCTAGTATTTGTCAAATACATCAATGACCCAATAATCTGTCTGTATAGAGTCACATCCACTAACTCTGATGAGTCATAAGCTAACAGCTTCAAGTCGGAACCCATGAGAGTGGCCATGGTTGTACATTCCAACATATCAAATCTTCTCAAGATTTTCACAGCATACTTTCCCAGGTTGAGAAAGATTCCTTCTGGGCCTTGCCATACTTCCATACCCAGGAAGTAATGCATCAATATGAGATCTTTCATCTCAAATTCTGTAGCCATCTTCTTCTTGCTTTCCATGATATGTTTCTCATTCCCTATCAGAAAGAGATCATCCTAATAATAGTATGATAGGTTCATCATCCATAACCTTAAGGTAAAGGTTAGGATCAAATTTACTCTTGGTAAAGCCCAAGCTTGTCAAGAAGCTATCAATTCTTCCTCTATGATTGAACATCATTCACACTCTGCATTGAATGATCTTCTACATATCTATCTGTGCCATCTCTCGTCAGATGGGTCTACTGATATTCACCTCAAGATCATTTGAACTTTGTGGTGAGTTCCCTCTGTATATAGATACCATCTTCAATCTTGTAGCAAAGGTTGAAATCTGCATCACCCATGGTGATCATTAAGCTCATCAAATGACTATTGATCCTGGGTACCCGTATAGAGCTTTCTTCAATTGAATCCTAGGAGTTTTCTCGATTTGCACTTCTTCTTCAATTACACCATTAAGATAATGGTCTTATCTGGCCACTTGGAGCAAACATCTCGTCATGATCCTCTTTCTCTTTCTAAGAGAATCTTCTAGCCACGAGCTTTCTATAGTATGTTTGATTTGTAAATCTTCTTGTTGAACATCCATCACTTGTTCAGTGTTCATCATTCTACAAATCAAAATTAAGTACATAATTAGTAATACTTCATAATCAACAAATCATGTTGACATGATAACCTATTATGCATACAGATATGATTTTCATAGTTATGCTACTATCTTGACCAATACTTTGGCACAACACTTTTCCATATCTTGTATGCATACAGTGGCTATCTAGATTCCTTCCATCTCTACCAGAACATACTATCAAGAGCGTGCACAACTCTCAAGATGTTAGCAAAGAGGTTTCATTCTAGACAATCAATAATGGAATGTTTGTCCAACTTACCAATCATATGCATATTAGTAGTATACTATTCAATGCTATATGAATGCTTACACTTAGCATGATATATTCTAGGAATACAAATATGCATACAACTATTATGAGCAATATCATAGACTATTCAGTAATTCAAATAAAAATTCAAATACTTATCCTTTTATGTCTTGTGAGGTTGCATCCTTCTTGGTCTCGACTTCCCTTCCATGTCATGAGCTTATATCCATCCTTGACCACTATGCATGCTTAAGTGTGCACTAGTGTCGTCATCATGATCTCATACATAATCATACATTCATTAGTGTAAACTTAATATTATTATGATTCTAAGTAATCTTGAATATGTATGGTCATGATCATTCAATACATGGGTATACTAATATCCTAGCACAAAGTAGGATTCTAATGTGACATAGAAAAACATACCTGGATTAGTGTACATGCTTAGTTATTTCTAACATACCCAAACAATATCTTTATTCTCTTCAATGATTTAGAGACCTTGTGCTAGTAACCTGCATACCTCATAAGTAAAGCATAGTAGAAATAAATCATACATACCTCGTAAGTAGAGCTTATAAAGACGATGGATAAGTCTTTTGTCTTTATGTCATCATGGTCATAGAACTTGATTTGTCTTTCTTGATGTACCTGTCTTTTATTAGCAAACAACATCATCCTCATACAACACTATAGGTGCATCAGTACAATCATGTACCTTTGATCAAAGAATGTCTTCTATCATTCACATGCATTAATACTGTTACTAGGGTGATAATACAATTCTACGATTAATCAAGATTTTAGTAACCTCAATAATATGAAGACAGGCATATTATAAACTTAATCATGAATAGATTTCAACACATACCTGTATATCCTCAAGTCATACCTGTCAGGGAATTCTTGTAGTCTTCTTATGTAAGGCCTTAACCTCATCTCCCCGTGAAAATGGATCTAGAGCTCGATTAGGGTTTGTCAGAGAGACCCTAAAAATTAAAACTTTGACTTTCACACTTATGAATGGATGGAAAGATGTGCCTTGTTGAGCTGATCAAGCTAGCATACTTCAATTTTGAAATCTCCAAAATTTGACCCCTCAAAATTGCCTTCAAAACTTCTGGATCTTCTAGATAAGATCCCAAACTAGTTTTTGATGAAGCCCACCCTTCTGCCCAATCAAAAGGTTCAACCCAAAGCTCTAAACTCTTATTTTTATGAGGAGCTTCCAGACGTGGTCACAAACTTAAAAAATTCCAACTTTTGTAGAAGCCCTAATTTTCCACCTTTCTGATCAAAATCCCGAACTGGGGTTTGATCAAGCCCGGTCTTATACCCAACCAAAAGATTCGATCTTGGTCTCTAAATTTCGATTTTTCTAAGTAGCATTCATCCATGGACTCCGCTTCCAAAAAATTTCAACTTTCTCTGAAACCCTAAATTCCTGAAGCCATGAATGAAGGTGCTCAAAAAAATAATTTTGTTTTGACAAACATATGTACCTGATTGTTTCTGATGTAACTCCAAACTTTTCGATCCACAGGGTCTGAAACTTCTACTTGTGGTATCCAGACCTGTCATCTTTCCAACCCCATAGTTCTGACCTCAATTGTATCCTCTGAGAGAGAGTTATGCCAAGTTCCGCATTGTGACCTGTTTATGGGATAAAACAGGAGATCAAACTTGTACATCATTCCACGTGTCATTGGTTCAACTTCAACCTCTAAAAACGTTATCTGAGATATTACAGTCTGTTCACTACCTGCCACTTTTTACAAAATTTCATTTGGAGCTTCCTAGCCCAAGTTATGGCCTTTTTCCCCAGGTCACCTAATTATGACTGAGATCTGGAAGAGGCAGAAACCCTAACTTGTACTGATCATAACTCACAAAGTACAACGAATCTGAGGGTGTCCTTTGGAAACAAGGTACCTTGTGATGTTATCTATGACCTGTAAAGGTTTCAGATCCTGAACCTTCACTAAAATGTATTTATAGTGAAAGTTCCATGATGACTGGTTTTTTTGCTATACAAAACCCTAACCTTCAAATTGTCGCAAGTGAAACAAGTATCGTAAGTGCCATACATTGCCTTCTTTCAGGTTAGCTCTGATACCATGTTAAGATTTAATATGCTAAGATAGAAAATATCAACATTATATTCCATTTCACAATAATAGCATATACAGGATCACTGAAAGAACAACAAGCACAACATAAACACAAGAGACGCATATTTATCCTGGGAAACCCACATGGGGAAGAAAACCCAGCAAAGATTCCTCAATATAGATGACCAGCAAATACAAAGATTCAAACCCTAGACATGAGCTCCTTCTCCTCCATAGCAGACCTCTCCCTCACCTATGCGCTATTCACAAGTGAGTGTAGTGCCTGTTAAATGAGGAACATACCTTCTCTATTTATACACATCTCCGGCTTGTATTTTATATTAACTAGGTCAGCCCCAACATAACCACTGGGTTAAACACCCCATTACAACTGACTGGGCCGACCCCTTTAGGGTGGTCTAATAAACCTTTGACCCACATAACACATACAGGGCCGACCCCCACTAGGGAACTCTAATAACCCAAGTTACCACATTCCGATGGAGGAATAAACATCTCTGGATATACAATAAGGTCTTTATGGAGGAATGAAATATCTCCGGAATAATAAAGTACAAATATAATATTCTTAGAAGTTACAATATTTCAACAATTTTCTCTTATGTCCTTGACCTTTTCAATGGGAAGATTCCTTCTATATTTTTTTTCTCTATTATGTGATTTTCCCATCTCCAAAAGTCTCTTTAACAAAACTATGAGTCCTACCCCTGCAAAAGAAACAACAAATAAGATATTGGTTCCATTATACAATAAAATTGACACATTCCAACATAACTTACCACTTTACAAATTAACACATACAACTACAGACTATGTTGGTTTATTTGTGTTCGAATAAACATCATTATCCCTTACTATTCCAACATAACTTACCATTATACAATAAACTTGACACATTCCAACATAACTTACCACTTTACAAATTAACACATACAACTACAGACTATGTTGGTTTATTTGTGTTCGAATAAACATCATTATCCCTTACTATTCCAATCAATATAGATGATGGTTGGTTAAGTGTAGAATGGAGAAACTAGTGTATTTCCTAGCCATGAATTCATAAAAAATTTGGTAGTAACACCCTACAACAGAGATGGCTAGAGATGCCTTGGGAATAGTTTGATAGTTTTTCTACATCAAATAAGGTAAAGAGAATAAGTTTACTAATTACACAATGAGGATGTTGCAAATTCCCCCAAGGAAGGAGAATTCGATGAGGTACAGGCAAGTAGTCAAGTTCAAAGGCACGATATTAAAGAAACATTATGATAAACATAGCATGAAGATGAGAGCATGGAAAAAATTTCATGAACTAATCAATGTGGACTCTCTCCCATGATTTCTTCTTAGGATTTTAATCAAATTGAAGAGTCTCAAGAGAGAACCTCATCCATACAATCCTTGTGTGAAATCAAAATATATTCATGGTAATAATTATTGGTTTACATTGCATACTTCATCTTGTCTAGTGAATATGAGTTTTTTTAGATGTGAACTTGGGAATTTTTCTTGTCAAATTCATTGTTGTCCATGCATGGATATTGTTGTAGGCATATGATAAAAACAAAAAGGAATGGGAGAATCTCACATCTTGTGAAGGAAAAAAATTATTTACAATTCACCATACGTATAGAAATTATCTCCACTTGCAATGGAAACTGATAGCTTGAATGTATCCACTAGATTCCAAGACCACTGAAGATGTTTGTTAGATTCCAAGAGTGATTTTGTGTCAAATAGATCAATGAGTGTCCAAAAGATCCATGAGTGTCCAAAATATCAATGAATGTGAGCCAATAAGCAACCTGG